>VCAZ01000055.1:2446495-2687438 GCA_005784505.1 Bagarius yarrelli | reverse complement strand
CTCTCTCTCTCTCTCTCTCTCTCTCTCTCTCTGTTGAGCTACATACGCCACAACGGAGCTGCCGGTGATCCAGACCCCACCACCGGCCCGTCCTGTGGGTCCCTTCCCTGTGACCTGCCCAGCGGATGATGCATCACCGGGCGATCTAGGACGACCCACTTCGCCATAAAGACGTTTCGGCTGCTCTAAGGACTAATGATTATAGTTGTTTACACACACACGATGTAACCTCATTATCCCTGCTACCTGTTTTCACCCAAATGAGGATGGGTTCCCTGCTGAGTCTGGTTCCTCTCAAGGTTTCTTCCTATCTCATCTTAGGGAGTTTTTCCTTGCCACCGTCGCCCCGGCTTGCTCATCAGGGACAAACTGATTTGTTTAATTATGTTTTATAATTTCTTCAATTGTAAAGCTGCTTTGTGACAATCATCATTGTGAAAAGCGCTATACAAATAAAACTGAATTGAATTGAATTGAACTGTAAGCTATGTCACCACGTCGCATTGGTATGCGGCCAGAGCATAGTACGACATCGGAAATCGCATTCACTAGTTTAAAAACCTCTATGAAGTGAGCCTTACTAGTTTCCGACTGTCGAAGGTGTATATCGTTAGCACCAGCATGAACCACTATCTTTGAAAACCTATGCTGGCCTACAGGTCCAAGATTATCTGCTATGTCCGGTGCTCTGGTTCCTGGGATACATCTAACTACTGCCACTGATGCCCCTAAAGGCCTAGCTAACTTCATGTGCCTCAATATAGAATCTCCTATAACCAGAGTACCTTCGGGATTCTCAGTGGGTGCTTCACTGAGAAGGGCAAATCTATTGGGCATGTGAAGCATAGTGGCGTGCTCCGGTGGGTTAGCCTTAGCTTTAACCGAAGCTGAAGCCTTAGCCGTAGCTTTGGCTGCGCAAGTATGCTGCCGAGTCGTCACCCATTCGCCCCGCTGTGGGGGCTCTAATGCCGGAGTCGGGGGCTGGCTAACTACGCCTGTAGCATCCAGACTCACCGCTACAGGAGAGTTAATCACTTTCTCGCTAACCCTCTCTAAAGTCTAGATGTGTTCCTCTAAAGCTAGGCTCTTCTCCGCCAAAGTGCTAACTAGCAAACATTTATCACAAATAAAATTATCGCTAGTGGTGGAAGAAGACTCTTTAAACATCCTGCACTCTACACACTGAACAAGCCGAAAGTTTGCTATTTTGTTTGTGTTTTTTAGTTTGTCGCTCGCTGTGCTCTCGTGCTCGCTCGCTGTGTTCTCGTGCTCGTTACTACCGCTTCTATCTTAAGACACCCAGATCCGTCCATACCGTTCGTGGTGGAGGTAGACGCGTTGGGTTGTGGATTGGGTGTGGTACTTTCCCAAAGGCATGGAACGCCTTCAAAACTACATCCGTCTGCTTTTTGTTCATGTAAGCTAACCTTTGCAGGAAATAAGAGATCAAGAAAGTACTTATTGAGTGGACTGGCTTGAGGGAAGTAGGCAGCCATTTGGTGTCATCAATGATCATAAGAACCTGGAAAACCTGAAATCTGCAAAACGTCTTAACTCAAGACAAGCACGATGGGCATTGTTTTTCAGGAGGTTTCGTTTCAATGTCACTTATCGTCCAGGTACCAAAAACAGTAAGACAGATGCTCTATCTATGTTGCATGATCCCCCCAACAGACTACCAGCTCTGAGCCGATTCTCAGTCCACAGATCTTTTTTGGCCCCATCCACTGGGATCTGGATGAGGAAATCATAACAGAGAGTCAGAATGACCCTCCTCCAGCTAATTGCCCGCCTGGGAAAACTTACATACCACGCAATCTTAGATCATGAGTTATTTCCTGGGTACACTTGTCCCTAAGCACTGGCCACCCAGGAGTAAATTGCACCACAGAGCTGCTTGGTAACACTTATTAATTGCTGACCTTACGAGAGGACGTGGCTACGTTTGTGAAGGCTTGTGGTACCTCCGCACAGTCCAAGACCCCCCGACACTTACCTGAGGGGCTGCTGGAGTCAAGAATCTGCTCTCCTCACAAGGCGACTTGGCGGCATCATCGACCGCTTCTCAAAAGCGTGCCGTCTAGTACCGCTTAAGGGCCTTCCGACTGCCATGGAGACTGCTATCCAGTTGTTCCATCACATACTCGGAAATAATGGCATACCAGAGGACATTGTGCCCGATCAAGGCCCCCAGTTCACCTCACGACACTGTCGTAAGAGTTTTGTAAGAGTTTGGATATAAACGTCAATCTCAAATCCGGTTACCATCCACAGTCGAACGGGCAAGCTGAGAGATTGAACCAGGAACTGGGGAGGTATTTAACTTATTGTGCATGTGAACAAGGATGATGGAGCGAGTTTCTCCCCTGGGCAGAATAAGCACAGAATTCTCTCACACATTCCTCTACTGGTTTAACCCCTTTCCAATGTGTTTTAGGTTACCAACCAGCGCAGCGTATACAGGCCAACCGTCATCGACGACCACATCCGAACTATAAGCCGGGGCAACTGGTTTGGCTCTCCACCAAGGATCTGAGACTCAGGTTACCAAGTAAGAACCTGGGCCCTAAATATGTGGGGCCCTTCAAGATCATACGGCAGATGAATCCGGTCACATTTCGACTGGAACTATTGCCATCTTAACGTATATCCCCTTCTTTCCATTTCTCACTCTTAAAACCACACTATTTCAATACAGATGCTCAACCTCCTCCCGCCAAATTCCCAGCACCCATTGAGGTAGGCCCGGCTTACCAAGTCAACGAAATCCTGGATTCCAGGAGAAGAAGGGGTCACCTGGAGTACTTGGTGGATTGGACAGGCTACAGGCCTCTTCGACTACTCTTTGCATTACCCCTTCTTTTCTAAATAAAGCCATTACCAGCATTATGGTTCCCACTCCATTTCATTAGTTACAAAAAGAAAGAAAATATATTTAAAATAAATGAATTAATGTCTTAATTCTGTTTTTCTCTTTTAGTTACTAAGTGTGTGTGTGTGTGTGTGTGTGTCTGTTTACAGAAGTTTAGGAGATGTCAAAAGGTTAAAAAAAAACCTGGGGCAGCCTACACTGTCTGTACACTCCGAAATACCAAGTAAAAACATTACTTAAAAATTCATTTTCAAAATTCAAAAACTTTACTTTAAAAATAATTTATTTCCAAAATGTGTCATAACAAATAGATATAAATAGATATAATAGATTTTTACCTAAATAAAAACTTACTCAAAGCTATCACTGTGTTAGCAGGACAGTGCTAACAGTTTACAGTGCTTTCTCTATTTATAGCAATCTGTTACCTTTTTAGTTAATAATTAATTTCTCTTTCTGTTTTTGGAGTGAAATCAGTAACAGAATAAATTAATCAGCAGCTACCCATATTTAAAAATCGAGTTACTTATCTCCTTAACAGCAAGTGTGAAAAGGGCATGACGATGATTATATATATTCTGATCACTCAGACAGAAACTAGCTGAGATGAGGGGTTTTCTCCTTCCGTGACATGTTGGGTAATGAGACGTTTAACCTCATTGAAATCTTGAGAATGTTCCCACACTCAGTCAGACACTTATGTAAGAGGCATGCTAACAAACTATTATGGCTAATCTAAGAAAATGTTCTTAATAATAAGTTAAAGAAAAATCGCAGTAAAACATGCACATTATAGATGTCAGAAAACAGAGGCAAAGATTTTAATGATATTGTTTTGTGTTGATGCAGCTATAAAATCTGATGTTAAAATGTGAGGTTGTGTTGGCAGACAGGTATTAGGCTAAGGCTTGTCCATGACACACCTTCAGAGGAAGTGTGGTGTTATACCACTATTAAGACAAATGATGTCAGCGGTGTTCATGATGTCTTGAGTTTAACCTAACAGGTGTTTTGGGCCATGATATTAGTACAATATAATAATTGATCTAATAATAACATGACAAATCGCTTTACATTTTTGGTCATTTTTCTTCTGACTATAATCTGCATCATTTTACCAACTTATACCAATTAGTATTTTTTCATTCATCTATATCATTAAGACACTTTTTTCAATTTAATATCAACAATTTAATATCAACCCCAATAAAGTTAAAATCAGAGCACCTGAGAAAAACCACACACTGTTAATTTTTATTGTGTTTTTTTTTAAATTACTGCCAAATACTAAGAAGAAAAACTGTGAATCACATCTCAGAGAGAAACCAATAAACTTTCCAATTTCTGGTATGAACAGAAGCTTGAACTTGAGGGACATATTTTTGTTTCACAACTCCTCTCATTCCATCTCAGAGACTTTAAGATTTTTTCTGGTGACAGAGTGCTAAGTTTAGATTTTAGTAATGCAACTGGCATGTGGTTTGAGCTTCTGCAATGTTAAGTAAACTAAGAAAGGATGTAACACTGATTAATGTGTCGTGTGAATGACATTCAGATTTCATCACTGTTAGATCTACTGCAGTGTACAGTATTAGGTAAGTCTATCAGAGGCCTTATATGGGCTTGGGAATAATGCAGAGGGTGGGAATGCTGGCAGCGCTGGCAGTGCAGTATCTGAGGATACAAACTGTCCTATAAACAAATTCGTCCATCTGGAATTTCTCCTTGCAAAATAAGAATGGGCACTAAAAATAGACAATATTTCTATGTTTATAACTATCAACCCTAAATCCTCACAATGTGTCACATGACCTTACATTTACATTTCTGTTATTTGGCAGATATTTTTATCCAAACCAACTTGCATTTATCACATTTTTTATCCAACTGAGCAGTTGAGGTTTAAGGGCCTTGCTCCATGGCCCAGCAGTGGTGGTATTTTCCGATCAGCAGTCAAACACTTTAACCATATTTCTCATTAAAGAAAATATATTGCAGGATGTCTCAGTGGAATAGAAATAATATAGATTCCCCCCTCCCCCTATGTGATTATTTAGCTGTAAAAAAAGGACATTCGGTGTTCCCCAGATGAGAATGGTTTCCTCCTGAGTCTGATTTTTTGCTACCTCAAAGCGCTTTACAAATAAAATTAAATTAAATAGAGATTTTAGCTGTTTTACATTACTCAGAGTTCACTAGATCAAAGCTTCCTCAGTTCACCAGGTTCTGACTCACATCTTCATCATGTCTCTGTGGTATCTTGATTTACACAAATGCAAATTTATTTTAGTCTACATGCTGTTTCAGAAATGCGTTTTTTCCAGTCACATTAAATTTGCATAACACTGTGCTTAACACTTCCTTAAAAATATTTATTTATATGCATGCTATTCACCTCTCATGTCAAATGTTATAACATCATTTTGTGAGACTGATAAGTTCAGACAGGTGTTATTACACATAGTGAATGATGATAACTTGTACCACATTATAAAAGTTATTTTAATAAAAGCTCTGTTATTCATCTTCTGTTATTTAACCTGTTTGTAGAGTGCTTTTGAGTCTAAATATTTTACTGCCATAACACTTATGACCCAATGTCCTTTATACAATAGTTATATATGTACCATGGATTTGATTGGACATACCATGAATTTGTCTACTCATATGTGTTCACTGCATAAAATCCCAATTCTAGATATAAATCATTACACTAAGACAGTTACTACACTTACTATTAGTGGTCAGTCTGTGTGCTACTATGGCAACAATTTAAGTCTGAAATGTCTCACAGTTGTGCTCTTGTACTGTAATATCAGAACAACAGTTTTGACTGGCCAATTACAGCCATTTAGTAAAGCTCATATCATATGATAAAAACCACTATAAGAGAATGTTTTATAATAATTAAAAAAAAAAATTCATAAAAAAATTGCTGTGAATTTTACAGGTATGTTGTAAAAATGTTAACTGGTTTGAAAATAATGCTGTAAGACGTCTGTATGAAAAACCAAACACAAGCAAGGTGTGAGGTAAATTTTAAATGCCTAAGTTTATTTTTATTTAAAATCTAGTTTGATTTTTTCGTTTAGCAGGCACTGTTTTCCAAAACATACTTCTGTCAGAGCATCTGAGTAATTAACAAGTCAAGACATATGAAAGAAGACTAAATATGGTACAGAGCATGCAATACAAACATATTTAAACCCAAACTGTCATATTACCGAAACCCAGAAGAAAAGGTGAAAGCATGACTTCATATGCGTGAGAAAGGAAAGGAGCAAAGATGTTTAAAGGCAAGTAGTGACAGGTTTAAAATTAGGTTCCACCTAGATGAGAATAAACACTGGAGGGTAAACATCTCACACAAATATGATGGTCTTTATTCTACTATTGCAATGGTGGAACCACTTATGCCCCAGAAAGATTTCTGGGAACCAGCAGTGGCACTGCATCGTTTTTCTTCACACATTTCATGTTATTATTGTGCATTTCTTTGTGGAATAGTGTTTAGATCTTCTTTGTTTATATCTGAACTTTTTAAAACTTTAGAACAAATACCAGTTGATAAAATCTTTGCAATTCTTTAAATAAACTGAAACATAAAAAAAAGTGTATCTAATGAGTTTTATTGTCTCTTAATTATTTTATTGTCTAAATTAGTAATAAATTAGGTGTGTGGAAGACACCACCTTCACTCTGCCTGTTAGAAAATACTCTGACTGCACAGACACTGAATCATTTAAATTAACTCATTTTAATTATATATACTGTAGGGGTGTGAGAAGAAACTTATCCCGCGAGATGACGAGATTTTTAGACTTTTTTATAGAAATCCTCACTGATGAAATACAGGAAAAATACTCTTTTATTCAACTGAAATAGACAAAATGCAGAAAAATGCATAAAAAAATCAACTTTTGCTTTATAAAATTAAACTTCTTTTTTTCATGAATTATATGCGGTAATTAACAACATATAAACGCTGTGCAAAATGTTTTGCCACAAACATTTTTTTGTCATGTCCGATAATAATTTGCATGGTGCCAGTTGTAAAAAAAGCTACACCCAATGTGATCATTTTTACTGCACCTCAACATTATTTAGCTATAATAAATAGACATTCGGTGCCCCCCAGATGAGAAAAAAAAACCCAGCTAGATTTTAAAGATTGAGTTTTTCCTAAGGTGCTGCTTCCACCACGTTTTTACACACACTAATAGCTTTAACTCCTTTGTTTTTCCCTGCTGCAACTGGGAAATAGAAGAAAAGAAGAAATACAGAAGTGAAATAAGCAAATATAAGTACAATGTTGAAGAAAATAACATTTAGTTTAATGACAAATTTAAATATTGAAAGAATAGTTGCCTATTTTTTTTAACTGTGCTTTGCTAAATGATTTTATATTTATATTAGTGTTGATAATAATAGACTCTGTTAGGTTTTGGTTATGCTATCTATGATTATGTTTAATGTTTATGTTTACCTTGTTTCATGGTTTCATGATGAATGTTTTTGGTTCATGGTTATGTTTAAGTTCATGCTTTTTTTGAGTTATTGTTTGTTGTTTACTTCCTGGTTTGTCCCTGTCACATGATTTCCCTTGTCCTTGTGTCCTGTTTTCAATGGTTTGTCTGGTCATGTTTAGTAATGTGGAGTCAAGTCAAGTAAAGTTTTATTTGTGAATATTTTGTCTGCATGTGCAGTACGACACCATAAACGGCAACAGGTGGAGGGACGAGAAAAAAAATGGGGTGGGAGGGTGGGGTTCTAGAGAGGATGCATAAAAAATCCTGTTGTTTTAAACAGAGTTCAGTTTCTTTTTCAGTTGCACATACATGAGCTCCTCACTACTATGGGATTAAAATCGAAGAAAAGTGGGGGTGGGGGTGATATTTTGAGCGACAAAAAAGTAAACACATTTTATTTTAATATTACAAGATTACCATAGTCTTTAAATTATTTAAAAGGCGAGCTAAAATAAAATATAAATTAAAAACTAAATATTTATTTTCATTATTTTTTTTTTCAAAGTCACAGAGAGCTGCAGCTGAGGGATGAAAGAGCCACATGCGGCTCCGGAGCCGCGGGTTGCCGACACCTGGAATCTATACAGACTACTTAACTTAATAAATAAGTTTTAACCTAGACATAAACACTGAGACTGTGTCTGATTCTCGAACATTCATTGGAAGGCTATTCCATAACTTTGGGGCTCTGTCCCCCTGCTGTAGTTTTCATAATCCTTTGATCAAAGTAGGCATGGCAGGATGTAAGACACTCGCAGTTCACTCAGGTACTGCGGCACAAGACCATTTAGTGTTCTATAGGTCAGGAGTAGTATTTTAAAATCGATCCAGTATTTGACTGGGAGCCAATGCAGTGTGGATAAGACAGGGGTGATGGGTTCATATCTTCTAGTTCTAGTGAGGACTCTCGATGCTGCGTTCTGAAACAAACTAAAGTTAATTTATTTATGGATGAACATCCAGACAGTAAAGCGTTACAATAATCCAGCATGAATGTAATAAAAGCATGAACTAATATTTCTGCATCATTTAGTGACAATATATTTTTTATCTTAGCAATATTTGATGAAAGAATGCTATCCCAGCAATATTATTTAAATGGGCTTTAAATGAGAGTTTGAAATCTATATTCACACCCAGATCTTTTACTACATGTGGCTCCTGCTCCAAGGGCGCTGCATCATAGCCGACCATGTGCTCTGACCCCAACTTACTAAGATGGGATATGTGAAAAAAGAATTTCACTGTGCTGTAAAAAGTATATGTGACAAATAAAGGCTTTACATTGGGTCCTAGAACCAGAACCTCTGTCTTATCAGGGTTAAGCAAAAGGAAGTTGCTTAACATCCAATCTTTTATTTTCTTCACACATTGCTCAACTTAAATTAAACTAGCCTTTCGCATCTGGCCTAGCTGAGACATAGCAGAATTCCAAGGGGAAGGAGTGAGGGTAGGTTCATCCTAAGCAACTGTGATAGCAAAATTAGAATAATTTATTGGAAATAATTTAGAACAATTTTTGTTCTGATTTTTTGTTCTGCTTAAAAATTAAAAGGAAGTTTTCACATATACAGGTTTATAGAAAACGGGAGTCAGAGCACAGAATTAGCATGTCGCACCACTGAAGTAACTGGGGTTTAATAATGTCTTGCTAGGTCTGATGCTTGAACACTGATTAGAGCTTTAAATGTTGAGCCACCACATCCCTATTCTAGTGATAAAAGCTGGAGCTGAGAAATAGCATTTTGTGACTATATCCGATTATTTTTGCTGACTTACATCTTTTAAAACTGACCCGTATGCAATATCTGCATTTACTCTATACATGGCAAAACAAATCCAAGATAAACTGTCACGAGTTGTAGTGACTCGTAGTACTTTAGGACTGCAGTATTTTATTAACAAAAATTTTAAATTAAAACAAAACAAAGAACTTTAAAAACATGAACTAAGCTAAAAAAGTAATAAAACAAGAAACTAGCAACACATAACCTGGAACATGAACATAGAACCTGGACCATAACATCAACCGTAACAAGCAACATAGACTGTGATAAGCAAAACATAACTTGAAACATTTACACTTATGGCATTTGGCAGATGCTTTCATCCAGAGCAACTCACTTTTATTTTGTCAATAAAGAGGCCCACCAGTAGTAGCTTGGTGGGCCTGGGAATCGAACCCCAATCTTTCAGGTATCAGTCCAACACCTTGACCATAACCTCGTCTGTGACCAACAAAGCAAGACCAAAACAGACTAAAACAGAGGGGTATAAATACAGAAACTAATTGGGTGAAACAAGAAATTAAAACAAAAATGTAAATTAAAAATTAAACTATAAACACCTAAAAACAATAAGGGAATAAACCAATGACAGGACAGGGCCTGACATCAACACGGCCAAAAGCCTGATCTAGGAAAAAAATCAGACCAGTTCTCATGAAAAATAGCTTGGAGACGTCCAAAATGTCAAGAATTAAATGTACTTTTTGTCAAATATTGCCCTATAAGGCACACAGTGCGTCTGATCATGGTGGATGATTTGCTCCATTATCTAAGTCAGTCTCGAGGCTAATCCTTTAGGTTCAAGGTTCAAGGAGCTTTATTGTCATTTCAACCATATATAGCAGATGCAGTACACAATGAGATGAATAACGTTTCTCCAGGACCCCCTGGTGCTACACAAAACATAGAATTTACAAAACAACAAAGAGCCACTAAACAGGATAGACATAAAGTGCATGTCAGTGCAGACAGTGCAGAAACAGACAGTGCAATAAACAATACAAACATAACAAGGATAGTGCCAAAAAGACAGTAAAGGACGGGACATAACAGAATAGTGCCAACCATACTGTAGATGAGGTAGAATGAAATGTGCAAATTACAACGGTGCTGTGCAAATAGCATTGTAAAGTGAGTAAGGTAAAACTATAGTATTGTAAGTGACTATAGTATTTTAAAGTGACTATGCTTACAAAAATGTTCGAGTGTGTGCGTATATGTGGGTTGAGGTAGTTCAGTTAAGTGTGTTGAGCAGCCTGATGGCTTGAAGAAAGAAACTGTTACACATTCGGGTTGTGAGGGTCCAAATGCTGCGGTATCTTTTCCCAGAGGGCAGGAGAGTGAAGAGTGAGTGTGAGGGGTGTGTGTGGGGTCTGCCACAATGCTATTAGCTTTGCGGATGCAGCGTGTGGTGTAGATGTCCGTTATAGAGGGAAGAGAGACTTCGATGATCTTCTCAGCTGTTCTCACTGTCCTCTGCAGGGTCTTGCGATCCGAAACGGTGCAATGATGCAGCTGCTCAGAATGCTCTCGATGGTCCCTCTGTAGAACATTGTCAGGATGGGAGGTGGAAGGTGGTCTTTCCTCAGTCTTCGCAGGATGTAGCGCTGCTGGGCTTTTTTGCTAATGGAGCTGGTGTTGCGTGACCAGGTGAGGTTCTCCGTCAGGTGGACACTAAGAAATTTAGTGTCCTTGACGATCTCTACTAAGGAGCCGTCAATGTTCAGCGGAGAGTGGTCGCTCTTTGTTTTCCTGAAGTCAACAACTATCTTCTTAGTCTTGTCAACGTTCAGAGACAGGTTATTGGCTTTACACCAAGCTGTTAGCTGTTTCACCTCCTCTCTGTATGCTGACTCATCGTTCTTGCTGATGAGACCCACCACGGTCGTGTCATTGGCGAACTTGACAATTTGATTTGAGCTGTGCATTGCTGCACAGTCATGAGTCAGCAGAGCGAACAGCAGTGGACTCAGTACGCAGCCCTGCAGGGCCCCAGTGCTCAGTATGGTGGTGCTGGAGATGTTACTTCCAATCCTGACTGACTGATGTCTTCCCATCAGAAAGTCCAGGATCCAGTTGCAGATGCAGGTGTTCAGGCCCAGCAGGCTCCGCTTCTCGATCAGATGCTGAGGGATGATTGTGTTAAAAGTCTATGAACAGCATTTATACATATGTGTCTTTATTGTCCATGTGTGTGAGGGCCAGGTGGAGGGTTGTGGCAATAGCTTCGTCCGTGGAACGGTTTGGACGGTACGCAAACTGTAATGGGTCCAGTGTGGGGGGCAGCAGGGTCTTAATGTGCCTCATTACGAGCCTTTCGAAGCATTTCATCACGATAGGTGTGAGTGCGACGGGACAGTAGTCATTGAGGCTGGAGACTGCTGACTTTTTTGGTATAGGGATGATGGTGGCAGTTTTGAAAAGCAGTTTGGTGTCAGTGCACAGTTATTTAGTTTTTAGGTCAGGTTTCTTTTTTGTCAGTTGGGTCAGGATGGCCCGTCTGCAGCTTAACGGGAGCTGATCTCTGTTTACGCTATTCATTAAAACTTCAAGCACATCCTGCCCTAAAACTGCCCAGAACGCCTTGTAGAACTCTACATGGAGACCATTTATGCTTGGCGCCCGTCCATTCTCAATGCCTTAGAGAGCCTCCTAGAGCTCTTTCAGCATTAGCGCCCTACCCATTTAATTGCCCACTTGTTTAATTGCCCACTTATTCAGCTTGGACAGACCGCTGAGGAAACTCTCCTCCACTCTATGTGCCCCTGACCACTCACTGCTATACAGATTTGAAAGAAAACTCACTGTCTACTTGCAAATTTCAGTGCGCTCTGATAGGGGATCAACCTTTTTTGTCCTTTTTTTGCTAGATAGATAGATTTTATTCTTCTCAGGAAATAAAGACTTTTGCACCTTCTTAACCAGTTGAGGTGTTCAGATGCCAGAATAGATGCCAGGAGAGATGAGAGAATGTGGATGCCCAGGAATTTAAAACTAGACACACTATAGACAGGGGAGTGCCTGCTGCTTTTAGATTTCCGAAAGTCAACAATAAGCTCTTTGTTCTTTGTGGCATTGAGGGTGAGGTTGCTCCTGGTACACCATGCTGACAGGTGTTGGATCTCCTCCCTGTAGGCCAATTCATTGTTGTTACTGATTTGACCGAGGACTGTGGTATCATCTGCATACTTGATGAAGATGTTGGAGTTATCCCGTAGAGCTCAGTCATGGGTGAACAGAGAGCAATGGGCTCAGAAAACAGTCTTGTGGGACACCGGTGTTTAGTATGAGGGTATGTTTGATTACCCAACCCATCAGACTAAGGTCTATTTCTTAGGAAGTCCATTTTTCAGCTGCATATAGATGTACAGATACCCTAGTCACTGAGCTTAGCAATCAACTGTATATACTGGGGACAACTGTATTAAAAGCATAGCTGAAATCACTGAACAACATCCAAATGTATGCATTGTTATTGTCCAGGTGGGTAAGAGCTAGATGGATAGCAGTGGAAATTGCATCCTCTGTTGACCTGTTCGGCTGGTAGGCAAACTGATGTGGGTCCAGTGTAGGTGGAAGACTTGCTATGAGGTAAGTTTGAACTAGCTTCTCAAAGCACTTCATACCATTAGGGGTGAGTGCAACAGGGCGGAAATCATTCAGACTCTCTGCAGAGGAACGCTTGGGCAGTGGTATAATGGTTGTAGTCTTCAGACATGTGTGGACAGTGGCCTGGGTCAGTGACAGGTTGAAAATGTCAGTAAAAACTTGCGCCAGTTGGTCAGCACAAGTCCTGAGCACACACCCGAAAATGCCATCAGGACCAGTTGACTTGCATGGATCTACTCTGCTTAGTGCTCAGTGCTGAGTAAATAATCATGGAGGAGTCAGCATTTTACACCTTTGACAAAGCGAGCAAAAGAGCATTGCTGGTTGGTAGAATCTGAATTGATGGTTTGTGGTAAATAATGGTCTGGATGCCCTTTCACATGCGTAAATGTGCTTCTCGATGTTTATGCGCAGTTTATGTGCATGCTTTGCTTTTTTGATGCCCTTTTTCAGGTAGGCTCTGGCTTTGCTGTATTCCTCTGCCTTGCCAGATTTAAAAGCAGCGTCTTTTGCTTTCAGCAGAAGGCTGACCTCAAAGTTCATCTATGGCTTCTGATTAGGTTAAGTGTTACCCATGTTTGACAGTGGTGACGTTGTTTAACCGGAATGTGCAGCATGTTGCTCGCTAATGGCTGCATGCAGTTCTTCCAAGGCTGACTTAGCTTTAGCATCCGGAGGGATGTATACTGCCTTCACAACAATAGCTGAAAATTCTCTATGTAAATTAAAGGGTCTGCATTTAATCATCAAATACTCCAGAGGACCATGATTTGTTAACATAAATGCAAAGACCTCCACTTTTGCACTCCACTTTTATGTTTCCATAAAAGTCATGACATTACATTCCTTGATCTGGATTTTCGTTGTGCTTCCCCCCGTCTTTGTTTACATTTGCAGCGCCGGTGCTGCGTTCTCTGTGCCTGGTGAGCTGGAGCGGAGATCCATGGTGTTTTAGCGATTTTCTGAGGGAGTTGAAAGATGGGTAAATTATTGTCTATCCAGTTTTGACTGATGTCCAAAGCTTGTCGGCTGTATGAGATATATGCAAGGCTATTCTGAGTGAATACACTTGCAACTATTAGAGAAATAACTACTAAATCAAGAAATCTGGGGAGACGCTGAGCCTCGCGTTGTGCACGCACCACCATCTTGGTCAAATCAGGCCACGGTCAACTGCCAATGAACTGTAATTGTCCAACATGTCCCAAATCAAGAACTTATATTATTTATAACTTATAACTACTTATAACAATACAACTTAAACATTATAGTTTAAATTATACGCTTATTTTTTAAATTATTTTCCTTTTTTTAAATCATAAACAGAGTTCAATATTAACATTCTCTCTATTACTGTACAAATAGCTCCATTGAAACTCCATATATAGTATGTAAGAAAGTTTCCATATTTTAAAAAAATGTTAGGAATTTAGTCAGGACTTCGACTTTTCACAAGAGTTTTGAAGACTCTGTGTCTTCTATCTCCAATTGTCTTGTCAGATAGGTTACTATGCAATAGTTTGCAGTTTTGCCAAAAGTCCATTTGAAGGATCAACCACCGTTACAAGATACACTCCCAAAAATTTTTTCGATCTCTCTTCCAACACAATTCCATTCAACACATAATAATGCTGTGTAAAGCACAGATAATGCACATCCTTGTCTAATGCCTCTTTCAACCTTGAATGGAGCACACAATATTCAATGTCCTAATACAAAACTCTAATTATAGCAATAAAACTTGGGCTGAATCCCAACTCTTTCAGCGTATGCCAGAAATACACCGTTCTTAACTCCAAGGAAATAAAACCGGTATTAAAATTTTGTGATTTAGATATGTCTAGAATATAATTAGATGTATATTTTCAAAAATTAATCTGTTGGGAACACAGTACATTAAATCCTTGTGAATGACCCGATTAAGAACCTCCTTCAGTCTATTGGCCAAAACCTTTAAAAACTCTTTAAATCTGAGCACAGAAGTGAGACAGGTCACCAGTTCTTTAAGGTCTCCCTTTTTTGGTAAAAGGGTTATGACCGTCCTTCTGCAGCTCACTGGTAACAATCTATCAAGCAGATTTCATTCAGAACTGCGAGCAAATCTCACCTTATGATTGTCCAAAATTACTTATAAAAGTCAACAGGGAGACGTGGCTCTATCACATTCCATACTCTGCAGTTCAGTCTGCAGTTCAGAATTACTTGCTTCTGACACTTTTGGCAACCCTTTGTAGAACAAGTTAGCTAGCTGTCCAATCTCTGGACTCTCACTTATATATAAATCAGAGTAGAACTCAATAGCTCTATTCCTACTTTTACTGGGCTCTTTAACATCTACTCCGCTTTTTGAGTTTAGTGAGTGAATTTATCTACTTTGCCCATTTTTTTAAGCTAAAGCAGAACTTAGTAGGGCCATTTATTTGTTTCACACACTGAAATTAAAAGCGTACCAATGCTCCTTGTGCTTTAACATTTAATAAATCATTTAACTTTTTCTCTTTGATTCGGAGGAGTTGGATTTGTTTGCTATTTGCTGTGAATTCTATATGTGAGTTTTAGGATTTAAATTTCTAGGGTTTCATTGATTGTGAAATGTATCTAGACACGTTTAGTTTGTACTGACATCACAGTTGCTGTATTTCCATTTTCTATTTATATTCTCACCATTGTCAAAGTGAATTATATTTATGTTTTTTTTTTAAACAGAACTGTTCCAAAAAAGGGTCAACATTTCTACAAATGCCTTGTCTTGCAACAGTAAAACATTAAAGTGCCAGTAAGCACTTCTTTGTTTTATGTTAGCATTGTAAATGCTGCATTCAACTAGACACAGTTCCTGACCAAATTAAAATGTTTAAAATCTATCCAGTTTGTAATGTACCTCTCTTGCCTGAGCCCATGTATAGTGTCTCTCATTTTTATGCAAAATCCTCCAGATTTCATAGAGTTCCTGCTCAGTACACAGCTTTAATAATTTATTTTAAGATGCTGGTGTGGTTCTTTATGGTTCCTGTCTATCCTTTTTTGTACAATTAAAACATCCTCCAATAAACATGAACTTCTCTGGTTTAATTAGAAAGAGTCTCAATTATCTTATTTAAGATGCAAATTTATTCAGGACCAAAAACAGGTGCATAAATGTTTATATAACCCAGTACAAATTGTAGACTTTTAGACTTTGTCCTTCAGCTATATGTTCAACCTCATATGTTAGAGGCTTAAAATGCTTTTGAAACCAAATTGCCACATGACCACAATATAGGTTTTTATAATTTATAATAACCTTACCATCCCATTCTGTTACCCAGTTCTCATTTCAAGAATGAGAGATGTGTTTCCTGTAACAGCATAACATAATATCTTTTTTTGCTTTGCTATTTAGAAAAGCATTCATTCCTTTTTTTTATTTTTATTGTTTTAATTTCAATTTGAATATTTCATGTAATCATGTAATCTTAATATTCAGATTATTCATGTAATCTGAATATTTCATGTTCTGTGAAATTATTTGAACTCTTTTATTTCATTTGTTCTCTGGTTGATTTATCAAGTAATTCTCGATTGGAAAAGTATTTCTCAACTCCTACACCTTTAATTCCTTTAGTTATCTGAAGGATGTTTTTTAGGTGTGTACTCTCTTCTGCCAGATTGGTTTCTCGGTTATAAAATTATGGGTTGTGATGATTTACTTCCAATTTCTGGATCTGATTCATCAACATTCCCGATCGTGTCTGACTCTATCTGACTCTCACAGTTTTGATCACCTTTTTTGATAGCCAGTGGTGGCTTAAATGGTTATCCATCATCTCTGTTTCCATTACACCTTTCTCTGTGGTCTGGGATTGGGCCCCTAAAACTCAATTTTTCTGTTTTTTCTGTCATCTATTTTGTTTGACACATAAGCCGATATTCCTTCCTGTATTAGCATTTGTTTTATTGGCAGATTGTAAGGGAATCCATCTTCCACCCACTAGAGGGAGCCCTCATCTGAATACTGACTCCATGGTTTTACTTTTGTGTTCACTTTGGTTCGCTATTTAAACTAGCACTAATGGCTAACACATTGCAAAATATTGTTTGCCTAGCAACTTACAGAGCGTTTGGATTGTTATGTGTTTATGGTTTTTGGATCCTTGCCTGTTTTCTTGACTACGCTTTTGTTTCTGTGTACGACCTCTGCCTGCCTACTGATTACCCCTTTGGATTCTGCCACTTTGTTGAATAAAGTCACTGCATGTATAATGAATCCCTCTTCGCCTGTTACTTTACAGAATACTTTGCCACCACAGGATCCAGCGGCAGTGGCTCGTCTTCAAGCCACCGTTGACCACCATGCGCAAGCGCTACAGGCTTTCCAAGTGCAACTGGATACCCTGCAGCAACAACAACAGCAGCCATCAGTGAGCTCCGGACCTTCGCTACTGCATTGCGGACTTCCAGATAAATTTGACTGCACACCAGAGCACTGCAGAGGATTCGTCTGTCAGTGTGAGATCCTTTTTCAAGGTCAGCCGCATGTGTTCACCACAGAAAGTAAGAAGTGCTCGCTCTTATTATCTTTACTGTATGGTAAAGCTCTCAACTGGGCTTCGGAGGTCTGGAACTCGGATCCGCAGATTTTCAACTTCGTAAATTACTTTACATCTCAACCATGCGATGTGTTTAAATACCCCGCAGGAGGATTGAATATCTCCAGCCAGCTGCAACGTTTAGGTCAGGATGACTTATCAGTGGTGGAATATACGATCCGTTTCCGCATGCTAGCAGCACAAAGTGGGTGGAACGAGGTAGCACTCAAGTCTAGATTCAAGGATGGACTTAACCCTCGGTTGCAGGCTGTCGCGACGACATGGGTGTCCTTTCTCAGTACATATCCAGGGCAGTGCATTTGGACAACCCAATTCGAAACAGCCCCCTGGCTTCCCAACACAATGCTTCCAGCTTCTCTTCGGCAGCAGTGGCCACGTCTCGGCTGGAACACTAACCCATGCAATTGGGCTACACCAAGTTGTCGCCACAGGAACGTCAGTGGCGCCTGACATCGAGGCTTGCTACTATTGTGGAGGAACAACCCATTTCTGTGCATAGTGCCCAGATCATCACGACAAAACAAAGTAAGTTCTTCTGTAAATATATTTACTCATGGAAGGTTTCGCAGCCTACCTGCTTATGTCTTCAACTTAAAGCGGGCGGGTGTCCGTGCTAGACTAAAAACAAACCCCAGCTGGCCAGCACTCCCGTCCATACTACTTGCAAACGTTCGCTCCCTGGATAATAAACTGGACTATATCCGACTACAGCAGACTACACCGCATGAATTTAGAAAGTATTGTGTCTTTGTTTTCACGTAAACATGGCTCAGCGACAGAGTTCCGGGCGCCGCCATTCAGCTACATGGGCTAACGTCGTTTCGTGCCGACAGAAATGCAGCTCTGTGTGGTAAGACTCGTGGTGGTGGCGTGTGTGTTTACATCAACACTGAATGGTGCGAGAACTCTGTGATCGTTTCTACTTTCTGTTCATTGTTAGGGAGGTTGCAACCAACAGCGAAACTGTTAACCTGAAGGAGTACACAACATCAGTGATCAGCTATATCGGCAAGTGCATTGATGACGTGACTGTCTCCAAAACCATCACAACACGCTCCAACCAAAAAACCGTGGATGACCACAGAGGTGCGTGCGCTGCTAAAGTCCAGAGACTCTGCCTTCAGGGCAAAGGACAAGTCGGCCCTAAAAAAAACAGCCAGGGCCAAACTGTCTGAAGCCATCAGAGAGGCAAAGCGCACGTACGGCAAGAAAATTCACGGGCAATTTCAGGACAGCGCATGTGGTAGGGCATCCAGACGATCACTAACTACAAAACAAGTCCACCTGCTTGTAACAGTGACGCCTCCCTCCCAGATGTGCTGAATGATTTCTATGCCTGGTTTGAGGTGCAAAACAATGTGGCAGCGAGGAAGACCACCCCTCCTCCCAATGACCAGGTGCTCTGTCTCTAACCACGGCTGATGTGAGGAGAACTTTAAGCAAAGTTCACACCCACGGAAGTCTGCTGGACCTGACAACATCCCCGGCAGAGTGCTACACAACTAGCAGATGTCTTTTTACTGACATCTTCAACACTTTCCTGTGCAGCGCTGTCGTTCCCACATGCCTCAAAACCGCTACCATAATCCCTGTGCCGAAAAAGTCAGCAGTTTCCAGCCTCAATGACTACCGTCCTGTCGCACTCACACCCATTGTGATGAAATGCTTCAAAAGGCACATTAAGACCTTGCTGCTGCCCTTCCACCCATTACAGTTTGCGTACCGTCCAAACCGTTCCACGTTCCACGGACGACGCGATTGCCACAAAACCCTCCACCTGGCCCTCACACACACCTGGACAATAAAGACACATATGTACGAATGCTGTTCATAGACTTTAGTTCAGCATTTAACACAATCATCCCTCAGCATCTAATCGAGAAGCTGAGCCTGCTGGGACTGAACACCTGCATCTGCAACTGGATCCTGGACTTTCTAACGTTAAGACCTCAGTCAGTCTGGATTGGAAGCAGCATCTCCAGCACCACCACGCTGAGCACTGGGGCCCCGCAGGGCTGCGTGCTCAGCCCGCTGCTGTTCACTCTGCTGACTCATGACTGTGTAGCAATGCACAGCTCAAATCACATCGTCAATCGCACATTCGCCGATGACACGACCGTGGTGGGTCTCATCAGCAAGAACGACGAGTCAGCATTCAGAGAGGAGGTGAAACAGCTAACAGCTTGGTGTAAAGCCAATAACCTGTCTCTGAACATTGACAAGACTAAGAAGATAGTTGTTGACTTTAGAAAAGCAAAGAGCAACCATTCTCCGCTGAACATAGACGAATCCTCGGTAGAGATCGTCAAGGACACTAAATTTCTGGGTGTCCACCTGACGGACAACCTCACCTTGTCACTCAACACCAGCTCTATCAGTAAAAAAGCCCAGCAGTTCCTCTACTTCCTGCGAAGACTGAGGAAAGCCCACCTTCCACCTCCCATCGTGACCATGTTTTACAGAGGGACCATCGAGACCATAATGAGCAGCTGCATCACTGCCTGGTTTGGGAACCACCGTTTTGGATCGCAAGAGAATAGTGAAGAACCGGCAGAGAATAGTGAGAACAGCTGAGATGATCATTGGAGTCTCTCTTCTCTCAATAACGGACATCTACACCTCACGCTGCATCCGCAAAGCTAACAGCATTGTGGAGGACCCCACACACCCCTCACACTCACTCTTCACACTCCTGCCCTCTGGAAAAAGGTACCGTAGCCCTCACAACCCAAATATGTAACAGTTACTTCCCTCAAGCCATCAGGCTGCTCAACACACTGATCTGAACTACCTCAACCTACAAATATGCACACACACTCAACCCTCAAGCCATCAGCCTGCTCAACAGAACTGAACTACACACACACACATTCAACACAAGTATAAAAAAATATATATAAGCACAGTTACTTTATAATGCTATAATGCTATTTTTGCACAATACTGTTAATTTGCACATTCCATGTCTTACCTCATTTTATAATCTGGTTGGCACTATTGAATGTTCTGTCCAGCGTTATGTTATGTTCTCTACTGTCTAATTTGCACTGTCTTTGTAATGTTTGTATTGTTTATTGTCTGTTCTTCACTGTCTGCACTAGGTTGCACACATGCACTTTATGTCTATTCTGTTCAATGGCTCTTTGTTGTTTTGTGTAGCACCGGGGGGTCTTGGAGAAACGTTATCTCATTTCACTGTGTACTGCATCTGCTATATATGGCTGAAATGACAATAAAGCTCCTTGAATTTAAACCTGAACTTGAGCTCTTTATTTTCATTGTTTAGGATAGCACATGTTTCGAATTGGGTGATTTACAGTCCAGTGGAATCTTTTGCATTTTTGACACGACTTTTCGTGTCTTGTAAACGCTTTTTCGATTAGTTCATCTTTTATAAACGGCGGTACATTCAAAATCGTTATTCGTGAATGAGCTGAATGAGCGGCATAACACAAGTGTGTGTTATTAATAATGATTCCATTTGTTACCACCTCGTTAACTTTGTTGACACTGTTTAAAAACATCCCTATGGCATTGCTCACTCTAGACACGCACAGTATACTATTGGGTCCAACGAGCTTGGAGGCAGCAACAGTGCACTCCTCAACCAAACAATTTTCCACAGAGATGACTTTAATTCCATGCCTCCGCATTATGGTTTCTACACCTTAAAAGGCTGACATCCTGTCTACCCTCACATTCAACTTTTTTTTTAATTAAAAACTTGACACAGGCCCTGCAGAGCAGCTTCTCTGACACTGTCCCAAAATCCATTTCTCCCCCACCTTGGCACTCCAGAAGGGTACCGTGTTGTAGTATTTTATTAGCTGAATACGCTCCTTTGATGTTAGAGAGGACCTCCAGAAGCTGATTGACAACACGCAGGGACCATAGTCCCATATGTGCTGCCAGGTGTCATAGGTTCTAGATTCTGAAAAGTCGACATTAAAAAAATGGTAATCCAAGGACGTCCAGCGCTCCAGATCCAGTCCTCCGGCCTTGTGCAGCCCATAGACTGCTGCCATCCCGACTTAGTCCCTGGGTCCAGTAAGGAGTCTTTGGATGAACTGAAGACAAAAGGCTGCAGTATGGCTGGCTAGGTGGACCAGCTCTTGTCCTCCTTCCTCTATTGGCAGGTGAAGAACGCTCTGTAAAACCCAGTAAAGACCATCCCAGGAGAAGTCCACCAGTGTGACCTGGATGTTTGCTAGAAGGTTTGGTGGCAGAGCCACGCAGACCAGCTTGTGCCAGAGGGACGGCACTGCTAAGTTGTTGATGACCAACCCCTGTAGGACATCTTCAGGACCAGTCACTTCCAGCCGCCGAGTCTGCCCTTCACATGCTCTACAGTGTCTTCCCAGCTTTTATCTAAAAACTCATTATTGCCGAGGTAGACACCCAAATATTTAAAACCACCTTTTTTTCACACAAGACCTCCTGTGTAGGCCCCTCGCCCCTAGAGCTTTGTTGTGGAATGTTAAAACCAGCAAGCTGATCCAGAAGTTTATTTAAAAGAGGGTCAATAGTGTACAGCATTCCCGACAGAGAACAGCCCTACCTGATCCCTCTGTAGGCTCTAAAAGGGACACACTCTTAATTTTACTGTTCAACACCTTGATTATGGCTATGAAACCTGGGTTGAACCCAAATGGTTCCAACACCTTCCATAAGCATTCATGTCCTACCCGATCAAAGGCCTTTTCCTGATCTAAGAAAATAAGACCTAGTCTTTTAGCCCAATAGTGTGCAGATGTCCAAAATGTTTCAAATTAAATGTACATTGGCAAATATAGCTCCATAACCTTCAGCAGTCTCGAGGCTAATGCTTTTGAGAGCAGCTTGCCATCAGTGCACAGTAGTAACACTGGGCGCCAGTTCACACTCTCCTGCAGGACCTCTAGCACGTCCTGCCCTATTACTGCCCAGAAAGCTTTGCAGCCTATTCTCCATGCCTTGGAGAGCTTCCTGGAGTTCTGCCAGTGTTAGCTCCTTGTCCATATCCTTGGCCGTTTGAGAGCTTTGGCAGGTCTTTTAAAAAAAGCTTTCCTCCACTATCGCTCACTGCTGTATAGCTTTGAGTAGAAGCTTACTGTCTGCTTGTGAATTTCAGTGGGCTCTGATACAAGATTCGCTAATTTTGTTCATACAGCATGCATGAATCTATTTTGTCCTTTTTTTGCTCTAAAATGTGAAAGAACTTCCATCTCATTTACGCTTTAAAAGCGTGAGCAGACCCGCTGTGCAGTGATGTCTAACAGGTTGGTCATCTCCTGTGGCCTCCAAATGCTGGAGCTTCACTATTTCTATCTCCAGAGCTTTTAGTGATCTAACAATGTCTCTTGTAAAATTAAGAGTGTACTGTGTAATGTTTTAATTTGTGATTTGGTCACATCCCACCACTCTTGTAAAGAGTTATAAGGTCCCTTCTAGGATTTAAAACAATTCCATAAATAATTAAAAATGCTCTAAAATAAGCATCTTCTAAATATGCAGTGATAAAATGCCAGTACGCACTCCTAGGCTTAATATTCTCTTTACTGATAGTACATTGTGTCATGCTGTAGTCAGAGATGCCTACTGGAAAAATTTAAACACTTTAGAAAAAATGTCAGTTGATGCTTAAAACCATAAAATTCTTCTAATCTTGCCAGGGAGAGTGTATTACCTATGGAATAGGCCCATGTTTACTGCCTCTGGTTTTTGTGCAAGTTTCTCCATATGTCAGTTAAATTGTAGGCTTCAATCATTTCCCACAGAGATTTACGGGAAGCCATGTGAGGTTCAACATGCTTCCTGGTCTAAACTATCTTATGAATGAACTATCTGACTCTCTTTTCCTTCTTTGCCTGTTCATTTTCTTTATCCCTCTGCACCTGATTTCTTTATCCCAGCTGGAGCCGCACAGGGAACAACCCCAGCAGGCTCAGCTGCGTCCTGCCCTGGCTGCTTAGAAACAACAGGGTCACCCTATCTCTTAGGACATGCTCGGACAAGATGCCCTATTTCACCACATTTAAAACATTTAATGTCGGCCAAAACAAAGATGCTGTAGTCATAACCATCAATATTTAATTTCAAAACAGCATTTAGCTCCTCAATACCTTCTTTGAACACCATTAAAACCATTCTCTGAAAAGATACCAGGATTAGCAGGATAGCAGGATTATTTTAATAGGGGTGATTAGGCTTCTATATCGAGCCATCTTATCACTGATTATTTTATTAGGGATAAAAGGAGGAACATAGGATAAAATAACCGTTTTACCTGGGGCACAGAAGGAAGAAACCATTATGAGCTCATTATTTATTGTAATTCCTTTCTAAGTCTCTAACTTTCTCAACATAATAAAAAAAACAACAATAGCATTGTCAATAGGGAAGCAAAGACAATGTTCTTGTGCCCCACCATATTACTAACCGCTAAAACACACTCCTCTATGGCCCACCGACACACTGTGCTGGCGACTAAACCTTTTATACTGCCACAATGCCAAATTCTCTATACTTTCCCAACATGCTACTCACAAACACACACATTCAAACACACGCATTCTCCTGCACCCGCGCACACACACCCACACACACTAGATTAATTTATTCAGGATGTAAAAAGGATGGAAATCGCATTAGATGCTGAAAAAATAGCAAGGCGCCAACCTATCTCATGCGCTCAACATGCCACACTAACTGCTGAGAGAGAGAGAGAAAAAAAGAAAGATGGTCCTTTGTAAGTACTATGTACATTTCTTCTTCCTAAATTTTAGCACCTTTCTAATTAAAAATGTGTTTTCATGTTTATTATTTAATTTTTTATTTTATTTTGTTTTAACATAAATATTTTAAGACAAATACTGTATTTAGCTGTATGTCTGTAATTTCTTTTCTTTTCCCCTGTACCCATGCTTTGGCAATACAAATGTGCATATTTGTCATGCTTTTAAAGAAAACTTTGAATCTTGAATCTTAAATCTTTAAAGACAGAGAGAGAGAGAGAGAGAGCGCACGATTGCATTTGTAGATGTGTGGTGGCAAGGAAAGGACATTGCATCGTTTGGTATATTGTGACAAGATAGGACTTGGTAGTATTATGCTTATTAGTGCTTATTCATTAGGGAACTGTTTAACCTGCAAAATTTTGTTACCAGTCTGTTTGAAGAGCAGATAAGTTTGTGCAGTAAGCAGGAATTGTAGCAGATCAGAGACCATTTTCAGATTGTTGTAAGTAAACAGGTTATAAATAATAAGTATACTGATTTTGCGCAAGCTCAAAATAGAGACTGACAAGCAGGTGAAGCTGCGGAAGCTAGAATTATAGGCAGCGAAGGTTACTTTTGGCTGAGATGTGCAGACGAACCCAGTTCAAGTCTCTCAGAGCCCTCTGCTGGATAAGACGTCCCATTTGACGTAGGTAGGCACATTTTATTAATTCCTTAATTTAGAGAAACAGAAGTAGAATCCCACTTCAAGGCATTTGAATGTATCGCAACTTCTCTTCATTGGCCTAAGAAGGTCTGGTCTTTGCTTTTGCAGTGTAGTAGGGAAAGCTCAAGAAGTCTGTTTTACATTATCGCTAGGAAAGTCTGAAGTATGAGTCTGTCCTTTGAGCATGTGTTGGTTCCGGAGCTTATAGGCAATATTTAAGAAAGCATAAAAAGTCCTACCTAATTAGTCTGTGAATAATTGCTGGTATAGCTTTACAAAGATTTACAGTAAAAAAAAAGAATGTCATACATTTGTGCTACGTTCACTCTTTTGATACACCGTTCGCTGATTGGTGTGTAGAGTTCATATAAAAAACACAGACAGAGAGATATAATTTACTTGATAAAAGTTTATTTTTTAAATTTGGGTTAACGCTCTTATTTTTTTATAGTCTGTGTGATTGTTGTTTGTCAGACTGTATAAACTCTGGAACTCAATATAGTTCTTTTTTTGCTGTTTTGTCCACCGAACTTGTTTTCACATTTTCCAGAGGTGGTTAGAAGTTGTCGTGTTACTTGCATCATCGGGTTCAGCGCTTCTATTGGTTCTTGGTTTGACGGCTGTTGTAGCAGAAGTCACACCTCAGGCAAGGGTCTAAAATCTGCCAGAATCTCACTGGACGAAAAAACTGTTTGACAGATTTGGATGTAGGATTATAGAAATATTTCACGATTACAGAATTTGTCAGACAAACCATTGTTTTCAAAATGGCACAGTGTGTCCACCGTAGTTACATTTAACATTTGTATTTAATGAGCTGTTTAAGATTTTTGTTTCTTGTTCTATGTTTATGTTTTGTTCATGTTTTATGTTCTGATCTTGTCCCTTGTTTTAGTTTATATCATGTAATGTTTTCAAGTTCATGTTGTTCATGTTTTTGTCTTTTGTTTACTTCCTGACTTGTTCTGTGTCACATGATTTTTGTTCCCTTATGTGCTTCTTGTCATGTGATTCCCTTTGTCTATGTGTTGTGTTCCCATTTGTAAGTCTCGTGTTTTTTAGCCCTTGTGTTTCCCCGTGTCTTTGTCGAGGATTTCGGTTTGTCTCTGTACCGCGTCATGAGTTTATGTCAAGTCAAGTTCTTTGTATTCAATGTTTAATGTGTTCATGTTTGTTGTTTTATTTATGTTTATGCTGATGCTCAAGCTAAGCTAAGATAAGCTAAAGCTAAAGTAAATCAATCAAGGCCAAGTCACGCCTAGATTAGTTTATGTTTATTGCTTTTGTTTTGTAAATAAACTGCACCTTTGGGTTCAAAACTACTACTCGCCTCAGTGGGATTCATTACAGAATCCACGACCCAAAATATGAACCCAGCAGTTTGCCGTATTGTTCACCTGCATAAAGGCAATCGAATCCCTGAGGATTATGTACAGGAGTTTTGTGAACTCAGTAAACAGGCACACCATATTTACTGATGTGGCGCTTAAAAACATCTTCCGGGTGGGGCTGCAAGAAGCTCGTTCATGTCGTGCCTGACAAACCGGAAGCAGCCTGTGTTATGAGCAATTGGGGGTTAAGGGCCCTGCTCAGGGGCCCAGCAGTGTGGCTGGGAATTGTACCTGGGTCCTCAAGTTGGTAGTCCAACAACTTAACTACTGCGCTACCACTTTCCCAATTTACTACTCTATTGTCAGCCAACATAAAGGTCATTTACCGAAATGCACCGGTTATGCGCCCTCTTAACTCTTTCATGCACATGGTTGACTCTTTCTTTTCCCTGTTCTTTGCTCCTCGAACTTGCGCTGAAGTTCAAGAAGAGCAGTGTGTGCAGCTTGCTTCTCCATCAAACCTTCAAGCTGACCCTTAGTCACATGAGTAAAAAGCTTAGGTTTCTTTTGCACACCATCACAAGTAGTATTTCATACTTCCACCAGGATGCAGTTCATAAGAATAACTTTCATAAACAATGCTGACAATTTTAGTTGTTATTTCGGGCAAGAGAAAGGACACAGTAATGTTATTGGTTGCATCTGCTTTACGTTACCGACATAATGCGCTAAACTGTTTTAATTAGACACTTTACAAAAACAACCTTCCCCATTGGATGCTTTCCACGACACCCTGCCCACCCCTGTCAATGAATAGATCTAGATGAAAATATAATACTGGATATGTTGCCTGTCGTCATGGAAGGGTATTTGAGGTCGTCTGTGGATCTTTTGAGAAGAAAATGAGTCCAGCGGTTTTGTGATCACTGCAACAATATTGTTTTACATGCCAATTTTTATCGTCACAAAAAATGAAATAAGACTGGAAATAAATACTGAGTTAGAAGATTGTGCATGTGATAAAAGCCTTGATCAATCAGAAAAAGAAAATGGATGAAGGCTTTTATCACATGCACAATCTGGGATGCTCCTTAGGTAAGTTATTGAATTTATTTTATAAAATAAAAATCTATGTCAGCAAGCAAAATGATTTAAAAATGTTTGAATTAATTCGCACAGACTATTTAGTGTATGTTCAAAAAATAGGTAATGTAACCCCAGGTAATGTATTTTTATAGCATATTAAATTAGTTATTTGTTGAAACTTGTGTTTATTTTAACTTGGGATACATGTTATATAAATATATTACTATTATGATCTTGAACATTTGTACAACATGTACAATAAAACTACTTTTAAAAAGAGCAATAAAGAGCACAATAATGTTAAAAAGAGAAGAATGTTATTAGTTAATAAACTGTTTCTATCTTGATTTGCTAATGTGGCCATTAGACTTAATAGTTGTTGACCAAATAGCTCTAGTTATTGTTATGAATGGCCCATCAGCACATACATATGATAATGCAGTGAAGGAGACCCTGGCACCCTTTAATTTAAAGTGTAACATAACATATTATTGCTATTAACATATACTTCATAGTTTGTTTTTTGCTAACAAACTATGTTTCAGTATGTAAATGGACAACCATTTTTTCCAGAGCCAATTTTGCTCTCATTATGAATATTGAGTGGTATCAACCCTTCAAGAATTGCCCATATTCAGTAGGGGTCATATATCTGGCCATTTTAAATTTGCCACGAGAGGAGCATTTTAAGGAGGAGAACATAATTTTAGTTGAAGTTATACCAGGACTTACAGAACAGAACAACATTTACACTTATCTTAACTTTTTGGTGAATGAGCTTCATGAGCTGTGGGATGGAGTTCCCATATTTGATTCTTCATTTTTGGGGTACCAAATCTACGGAGCGTTTCTTCTATGCCTTTCATCAGACATTCTAGCTTTGCGATGGTTTTGCGATCTATGGAGCTTCAGAAGGTTAGCTATTATGCCATTACATCTTTTGTTTTAAACTTAAACGTACATCTGTTTTTAAAATACATTATTTATTCATTGTTTTTGCTGAGCAGTTTGCTAGTATAGTTTCGTGTAGTTTCGCTAGCTTTGCTTTTTGTTAAATTCTCATATTTGTTTTCACTCTCTGTTGATTATATCAACAAAAAATAACTTAGATCCCACCGCTTTTCTAATATCAAAACTTTTCTGACGTTCGCTGCTAATTTAAATCCGTGTGTAGCGCGTTAGCATCGTTCGCCGGTTTGTTATTTTGCGTTTCCAGTCGCATTTCTGTACAATTGTTTTCCCGAGTGCATCAACAACAGTGGTACTTCGGAATCATTCTTTATTTGCGGTGAGTAATGGCTTCCACGCCTGCTATCGTTGTCTCCACCACTTGCGATATGTACAGTTTATCTCTTTCTGTCGGAGGTGAGGGCTTTACATGCGATAAATGTGGAGAAATAGTCAGGCTGAAAGAGAAGGTTTTAGAATTAGAGACACGCATGCAAACTTTAATTGAGGACAGTAAGAATGTGAGGGCTGTAGTCGTAAGTCAAAACACCGCTTTTCAGTTCAGACTAAAACATTAAACAGGGTTTTCCCACTCAGTGACGCACCCACTGAGAAACCTGATGAAGGAACTCTAGTTATTGGTGATTCTATTGTACGGAACGTGAAAATAGAGACTCCAGCTACCATAGTCCAATGTTTACCCGGAGCCAGAGCGCCTGACATCTTGGCAAATTTAAAAGTGCTGGCTAATGCTAAGCGTTAATTCAGTAAGATTGTTATTCACGCCGGAGCTAATAATGTGTGTGAATTCGCAAGTATGATGTCAGACACAGTAATCTGCTCTGGTCCCTGTTATTATTACTGTTATAAACACGAGCCGCGTCCAAAAGGTAAAGGCAGAGGGGTTGCATCAATTTATAATAATATTTTGAGTGTTTCTCAGAGAGCAGGTTACAGGTATAAATTATTTGAAGTAATGGTGCTTCATCTAACTTTATCCGAAAGAAATAGATGCCAATAATGAATCTCCTGTAATGTTTGTACTAGGCCACCAGGACACTATACATACTTTATTAAAGAATTTGGTGATTTTCTAACAGAGTTAGTGCTGGCTGCAGTTAAAGTCTTAATTGTTAGTGACTTTAATATTCATGTCGAAAATTAAAAAAAAAATTTAGGATCTTTAGGATCAGTGTTTCTAGAAATTCTGAACTCTATTGGAGTTAGACAACACGTTTCAGGTCCTACTTATAATAAAATTATACTCTAGATTTAATACTGTAACATAGAATTAATGCTGATGACAGTGAAATTCTGCAACAAAGCAATGATATTTCATATCATTTTCTAGTCCTGTGTAAACTTAATATAGCTAGAACTGTAAATTCTAAAACTTGTTACAAGTATGTAAAAATCATCACTTCTACCACAAAAGACTGTTTTGTAAATAATCTTACTGATTTAATCCCCATTTCTCCAGAGTATCCAACAGTTCGGAAAAACTGGATGATAAAATTGAAAATATGGAGACTTTTAAAAACAGTTGCTCCATGCGCTTAAGAAAGATAAAGGAAAATAGTTTGGCACCGTGCTATAATGAGCATGAACTCGGCTTAAAGAGAGCAGCATGAAAAATGAGCAGCACTAAATTAGAGGTATTTCGTACCGCATGGCGGGATAGCAACCTGTCCTACAGGAATTCCTTAAAAAACTGCTAGATTTGATTACTTTTCATCTCGTCTAGAAGAGAACAAACATAACCTTAGGTATTTATTCATTACAGTGGCTAAATTAACTATAAACAAAACATCAACATGTATTGACATTTCCCATCAGCACAGCAGTGATGAATTTATGAATTACTTTAATTCCAAGATTGATACTATCAGAGTTAAAATTGTGAACGTGCAGCAAACAGCTGCAGTATCGCATCAGCGCTATAAATCCCCTGAGGAACAATTTAATTCATTCGTTACTTTAGGGGAGGAAGAGCTTTATAAACTTATCAAATTATCTAAACGAACAACATCTATATTATATACCTATTCCGTCTAAGCTCCTTAAAAAGATAATTCCTGAAGTCATAGGTCCGCTTCTGAATATCATTAATTCATTGTTGTCATTAGGATATGTCCCCAAACCATTTAAACTAGCTGTTATTAGGCAACTAATTAAAAAACCACAACTTGATCCCAAAGATCTAGTTAATTACAGATCGATCTCAAAACTCCCATTTCTGTCTAAGATACTTGAAAAGGTCGTATCAAATGATATCTCTGAGGATTTCCAGTCAGGATTTAGATCCTATCACAGTACTGAGACTGCTTTAATAAGAGTTACAAATGGCTTGCTGCTATCAGCTGATAATGGTTGTTTCTCTTTATTAGTGCTATTGGACCTCAGGGCTGCATTTGACACTGTCGACCACAACATTCTTTAAAATAGATTAAAAAGCTTTGTTGGCATCAGCGGAAGTGTGTTAGCACGGTTTAAATCTTACAACAATTTGTAACAGTGAATGAAGAGGTATCATATCGCTCGCAAGTAAAGTATGGAGTATCCCAAGGCTCGGTTCTAGGACCTTTACGCTTTACATGCTACCCCTAGGAGATATTATTAAGAAACATGGTGTTAGCTTTCACTGCTATGCTAATGACACTCAGCTATATATTTCTTCGCAACCTGGCAAAACTTACCAATTCAAAAAACGAACTGAATGCATAGTTCATATAAAAAACTGGATGACGAATAATTTCTTATTGTCGAATCCTAAAAAAAACAGGTGTTAATTATTATTTAAATAAAGCTTCTGCCTGTAATAATCTAGAACACTCCGTCAACCCTTCATCGTTAGTTAGGAACTTAGGTGTGCTTTTTGACAGCAATCTTTCCTTTAAGAGCCACATTTCTAGCATTTGTAAAAATGCATTTTATCGTCTTAAAATATATCCAAACTAGACCTATTCTCTCGAGGTCAAATACAGAAATTTTAGTTCATGCGTTCATGACCTCAAGATTAGACTATTGTAACGCTTTACTGGGTGGTTGCTCTGCACGCCTAATAAACAAGCTCCAGCTGGTCCAAAACACAGCAGCTAGAGTTCTTACTAAAACCAAAAAGTAGGATCATATTAGCCTGGTTCTGTCAACACTGCACTGGCTCCCTATTAAATATCGAATAGATTTTAAAATCTTGTTAATTACTTATAAAGCTCTAAATTGTTTAGCACCTCGGTACCTGAGTGCGCTCCTATCCTATTATAGTCCTCCACATCCACTGCGCTCTCAGGACTCAGGCAATTTGATAAAACCTAGAATAACAAAATCAACTGCAGGTGGCAGATCCTTCTCTTATCTAGCACCTAAACTTTGGAATAACTTACCCTGCACTGTTCGGGAGGCAGACACACTCTGCCAGTTTAAAACTAGATAAAGACACATCTCTTTAACCTGGCCTACACATAATACACACATTTTTATTATTCAAATCCGTTAAAGGATTATCAGGCTGCAATAGTCAGGTCAACCAAAACTGGAAACACCTCCAGTAACACAATATATTTGTTTAACATAAGTCAAATGGCATCTACACTAACGTATGTCTGTTTTTTGTTAATCCAAGCTCACCGTCTCCACTATCACCTAGACACAATAAGGCAGTTTCTCAGTGATCTCTCGTCTTCTAAATGGCCATCCGGACAAGACAACAGCATGGGTAACCTCTGACCCATCAATCCCCATTATTACCACCCTACCCACCTCCCTCCCTCCCTGGACTGGACCTAGTTTTTCCCAGGTTTATTTTCTCTATTCTGTCACTGATGAAGTTTCGATTCCTTGCCGCCATCGCCTCCGGCTTGCTTAGTTCAGGACTCCAAATGGTTAGATATCAATTAAATTGACTGTTCTAATGAATGTTTAATATTGTCTTTTCTGATGTATTTCTGTAAAGCTGCTTTGAAACAATCCTGATAATAGTGACTTGACTTGTATTTGTGTTTTATAGAATGTAACAAATGGCCAAAAACATTCAAGAAAACATCCTTTGGCGGAAAAAAAACAACTTCTCTGTCTTTGACCCTTTATCTAGGCTTCTGCGCACTTCAGAGGAGCACAAGCTGTATGCTAATATGGCAGCCCAAAAAAGACTGCAAGCTTAGTATGGTGCCAGGTGTGGCAAGTATTATTACTAAAAAAATGTAAAATAGAGTCAACCAGGTTAACATCTGAGATCACAAGTACAAAAATATTTTATAATATTGTACATAAACTAAATAAATGTTCTGCAGATCCGCTGCCGAGTCTGTTCTTCCCATTGGTTCTGTTATCATGTAGTAAGCCGAGTTTATCCAAAGCTGGACAAGGTATAAATGTATAGTTCAGCACTGACTTTATGATTAACAGTAATCAGTTCAGAAAGACTGTAACTTTCATACTTTTATGTTTCTGGTTAAACAACTAGTTTTTTTCTATATATTACACATTATAGAACACGTTAGTGAAGAAAAAATATTCATCATAAAACATTGTCTAACTTACTAATCAGAAATAAAGTTATTAATTTAGGTATGAGGATTTATTAATATCTCTGGAAACCTGTTCATAGCATAAAGTTCTGCCAAAACTACTGAAAGCAACCCCCCACTCCAAAAATAACCTGTTCACCACAGAACCAGATCAGAAAATTATTCCTGTCTTTTGACTCCAGCAGACACTTAAATGATTTGGATGAAGTCGTAAGTCCTCCATGGGTTAAATTACGAATATTTATTTAATTTATTTTGTCTAATTTTGTTGTGCAATATTCTTCACTTCACACGTCCTTAGCTAAACTCAGCTAAAAGAAATAATGTTATGTTATCAGCATCCCTGTTCTTTGTTATCTCAATGTAAGCTGCATTAACCCGCTGAGAGCTTCCCAGCCACATCATAAGCCTGCTAAACACACTCCAGCACTGTATTAAAGCATGATATTTATAGACTTTATAGTATATTTATTAAAATACAGCATATTTGTACAACAAATAATGGTATAAAATAAATAAAAATAAATATGTAATAAATATATAAATAAATAAAAGCTATAATCAAGAGTTCAGTTTTTGTACTGATTTCTGTCCATTAGTGGTCACAGTATTGGTGTATCAGAGCTCAGACGTCCGCTCCTTCAGTAGAATTGTTGATTTGGTGTCTTTTGTACCCAAGTGTGCTGTGCTTGCGTTGATTGTGGTCAGTGTTGAGTCATTTACATCAGGCACATGAAAAGACACAACAGGACAAGGTCCCTTTATGTTATTGCACACCAGTTTCCTCAATGAGGCCGTGTTGACGATGTTAAAGCCCACATGGCCACCAAACGTGCTGGGCTTCCAGTACTCAGGTGAGCAAATGGGGTTTCCCATAAGGCCCTTTAGTGAGTAAGGGGCACCCATCTCCACCATGGTCTCTCCAAAGATGGCATTGAACCGTGGTTTTTCAACAAGTAGGCCAGCGTACAGCTCCATAGCATCAACATCTCCGTACAGTTCCTCCAATTCCACCGCCATCTTCTTATCACCTGAAGTGTATATTTCGCTTTGTTAGTCTATCCAGTTCTGCAATCTAACCGATATGGTACTTAATTTTTTTATATAATATATTTCACATTTTATCTCTACTGCATTACTTGTGGATTCACATTCAAGACAGTATGTATTCAGTGTTATGACTCGCATCTGTGGCGATGGCGCTAACCCAAATCCGGCGTGAAATTGAACACATTCACTATACCTTGTTTGCACGCTGAGAAAAACACTAAAAGCTATCAAAATTCACACCTAAACACCTTTTTAAAGACCAAACCAAAAACAGAACTCAATGTAGATTCCAATAGATTTTATACAGTTTTTCGCGGAGTTTGTGCATTGTATTTCAACGATAAAACAAGGTCTTATGGGTTTGGATCAACACCAGGGTGAGTAATTGATGTCAATTTTTGGGTAAGCTATCCCTTTAACTCGATTTAGTGGTGCTGCACAAACAAAATAATTAAAATATTGCATTTAAGAGCAAAATTGGCTTCATACTTCATATCAGTCGTCGATATGTAATTTTCATCATGAGTGACACACTGAAACCGAGGGTTCACTGATCTGAATATCTCTTAAATCCACCCATTACCAGACTTAAGCCATTTAATCCAGCATGCATCATGCATGTCAACATGTAAAAGCTTCAGAATGACAGAAAAGGATTTGCTTCAGGGACATCAGACAAGACCACACAGGCAAAACGAAACTGACAGATTACACTGGGTTTGGCAGATTGCTATTTGGAACAGCTACTTACAGGGTTTCATTATACACATCCATCATCAGGCTCATGCTACTCTAGTTCAGCTTTTGGAGTAAAGATTAACTGTTTAAAATCTCTCTAAATACATTTGTAGGATATGTTTGAGTCACCTGTTAACATAAGACTGGCATTTATTTCTCACCTGTCACCTCTTCAAAAGAGGCATAAGGCTTCATGTTGAAGCGTTTCCTGTAAGCGTTGAAGGACTGGTAGCGCATCAGTCTGCTATTCTCAATTGATTTTCTTGCCACCATCATCAGCGCAGGCGGGACGTTATGACCCCCGGCAACCTGAAAAATAATGGTATTAAATACTGCTGTTTTTATCACATGGACACTTCTGGTACTGCTAATCACAAAGCATGTATATGGCAACTGTAATACACAATAAAAAAAAAAGAATAAATAAAAAGAATTCATGGATTATGCTATCCAAATAAAGCCTTTTATGGTTATTTTATAACCTGGCTTGTGTTTTCAATAAACTTTTAAAAATCTTGATAGGTTTATACTTAAATGTATGTATGTTTAATGTGTAATTTTATTTTATCTATAAAAAAAAAAATCTACATCAACAACAGGCTACAGTCAGAAACACTGCATACCCTGCCTGCTATCTGCTTGGAGAACGAATCCACCAGGTTTCTTATGCCATGATCCGTCACAATGGAGGTGTTGTAGAGAAACTGCTTGTAGTTGTAGATTTCACCCTGGATGTGGAAGGCATCGGGCATGAGCGGATGCCAGTGATAAAGGGTATTAAACTCAGAGGAGATCCGGTTCTGGTACTGGAAGCGATGGTTAAACAGGAGCTCGGGATCAAATTTAAGTTTAAAGTGGTAGCCACTCAGGTGCTGCACATATTCCTCAATGACAATTTTTATGGTCTCACCTACAGAAAGAAACAAGACCAGATCTTAAAGAAAGCTGCAGAAAATGTAACCTGACTCAAAGTGAATTAAAAAAAAAATTGTAAAAGGTGAGAATAATATTTTTTTTTTTACGAAAATAATTTTATATATATATATATATATATATATATATATATATATATATATATATATATATATATATATATATATACATATACATACATATACATATACATATATACATATATATATATATATATGAGGATTTGATAAGGTTTGATTTACAAAGAATTAAGTAAATATTAAAAGCTATTATTAGGTTGTGCACGTTCATATCCTCTGTGTTCCCTCACCAATTAAGATGAGTCTTGTGGTCTGAAAGAGCCTCTCATCATCCCAGTCTGGATGCTCCTGAATAAGAATGTCGCACACGCGGTTGTGTTCCCGAAGCCAGATGGTAGCATACATCATGAGGCCTGGAACCAGACCAAAGGCTTCGTGGCCTACAGCAAACCGATGAGACTCAGGTACATAAGGGGGATAGTGCATATCCACCTGAACTTCACTGGCTGAAGGAGGATAAACCTCATTATCTAAAACCTAACCAGAATTAGGAAATATTTATTTAATAAAAAAAACAATTCTTTTATACAGTAATAGCTAAATAAATACCTAGACAAACCCTACCTGATATTTTAGCTTCCCATCCTTAAATAGTCGGAGCTTATGCTGACGTGCCAGGTTCTCCCCGTAAACGTGATTCAGATCAACCTGAGGAATGTACATTATAGCAGATATGTAAGATGTAGATAGATGTGTGTAAATTGTCATGTGACAGCTGATAAAGTCAGAGAAGCTGCTGCGGAGTTCAGACTCACCCCATGATTTTTGGCTCTAGTAAAGGCTGGGCCTCTCTTCATGTCAGTTTTAAAGAATTGGTGTGTAAAGTGCTGAGCAAAAAAGGCGAACATGAGACTGGTGCGTTGTGGATCAGGGATGAACTTTCTTCTTAGCAGAAACTTCTCTGCCAGCACCTCCACGTCAGGCAGGTTTTTTTTTCCTGCAAGAGACCGAATTAAAGCCAATTAGATCACTACGGCAACGGCCACACAAATATATGCTACACAAAGTTTTTTGAAGTTTTCAAGTCTGAGGTCAGGCATAGTTTGCCTCAGGTATGTAAAAGCTCATCTTTAACGCTTTTTAAACCTTTTTAACACCTTCTGCATTTGGCCTATCTTTACCCTGTAGGTCAGTGATGTAATGCTCATATAAGGTTGTTAATAATCTTTCAAAAATGCTAAAAAACAGGTTTAGAGTGTGACACTCACCTGCAACTCCCATAGGTGTTGGGCAATCCTTGGGAACAGGAGGTAATGTGCGTGTAAAATAGGACAGGTTGGAATAGGCTTCCCAGCTCTTGTAACCATAGTCAGAGTTAAAGGTTGGAGGACTTTCAATTAAATGGGACCGTGCTGAATAAAGAGAACAGACGATATCGAAGTGTCAAAATATAAAAGTGAGTAGCTCACAGTCATCCAGCACACACAAATATATGACCTGTCCGACCTCTGGGTTTGTACTTACATGTTAAAACATAACCCATGACAGAGTCTCTGAGAAATGGAATGTTGTTAATGATATTCCAAAAAGCTCGAAAATGCGTGAGGATGTAGTGCACCGTGTTTGGTGTGGGTTTCAGAGACACTTTTAGCCATGTCAGTAATTCAGCTATTGAGAAAACATTCAAGGACACACAGTAAACACTTTGAAGAGCGTATTAGTTATCTGGTTTATCATACTTTGTCAACACAAATTACCACAAACTATTTTTTACTTACGAGTTGTGCAATTTTGCCCATAATATCCAGTCCGTGTGCAGTCACATTCATAAGAGTTTTGATTGAGAGCTGTACACACGCCACGGTTTTGGCATGGCTGCGAGCAACAAGGGTCGGCTGGAATCAATAGCAAAAGACTGGTTTATTTTTTGATAATTCTGAAATAAACAATGATACATTCTAATATTTCATTATACAGACCATTATATGAATTTCAGCATTACACACACATGGGTCATATTAAAAGCTGGAAATCAATTGAGATATTAGTCTGTTTTGTCAGGAGACTTACCTGCTTTACAAGCCAGGACAAACAGGGATAAAAGAAAGAACAATCCGGTCGTGTACATTCCAGTCCTGTTTATTTTCTCCAAACCAGCTGAAATCGGAGTGAATGAACTTGGTCAAACAAGTAGCTTTTATACTTTAAGTGACGCAATGGAGACGCCGAATAACCAGCTGACTTCCTGCTCCCTACTCCCGCGCACTACAGTGACTGGATCACTCTCGCTTCCTAGCTAGTGGTCACCCTGAACAGCAGATGAGCGTTTGTAATCCAGCCGAGATCTCTGACGATACTCCCAGGTCTAGTCGGAGAGATGAAAGAGTCGAGAGTCGGTGGAAACACAGTAATGAGTCACAGCTCGTGCGAGACTCTGATTCGGAAACGTCAATTACTGGGCAGTGTCTGTGCAGCGCGGATTCTATTCAATTCAACTCATTCACAGATAGTAAAATTACATTTTATCTAATTACACTGTATAAATGAACTTTACAATTACATGATCTGAAAGTGTTTGATTATAGTTAATGTTATGTCTGCATTTTAAACAGAACTGAGTTTTTGAGCATCTTTACATCAGAATAGTTTTTAGATTCATTAAAATTTTAACAACTTTTAACTTTTAACAACGAATCAAATGTCCCTGAAGACTGGAGCTCCGAGCGACAAACTTTTACAGACTAGTTACGAGAAACTTCACCACTAAGGGGAAAACTATCACATCTATTTGTGCGTTTTTAAAACAATTAATAAAACTATTAATAATTAAAGTTAAAGAAATAAAGCGAAATTTCTTCTTGCATATAAAATAAGCATATAAAATATAAAATAATAGCTAGCATATAAAATAATAACAACAATAACAAAAATGATAATAATAATAATAAAAACAGAAACAATAAGTAACTAAAACAAATAAAGCACCAAATGGTATGAAATATTTATAATCTTAACATTGAAATAATTTTAGATTTTCTAAATTTAATTTTCAAACGTGAAATGTCCCTAAATTTGATTTTAAATAAAAATAAAAGCTTCGAGTAAATGTTGGTGATTATTTTACATGTATAACGAAGAAACCAAGAACATGTGTATGTGTCCTGAACAAAACAAGCATTACAGTTTATCAGATAGATTTCTAAATGTACAACTCAATAGAGCATAAAGAGTGTTACCTATAACTCAGTAATTGAAATAATAATTTTCAATAATTTACCTATTTTTATACAACTGAGAAATTGGGTGTAGGGGGCCTTGCTCAGTGTCTCACGGTGGTGGCTTGGTGGTGCTGGAAGTCGAGCCCCTGTCTTTTTGGTATCAGTCTAACATCTTAACCACTTAGCCACCACTTCCCACAGTATTATTATTATTGGTAGCAGTAGTAGTAGTAGCCGTAATAATGCTTTTTAATGCAAGATCGATGCCCCGGGATTTGATAGAACTGAACTGAATCCAGATCCAGGCTGCGGAGTGCCGAAAGGACTCCTACACTCATACTATCATTGTAAAGCTTTTTTATGATTTTAAATATCCAATAGATAAATCGATCAAAGTTCCAACAAAACTACAGACTTTTATAATGATATACGCTATGAGAAACACACCGATGTCAGACTTTATTTACACCTCAATAATTACTCGTGTTTTAACAATGTATACAATTTTAACCCGTAAGATATTAATTGGAATTGATATACAATTATAAAGGAACGTGCACTCATGTAAATGTAAATGACAATCTTGACTTTATTATTGTAAAAAAATAATAATACATATATAATAGTGCATTATAATAAAGTATTGGGATTCGGTTTCCCCCTAGTGGATGAAATTATTTCTAACGTTACAGCTCTCCGAGCGGTCTGATTTGCGTCTACAGTAACACCACTTTCAGGTCCTGTGGCTCGGAAGTAAAAAAAACCCCAGCATTTTCAGCCTTTTTTTGAGGTTGTAGACCGAAAATGCTCATTATGTGTGCAGTAGCACCAGCGCGTTCACATAGAATGCTGACAGATAGTGAGACTTGGTGACTCTGTGTGTATTTGAGTGGTTGTGTTTATTGGCAGAGTGAAAAGCGTCTGTGCGCCAGCACCTCCTTCTCTTACTCAAATCATGATTACACTCCAGTTTGCGCTCGTGTGCAGAACTGATGCGAGTTTTTATTTTAGTTTATTCGATAGGACAGCGTGTATTTCCTAACAAATTCGGGTGAGTCCAGCGTTTGTGCTTTCATATTGCATATCCAGCTGTTATGACGTATTGGACAGTAGACGCAGCTGTTTATTACACTGTCCCAGTTTTAATGTCCTTCTTTTTACTTTTTTGTCTATTTTTGTATATCAGATGTGTAAATTCCGCATGTTACACATACTTTAACATTATGTGTAAATCCTTCTCTTTTTCTTTTTAAGTTATTCTGTTATAATAAGTTTCTGGTGTGTGTGAGTACACTTGGTAATAAACCCATTTCCTTCTGTAGAATTGGAGCAGAGGAAAAGGCAGAGCAGAAATAATGACAGTGCTGAAATTTCCAGGACTGCATGATATCTAGAAATGTGTTGGTTGTAGGAATGGGCAAGAATATGATGTTTGGTCTCTTACATTACCCTAACAGCCTGTTACTACTGATAAAACAGATTGGGGGGGGGGGTGTAGAATCATCCTGACTTTTTCCCTTGTCTATGGGTCGAATAGCAGATGGCAGTCAGTGCCATTTAAGTTCGACCCTTACAAACTCTTTCATCTAATATCACACAGTCATAACAATTTACAGAAACAAACACCTAAAAAGGTGTTAGCTGACTTCTGTAGATATCATTTATAATTAATATATGTCATTTACCCCATTAGGTCACATTTGAAAATATAATTGTTATGAAAAATATGTTCTATTTTATGTTCCATATGGAAAATTAGCCATGGCCAATAAGTCTGGGATTAAAAAAAATATTACAGTAATATCATAATTTCTCTATAATAAACTTTGAAGTCGGGTCCCACAAACCCAAACACACACATGGGTTAAAGCGTTTGTATGTCAGCTTAAACTAAAAAGGTATATGTGACCCTGAATCAACAAGGGGGTCATATGAGAGTCTGTGATATTAGAGTATTTTCCTGCTGATAATCATCAGCAGGAAAATACTCTAATATCACAGTATTTTCCTGCTGATAATCATCTTACTTTGTTAATACTTTTTACCATTTTATAGGTTATTTAAAAAACACAATGAGGCAATTATATATCAATTGTGTCAAGTATAACAGCTGTTTTCATTACAGGTTCCTGGTCTAGATGTTTAAACAGACATTAGTGCTTCTGCCATATTCATATATAAATAATTAATAATGGGTAATATGGGAGAGAAATGTAAGTAAACTGGAGATGAGGAAATGGGCAGATAAAGAAAGTGGGAGGCCAAACGGGTCATAAGCTGGTGGACATTACAGACCAGGATCAAAGAGAAATTTAAAAGAGATTGCATTTAATTTAGAGTTTACTTGGTTTAAAATGAAGTGGAAAATCACTCAGCATTCATATTTCTTTCCACTGCATTTTATTGGCTCTGTACATGTACCTTGCACAATGACAATAAAGTTGAATCTAATCTAATCTAATCTTATCTAATATTCTTTTAGTTTTTTTTGTTTTACCTTACGTCTTCTATCAGAAGACAGCTAGTACATGAGCACGGTGAAGGTTGATATGTTCTTTTGTCAAATGCCTGTATGTGAACCCTGGCCTGCATTTTTATTGCTGCTCAGTGTTTGACAGTGAAGCTTCAGTAGAAATGTATTTCTCTGACCACTAATGACAAGAGCATTATCTCAGTTTACTTAACTGCACACTTCCTCTTTTGATGTTCTCTTTCTCTGTCTCTTTCTTACACACTTAGCCACACAGTAACCTAATCTTTGGCCATGGTAGTAAAAGCTACACAATGCTTTTGTATATTTTGTCCAGTGTCATGATTAATACAAACAGTGTAATACAAACTGACATTTCCTACTGTTAGCCTTTTTACATGTCTTACAATCAGTAGTTTGGGTGTGTAATTCCTTCTTTGTCAATTACCCTGTTCTCCTCACTGCAAGTGAACTACCCACTTTATTTGTATTTACTAGATGAGAATTTCGGATCCCACGAGAGTTCTGCATCTGTAGGCCAAATTTCTACGTGAACAGGGGCTCCAGCTGATCAACCCGTGTAAAACCCCACCATGTCTGCCATTGACTCTTATCAGTACATCATCGTATGTAATACTTTAAAAAAATTTTTGTATAACACCATTTGCACAAATGCAAATTAGTAGGTGTTAAAACCACAGTGTACAGTGCCTTGAAAAATTCTTCTTACCTCTTAAACATTTTCACATTTTGTCACCTTATAACTACAAACTTAAATGTAGTTTATTTTAAGAGATTTTATGTGATAGACCAACAAAAAGTAGAACATAATTATGAAGTGGAACGAAAATGATATACAGTTTTTGAAATTTCAAGCAAATAAACATCTGAAAATGTGGTGTGCATTTGTATACAGCTCCCTGTACTCTAATACCCCTAAATAAAATCCAGTGCAATTGCCTTCAAAAGTCACCTAATTAGTTAATAGAGTTCACCTGTGTTATTTAGTCCTGGATATAAATACACCTGTTCTGTAAAGGCCTCAGTGGTTTGTTAGAGAACAATAGTGAACAAACAGCATCATGAGAAACAAATATCCAAAGTTTCAATCCATCATCCAAAAATGAAAAAGTATGCCACAACTTCAAACTTATAAAGACATGGCCATCCACTTAAACCAGGGGTGTCAAACTTAGTTCCTGGAGGGCCGGTGTCCTGCAGAGTTTAATTTCAACCTTATTCCAAACCACAAAACATGTTTTAAACGAGCCTAAAAGACAGGACTAGCTGGATCAGGTGCAATTAATTAGGGTTAAAGCTAAACTTTGCAGCTCAGGTGGAAAAATCTGTCATGTACTCTTAAATCTGGCCTTTATGGAAGAGTGTCAAGAAGAAAGCCATTGTTGGAAAAAAGATATAAGTAGTCCCGCTGTGGGGATGCTATTCTTCAGCCGGGACAGGGTAGCTGGTAAGAGTTAATGGGAAAATAGATGGTGTAAGATACAGTTCAATTCTTGCAGATCCTCATTTGCATTTTTGATAACCATGTATCATTTTTATTCCACTTTACAATTATGTGCTACTTTGTGTTGGTCTTTTACATTAACCCCAGTCAAATACATTTAAGTTTATGGTTGTAATGTGACAAAATGTGGAAAAAGTTTAAGGGTATGAAGACAGACAGACAGACAGACAGTTGCTAGAAACTAATTGACTGTTTGTTATAATTGACACTGCTGTAATATATGAAGTGCTGACAGTGTCTGTTTCTGTTTTGAAGGTAGAGCAGCAATATTCCCACAAGTTGAAGGTAAAGGTGATACGAGCAGAAAATGTCACTAAAGGAGCTCTGGGTGATTTGTGTGAGTTGTTTTATTATTTTAGTAGTTAAATATAGATTAAAAAATGTTTTACGTTTTCCAAATAGTAGAGCAACTGATAAAACACTACAGATGAGTAAAAAGCTTTTTTTGTCATTGCCTCACTGTACCTTCTTCCTGTCTGTGGGTGTAGTGGACACCCCTGACCCCTACGTTGAGCTTTTCATCCCCACAGCTCCTGAAAGCAGGAAGAGGACACAGCACATTGATAATGACATCAATCCTGAGTGGAATGAGTGCTTTGAGTTCATACTGGACCCAAACCAGGACAATGTTCTGGAGGTAGACATCAACAGTTTTGGACTCTTTTTTAACTGGTCCACACCTGATTTCTAACACACTGTTTTTTAGCTGACTTTAATGGACGCTAATTATGTGGTGGATGAGACACTGGGTGCAACGTCATATTCCATTTCCAATCTTAAAGTGGGACAGACAGAGCAGCTGACAGTTCTAATAGGAAATGTAAGAACCCTATCAACACTTTCTTTCTTTTCTTCTCTCTCTCTCTCTCTCTCTCTCTCTCTCTCTCTCTTTATTTCAGTTCAGTTTATAAACTCTGATTTCCTTGCACACTAATTGAGTGTCATTGTGTTTCTTTAACAGACCACAAAAGTGTTTTTGGAGCTCAGTCTGGATGTTTGGTAGGTACTATACTTCGTCTCACTCAGCTGGGTCTCTGCACTGACTTTTTTAATAGGGTCTAAATAAAACAGACGATTAGATTGATTAGATTAAATTAAATTAGATTCAAATTTATTGTCATTGCACAAGATTACAAGACAACGAAATGATTTTAGCATCTAATCAGAAGTGCAAAATAGCAGTGCACTTTAGAATAAAAGGGTCACAAAGGATAAATAAATCAATATTTATTTTTTTCTTATGCCAATTAATCATTTTATACCTCTGCTTGTAGTTAAGATTCACTAACATGGATATTTATTTATCTTAAACAGTTTTCGGGTCTGAACCTGTCCTATATGAATGAGCAGCAGAATTTATAGAGCCTTTCAAAACTCTTGCTTGTGTCACATGTGTGTAGTGTCTGTGTGTTTCCAGTTCTGCTAATGACCTGCGGTTTTGTCTCACCCTGTGTGACAAAGAGAAGTTGTACAGGCAGCGACGTCGAGAGCGGGTTATGCTGGGCATCAAAAAACTGCTAGACATGGAGAAGCCTCGATTCCTGCCCTCTAGCCCCCAGGAGGTACATTACACACGCACACACACACATATTCTACCTTAGCATGAACAGACTTAGTTTCTTAAGGCAATCATGCAGATTTACATTTGACAGACTTTTTCATTATACCACTGAGCAATTGGGGATTAAGGGCCTCAGCAGTGGTAACTTGGTGCTACTGGGAATTCACCCGGCAATATACCCATTATCAGTTCAACACTTTAACCACTGAGCTACCACTTAGTCAAATATTTTACAACTAAAGTACAAAATAAGGATTTATTCAAAAAATATATAAATGTTTTAAAAAGGAATTTATTGAACCCACTCCTGCCTCAGTTACTGTTCTTTTATTTGTGTGTCATGTGTTATGTTACTGGTGATTTTGCAATGTAATAATCTGTAACTATACAGAAAAGAAACTAAGAAAATATGCACCTGTGTTTGGAAATGTGGTCTAGACTAGGACTGGGTGATAAATAAATATATAAAGAAAAAATAAAGAACATTTTTAATCATTTTTATTATTAAGCTTGTAACATGATCAACTGCTCAGGGGCCCAGCTGTGAAAATATTTGTGGGTGTAACAATGCAACAGGAGTTTTGACATGTACAGGTTGTGTAGCTGAACATTGACAATGTAAACGTTTTTTGGTAGAAACATGTTTAAACTAACTAAATCTTTGAGTGTGAGTGTGTGTATGTGCATGTAATATCTCCACCCTGGTTAGAAGTCACAGGAAGAGATTACAAGCTGTTACTTCCTCCATATGGGGCTTCACTCTACACGGTTACTCGGTTTCAGTTTACAATCTTTTTCAGAGCTCCATATCTATCAGAACTTTTATCTTATTTATACAGCTGAGCAGTTGAGAGTTAAGGGCCTTGCTCAGAGGCCCAGCAGTGGCATCAATGTATAACCTAGCCTATTTTAAATCAATTCAACATTTTTGCTTATTTAAGTAACATTTACTTCTTTTGGCATTAACTTTGACTTGTTTGATTCTTAAACATTTATGAAAGCCTAGAAAGGTTACCTACCCTAAAGACTGTTAGCTCATTTGCTTATACACAACTGTGCACTACTTTCTGAAGATTATTATACACTGTATATAATAAAATGCTGATAAGAAATCACCTACTGTAACTAAGTCATCACCTACTGTAACTAAGTCAGTTTGTGAATTACATTATTATGAATTTCGTCTATAGTTCAGATGTCAAAAACTACTGTAATCTGCTGATGATTTCATTAAAAGTAAGATAAAATTCACAGATGTGTGGATTCTGGACTTCTGGGTATTCGTTGTTCTGTAAAAGAAAATGACACTGGCTTGAACGACTCCCAGTCTTATAATGGTGATTTGATAATGATCAAGTAGTTAATTCATTTTTTAATTAGTTAATTTTTTTTTCCGAATCAACATTTGTCTGTGTCAATTTTCTTGCTGATTGGCATGCATTATCACCCACTCATTACCATTAAATGTTATGTTGAATGTAGCTTTCTGATGCATAATCCATACCCGGAATACCCGGAGTAAACCCACACAAACACAGGGAAGACCCCTGCAGGGGATATGAACCTGACATCTTGTTGTGAGGCAATATTGCTAAACACTAAGCTCTGGTGACTTTAACAAATAATTAATATAAACTTTTATAACTTAGGGGAATTTTAGGTTTAAAACGCAACCTTTATTATCAAAATACAAATATGATAATAGTTCAACATAGATTTGAAATTATATTTTGTTCAGAGGGCCAAAGACATATGCTGGGGAGCAGGCTATATTTGGCCATTAGGCTTTAGTTTGAGTAGCCCTGCTCTGAAAAGATCAGCAAACAACATAGTAGTGTGGCACCATCTTAAAAATTTTGACTGAGATTTCAAAAGTATTAAGTAATTCTTGGTTTATGTACTGACACTGACACTTTATTTTAGAAAGTCAGAAATAACTGAATTATGCAAGAGATTATGTAATCTCCAATAATGCCAAATGTCAAGTTCAGAATTTTAAAATTTATCAATCTCTGAAGATGGTGGATAAGCACTTAGAGAAATCATCTACAGCCATAGATTTCAGCCAAGGACAATTAGATAAGCTCCAGAGGCAGTGAAGACAGTGTCTCCTAGACGGTCATCCAGACAAAACCACAGTAACTAGATAAGTCGTCTGCACAATCGAACTTTACTGTAGAATGAGACAACCTGCTGGTTTGTCTGGTCAGAGAGGAACTGACCCCCCTGACTAAGCCTGGTTTCTCCCAGAGTTTTTTTCTTCATTCTGTCACTGATGGAGGTTTAGTTCCTTAATGCTGTCGCCTCTGACCCCTCTTAGTTATTGATTATTAAATTACATATATTAATTAAACAGAACTCAGTGTTTTAGTGAGTTTTTACTATATTGTCTTGATTCTGTAAAGCTGCTGTGACACAAAGTTTATTGTTAAAAGCTCTATATAAATTGAGGGGAATCTACTTAAAGAGCAAAAAAACAGGGTAAAGCAGCAATTTTTTGGTTTTCTAATATCATGATCCGATATCATAGACTTTTAACTCAATGTTATCCCAACTTTATGTCAGGCTGGAATATGGGAAAAAGAAGGATGATGTTCTTTTCTGAAAAATCTTTAGCATTGTTTGATGAATATACGGCTGTGAAAGAGTAACGATTTATATTCGCTGTTCAGTGTAAATTGTGACTGACAGTCATTTTGTTACGTTTGTGTTTTCTACTCATAGATCATTTTAGTCTAACATTTACAAAGAGTATTTGTAATATTTTTTACATGCCATTAACTAAAGAATTGGATAAAACTTTCCCTTAAACAAAAAAAAAAATCCCAGTTTGTAGGAACTTTAGAATAAATAATATTTTTATTTTATCCTTTAAATGAAATGATCATGATGATATTCATATTTTATTTTAAATCATTTACAATTTTAAATCCTCTTTTTTTACTGTTGTGATCATTTTTTTGATGATTATGTTATTTTTTTATGCAAATAGCTGACTTAACGTTGTGTCTGAAATGTGCTATATAAAAAACCTTACCTTGACTTTGTGCAGGTCCCAGTCATAGCTGTGATAGGATCAGGTGGGGGGTTTCGAGCGATGGTTGGCTTTTCAGGGGTCATGAAGGCGCTGTACGAGTCAGGAGTTCTGGACTGCACTACTTACATTGCTGGCCTGTCAGGCTCCACATGGTACCGTTTGCAATCATTCGACAGTGCTGTATTACAGTGCATCCAAAACTTAAATGCTCTTAAAAGTCTCTGGCATGTTGTTTTACGCTATTTTACCTGGTTCTATAGTAGCAGCCATACAGTTATACTTTGTCCTCATGGGAGTGAAGAACTTCAGCTGTTCATGTAAAAGACATAAATGTTGCTCACTATTGCATTCATTTTGTAAAAAAAATCAGCAATTTGTCTCCATCCAGGTTTCTTAGCTCTTTGTTAACACACCTGTATTTGTTCCAGGTACATGTCTACACTGTACTCTCACTCTGAGTTTCCGAAAAAAGGCCCAGAGCAGATTAATCAGGAACTAATGAAGCGAGTGAACAGCAACCCCCTTCGTCTACTCCTACCACAGCACATCACCAACTACATCCAGGCTTTGTGGACCAAAAAGTCCAGTGGTCAACCCGTCACCTTTGCAGATATCTTCGGCATGCTTATTGGAGAAACGCTCATTCCTGATGTACGTAAAAACGTTACGTTACAAAAAATCTTACGAAATTTTTATTTTAATCTAACTGACAAAACTCTCAAATTCGTCACATGCAGAATCACATATAGAGTGCCTTAAAAATGTATTCATAACCCTTGAACTTTTTTACAACCACAAACTGAAATGTCTTTTTTTGGAGATTTTATGTGAGAGACCAACACAAAGTAGCACATAATTGTTAAGTGGAATTATATAGGTTTTTTTTTTATTTTAAAAATTAAAATTAAATTGATTAAAATCAACTGCCTTCAGAAGTCACCTAATTAGTTCACCTGTGTGTTATTTAGTCTAAGTAAAAACACAGCTGTTCTGTGAAGGCCTCAGTGGTTTGTTAGAGAACACTAGTGAACAAACAGCATCATGAAGACCAAGTAACTCAGCAGACAGGTCAGGGATAAAGTTGTGTAAGAAGTGTAATGCAAGAATAGGTTATAAAAAATATCCCAGGCTTTGAACAGCTTAAGGAGCACTGTTTAATTCATCATTTAAAAATAAAAAAAAGTTTGCCACAACTGCAAACCTACCAAGGCATGGCCGTCCACCTAAACTGACATGGAAAGCACTGGTCAGAAAAGCAGCCAAGAGGCCCATGGTCAGAAGGTGGAAGAATCTGTCCACAGGACAACTATAAGTCGTGTACTCTACAATTACTTTATGAAAGAGTGGCAAGAAGAAAGCCATTGTTGAAAAAAAGACATAAGAAGTCCAGTTTGCTGATTGCCACAAGCCATGTAGGTGGCACAGCAAACATGTGAAAGAATGTACTCTGGTCAGATGAGACCAAAGTTGAACTTTTTGTCCTAATTGCAAAGCGCTATGTGTGACGGAAAATGTACACTGCTCATCACTCTGAAAACACCATTCCCACTGTGAAACACAGTTTTGATGCCAGGAAAGAGTAGGTCTTTAATAACATGCGATACTAAAATACCTTTATATAGACAATTCCCACCCATTATACATTATTCTCTCTCTCTGGGACACAGGAACTCATATCTCATGTGTGACAACCTGAACTTTTGCCCTTCCCCTAAACTTAAATAACCTCCTTACATGGCAACCTATACATTCCACGTTTCTCTAACACACATGACAATACCACCATTATATACCACTGAATTTACACACAGGTTGATAAAATTCTACTACATATTACCCCCTCTTTGGGCTATCAAAGTCCGAATAACCAGCCTATGTCTAGAGTGCAGCTCCATCATCACCTCTAAATACAAACCAGTGATCCAAACTGAATCACAATACTACTATCAAATAACTGCCTCATGCAACCGCACTCTAGTGGAGAATCGTTCCAAACATCTAGATTCATTATTTTATCAGAATCTAGTAAAAGAAACAATCTCCATTATCCCAAAAGGTAACTCATATCGGTGTCGATATGTATACATAGGTTTAACATTTTAGTGAATAATGTGAATACAGAAAGATATAAAATAAAACAATATATAAAACGGTATGTGATAATGTAGTGAAAGTCTTTGACCCAGATACTTTGCGCATCGTAGAGGGCCGCCACAAGGGGAGAGGCCAGGCTAGTGCTTACTCCCAGGGGCTTGGTTCATCATCAGCTTCTTCGTCCTCCTCTGAGGTACTGGAAATTTCCTCTGATATTTGTAAGTCCCAAGCTGTAGAGCACACATTCTTTGTTGTGTTTGGAATAATGTTTTTCACATACATTTGTCGAACCGTAGCCTTAACAAGCAAAAATTTTAATATTGGAAACACACAACAAAATAATAATCCTCCTACTATAATCAAACTCCCTAAAAGGATTCCTATTTTAGTAAACCATTTACCCCAATTCCCAAACCCCAAATCTAGCCAATCCCATAACTTCTCATCCCTCCCAGCATTAGTTGAAACTTCCTGTCTTAAGGTTTTTAATTTGTTTATGGCCTTTGTAAAGGCACCCTCGGGAGCTGTGTTGTTAGGAATATACGTACAGCATTGGTCACCAAATAATACACATACTCCTCCTTTATCCGCCAATAACCAGTCAAGTGCTTGTCTATTTTGCCATGTCATGGTACTAGTTGCATCTAGTTGTTCTCCTAATGCAGTTAATGCGTCATCGGTATAATTAATTAATTTTGTTGATTATAGTAAATATAATTAATCCATTCAGTATTTTTATTTGGTGAGATCCAGATAAATATTGATTCATATCCTGCTAATATTTCACTTCTAGCTTTAAATTCATTAGGAATGCCTCTGGGTTGACCAATTAAATCCAAATATACACTAAGGTCTGGTTCATAAGCTCTATTTTTTCACGACCTTCATTTTCCCCCCAAGATATAATGTTTATTTCTTGAATAAGTCACACTCTTGTGCATATACCTTGCCAGCCCAATGGTAGATAGGCTAAGAGCTGCTCTCCTCCACAAACCCAAAAGAAATCCTCTACAATTACGGCTTGATCACGATATAGTTCTACTGAAGGTGGTACTATAGTCTGATTTGCACAATCGTTTAAACTTATGTTTATTCCTAGTCCCTGAGCTAGATGTGTTGGTGCTCTAACATTAGTCTCTGATTGCCAAGAGGAATTTTTACTTAAATACCAAATAACTGTACAATTTCCTGTGAACTCACCTAAATCTTTGGTCCCCTCAGGTTTATGGAAGCACTCATATTCTTCAGTATAGTCAATATTATACCACTTCGGAATTTCTACTTTTCCTGTTTTTATTCTCATTTCACTACTTATGTCACCAGCTTTGCAAAAATTTCCCAAATGAGGTCTCTCAATGTGACGGTTATACAGTGAACTACTTAACAAAGTTAAACATTCAGCTGGACAGTAAGGTCTTACTTCCTTATCTAAATGACAAAAGTTTTTGTTGAAATTAGCACAGTTCCGATAATTATGTGTGGTGGGAACTACCGTTACCCTATTTAACGGTGATTTGGAACATACTACACAATTGTCCATACCTACTTCTCTTGCCGTAAAAGCTGCCCACCTATACCATTCATTATTTTTTGCTATATTCCATAGTGTATTTAAGTTATTACTTCTAATTTTATTATTGATTTTACTATCAGTGCTCCTGTGTTGTTTTGATCGGTTACGTTCAGTTATTATTTGAGTGATATGTAACTCTGATGACTTGTTGTTAGGATTAGCTGATGGTTGTAAAGTCAATTGTTGGGAAAGTTGGCTGGAATTGTGGTCATTCCATTTTCGGTGGTCATTGGTCATTGAATTTTGAATTAAAATAACGAACAGATTGATTGTCAACATTGTATTCTCTTTTATCTTTTTCATTCTCTAGCTTAATTCCTTCAATACCTTTTACCAAACTCTCAACCCCTTGTACCTTATCCACCTGCGTTGCTGAACTCTCTTTTCCTTTATTTGTTGAATTTTTATCAGCAACCTTTGTGCAGTGGTTCAAATGATACCATGTGGTCTTTCCTTCCACTTGAATTGCTGTAGGGGTCGCTGCTACAACTTTGTAAGGCCCCTCTCTCCTGGGTTCATTCCACTTCCTCCGAAACACCCTCAAATAGACTTGGTCACCTGGGACAATTAGGCGGGGAGATTCAGATTCAGGACAAGGTTTCCGTCTTGATTCCTGTAAATAGATTGCTTTGTGTATTGCAGTTAGTTTTTTTCATATATGATCTGAGTTCCATTTGTAATTGTTCAAGTGGAGGCCCTTTGTAGGGACCCCTGTGATGTGGTACAGGCATAGGCCTTCCTGTAAGCATTTCATGCGGTGTTAGATGTGTACTTCTGTTAGTTTGCATGCGATAACTCATTAGTGCAAGAGGTAAAGCATCAACCCAATTTAGCTTAGCACTCTCACATATCTTATTGAGTTTAGCCTTGAGGGTACCATTTACCCTTTCAACCATTCCCTGTGATTGGGGATGGTAAACACATCCTAATCTTTGTTTTATTCTCAGATGTTGCAATAGTTGCTTTACTGTTTTTTTTAATAAATGCTGATCCATTATCAGAACTAATTTCAGATGGAATGCCAAACCTGGGGATCACTTCTCTTGTAAGAAATTTGAACTGTCCCTGAACCCTCATCTGCTGAAGGCACTGCTTCTACCCATCTACTGAACCTGTCTATCACTACCAGCATATACCTCTTACCTTGAACTCACTTCAACATATCCACATAATCTATTACTAAATGCTTGAATGGTCCTTCTGGTACTGGTATATGGCCTATAGGTGTTGCTATTCCTTTCCTAACATTATGCTTAGCACATACTTCACATGAAGATAGAAACTCATCTATCATGGCATGCAAATATGGAGACCAATACCCTTGTTGTCTAATCTTCTTTACCACCTCACCCTTTGCACAATGATCCTTGCCATGTCTTTTCTAATTCGGTGTCCTTACTTTTGTCATATATCATTGTACAACTCTGAATTAGATAAACATGCTTCAGGAATCTGTGCCCCATTTCTCAATTACAGGCTTCACATCATCACCACTCAGTCCTATCCAAAAGACATTTGCCTTCAACTCAGTAACCAATGTTTGACCTCCTATTCCTTCCATATCTACATACACCCCCTCTGGGGAGCACCATATTTTTAACCCTAATTTACATGATGCATCTCTGCCTAACAGATTAACAGGAGTTTGATTTGAAATCAGAATTGGCATACGCACGCTTCTTTCATTCATCTGCAGACATACAGGAGCAGTCATGGGAATTAGCTGCTTTTGTCCTGAGAATCCTACCGTCTTTGCGGGGAGATGTGAGGCATACCTTGAATTTAGGCATGTGAATACTGCTCCTGTATCTACCAACATAGGTGTATTTTTACCTTCAATTTTAATATGTAACGATGGTTCCTGATCTGCATTATTAGATAAAGTTGTCAATTGATACTCCCCGATAAGATTCTCTGGGCATCCCTAGTAACCATGTTTTGGACCCCCCCCAAGGATATACAGGGCCCGAAGAGTGATTTTAAAAAGGCTGCTGCCACCCCTTTCCCCCTACACCTCGAGGCGCCAGATTCCATGGGTTGAAAGGACACACTGCTTTAATATGGCCCAGTTGTCCGCATCTCCAGCACATTCCTGGTTGATTAGCAGGTCGAAAGTCTTTGCTTTTCTGTGGTAAAGGGCCCCTCCACCCCCCTTGCTTTGGTTGCGTAGCATAAACATTGACGACAGACATAGGGTGCTGCTGCACCTCTGGACCGCTACCTCTGGGGTTAGCTGTCAGTAAAGCCGGGGCATTTGCTGGTAGGTCACTTTGGGCGCTCACGGACATCTGCTCAACATTATCAGTCTTTATTACTCCTTGCACTTTTCGCTTGTTTTAGTTTGTCAGTTCATCAAACTGTAGTTGAGTCAGTTTACGTTGTAACTCCTTCTCTTGGGCTCTTAATTTCTGCTTAGCCTTTCTATGCTGCTCAACATAGAGACATATTCGCAGAATTCATGGTGAGGTTTGGAATTCAGACCGACCACCTCCTCTAGCTTACATTTCAATGCTTGAGGCATGGCATTAATCACCGCTTGTCTAAACAATTGTCTTCGGGATTTCCCTCGGCCTCCTGTTTCCATTTTTAAGCTGGTTTTGCACATACACAGCGGGATTCTCTGTTTCTTGTAACAGTTCACCTCTTAATGCCTTTGGGTCAACTCTGGTCAGGTAGTCGATACGCAGAGCATGCCAGACTGCATCAAACAAAATGTTCCATCCATCATGTGAGTATCTACTGCATCAACTAAATCAGAGGCCTGGAGAATCTCTTCTATCTTCCCCTTGCCCACCACTTTTGCCAGCAGAGCTTTCAGGTCACCGATGGATAGCAGTTTACCAGCTGTTTCGTCCTCTAGACCCTTAATCCATTTCCCAGCACCTTCAAGGATAATAGGGAGACGAGTGACAAGCCCCTCAAGATCTTGAGTTGCCCACGGTCACACGGTGGCCCTGTGAACCCTTGATTAAAATTGGGAATTGTGGAGCTAATTTTCGAAGTCTTCCCTGTGGTCCTTCCCTGTTTCCAACTTCTTATATCAAGCGGTGTTCTACCCCTACTTCTCCTCACTACTGTCCCGAGACCTCGACAGTACCCGTAAGGATTGGAAATTGACCTTCTACATTCACGTATGGAGGTGGGTTAGCCAGCCCCTCCTTTCTCTGCTTCTCTGTCTCAGTAAGTTTCATGGCCTTTTTTAACTTTTTTGTCTTTCTAGCAAGCTCTTCCGCTTCTTTTTTGAAACAGGTTTAACACTTCTTTCTCTTGTTGTCTTTTTAACTCTCTCTTCTTTGTTTTGCTCCTAAACCCTGTACATTTATAGTTTTTCACTAATATCTCAAGCTGCTTACAAAGTTCTAAATCAAATGAACCATTTCTTGGCCATTTCGTTAGTAATTTATCAGTTCTATCACTCCATTTATTTGACAATTTAACTATACGATCTTTACACTGCGGGTATTTTAATACCAACGTCTCTATTGGAGTAGCCTCTGTCATACCTTCTGCCATTCTATACTACCTACTTTATTTTATTTATTTTATTAGGTGGCTTTAACCTATTATATTGTGTACTCTACAAGGTTATATATCTATAAAAACACAACAAGCACTCAGATGTTCTTTACTTGTTCTTGCGAGACACCAGCACACCATGAAACAAACTGCTTCGTTACTACGACTCTCTCTCTCACACACACACAAGCAAGTTATCTTACACACACTCATACACACGCACACCCCCTCATACACTCTCATACACCCTAACCCTAACCCAGTCCTTTATCCGATAGGACTCAACAATCATCCCCATACACACAGTCCTTTATTCGGCAGGACTTATCACACATACAGTTCTTTATCCGATAGGACTTATCACACATACAGTCCTTTATCCGATAGGACTTATCACACATACAGTCCTTTATTCGATAGGACTTATCACACACACCTATACTCCCTCCCTGTGATGGAGGCCCGTCAAAGAAGAACCTCTAGCACTTGGAGAAGGAGTTTATGAAAGTTATCTTTAAAATATACCAGGCACACAGACACTGACACAGACATAGAGCTCTCATTCACACAAAACGTTTCTCACACCTTCTAACACTACAACCTATTTGCTGATTCACTGCCCCAACACAGCAATTACACTACACACTATTTGCTGATTCACTTTCTCAACACAGCAACTAAACTACACCCGCTGTATTACACTTCCTCTACATACAGCAACTAAACTACATCCGCTGTATTACACTTCCTCTACATACAGCAACTAAACTACATCCGCTGTATTACACTTCCTCTACATACAGCAACTAAACTACATCCGCTGTAATACACTTCCTCTAAATACAGCAATTAACCTGCACACTGTAATACACTTCCTCTACATACAGTGGTCCCACTAAATACACGTGCACGCTGTCTGCTTACGATGTATGCTGTCCATCAAGGCCCTCTCAACAACATCACAGACTCGCAGGATTCAATCTTTTTAACGTAACATTGTCCATCAAGGCCCACTCAATGAAACAAAGATTAAATCATGCATTCACTCATTTCTGGCGTCAAAAACACTCGCTATACATTAACTTTAAGTTCGTTGTTGATGAGGTGTTCCCCACCACGGACTCTCCTAGCAAACAGCACAAACTAAGTATATAAGCAAAAACTGCTTACCTTATTTTAGGTGGCCACCGTTTTTGTGCTATCTGCCAGGAATGCCCGCAGCGACCAAACTTGCCCCTGCCAACGTCCTGGCTGACCTCGCCAATTGTTGAAGGAACCACACAAGACACGGTTTTCACGCCAGGAAAGAGTAGGTCTTTAATAACATGCGATACTAAAAACCTGAGGCAGACTGCAGAATGTCTCCCGAACAAAGTTTACATCGGGTTTATATAGACAATTCCCACTCATTATACATTATTCTCTCTCTCTCTGGGACACAGGAACTCGTATCTCATGTGTGACAACCTGAACTTTGGCAACCTATACATTCCACGTTTCTCTAACACACATGACAATACCACCATTATATACCACATAATTTATACACAGGTTGATAAAATCCTACTACAGTGGTGGCAGCACCATGCTGTGGGGATGCTTTTCTTCAGCATGGACAGGGAAGCTGGTCAGAGTTGATGGAAAGATGGATGGAGCTAAATACAGGGGAATCCTGGAGGAAAACATTTTCGAGGCTGCAAAAGATTTGAGACTGGGAAGAAGCCGGAGCTGCAAAGGAATGGTTTTGTGTTAGTCTTTTACATAAAATTTCAGTTAAAAATCAAATCAACACACCTGAACTAGCTGAAAAGTTCTTGCTAGGTATCCCTGAAACAGGCAGGTGTGTTCAGGCAAGTTGGAGCTAAACTCTATAGGACACCAACCCTTCAGGACTGAATCTGGTGACCCCTGCTGTAAAATGCAGGTGCTATGCAGTATGTAATTTGCAATATGTTATAGATAATAATAACCTCTGAGTCTTTTGTAGTGTTGTTGAGCGGAAAGTACGAAAAAAAGAAGATAGTCCAGGCACTAAGTGTAAACAGCTTTAGTATGTGGCTTTGTTTACACTATATGGCCAAAAGTATTGGGACACCGGACCATCACATCCATGTGTTTTTTTCACATTCTATTCCAGATGTTATTCTCACTTTTTATTCTATAATAATCTCTTTTCACTAGATTGTGTCATGTGACTGTGTGGATTTTTGTTGATTCAATTTTGACAGTATTAATGAGATTAGACACTAATGTTGAGGTAAGAAGGTCTAGGGTTCAGACTGGGTTCCAGTTCTTCCTAAAGGTGCTCAGTTTAAAGGGGTTGAGTGAGAATCAGGACTCTGTACATGAGCGTTCTTCTAGTCCAATCAGAACACAGCATATCTTTATGGAGATCAGGTGATTTGTGTACAGGGGCATCGTCATGCTGGAACAAAGTTTGAGTTCTAGAAAACTGTGTGATTCAGAATTTGTGGCACAGTTTAAGAAAACACACTTTAATGTTAGTGATGTTGTGGAAACAAAGTGTAAGAAATATATAAATAATATATTGAAGCTAACAAAATTTTTATTTTATTTCTTTGGTTTAAATATATGACTATATACTGTATATATACACTGTATACTGTGTGTGTGTTACTGTTTCTGTGTCTTTCTCCCTCTGACTCTGTACAGAGAATGCACAGTAAGTTAAGTGAGATGCAAGAGAAGATAAACGAAGCACAGTCTCCGCTGCCACTCTTCACCTGCCTGCACGTCAAACCAGACGTGTCAGAACTCATGTTCGCTGGTAAGCATGCTTGCGTGTGTGTTTCCGTGTGAGGTTTATAACCTTTATGCAAACTGTAAGTACTGTACAATGCCTTTAGTGTTGGATGAATAGATGGATAAAAAAAATAGATGCAAATGTGTTTCTGTCCTGATTTCATTAGGGCTCGTTTTGTTGTTATTGCTTTGTTGTTTTGTTGGTTTTCCTGCACATTTCTTGATAACACATTGCCAAAATACTGTAACCTTTACAACAGGCACTTGATCAGTTAAGATATTAAAACATTGGCTTAAATACACTGTATGTTTAAGCAGGTATTATTGTGTAACAACAAAACAAGTAGTGTTTCTATTTCTATTACATTCCCTTGCCAAACCTGTTACATTCCAGTCTAATGTGTAAGGCCAGTCAGGGGACACCCTAATAGATCACTTTGTCAAACACACAATCCTCCCAATTGTTAATATTTTTAGCTCAGGCGTCAATATGACTGTGTAATTAGCTACAGTGAACAATGCACGTGGCTCCCGGAGTTTGTAAACGGTGCGTCATTACAGTATCCAAATCAGTGCAGGAAACAGTCCAATTAGCAGACACGCCCACATCTTTATACACATTCTTTTCATTTTAATTTAACGTGTAAATAGTCCCTTATAGAATACTGTACAGAGCAATATGATCTCCTATCCCTTCAATAGAAAACGTAAAGAGTAATACGATCTCTCGAACCCTTAATAGAGGCTGGAATCCACACCTACACTGGGGGGTGTATTGCTCTTGTTGTTGTTATGAATGGCTAACAGGTAACATATTGTTGTATGTTTTGATTGACAGATTGGGTGGAGTTCAGCCCTTATGAGATTGGCATGTCTAAATATGGCACCTTCATGACCCCTGATCTTTTTGGCAGCAAATTCTTTATGGGCACCGTAGTAAAGAAATATGAGGAAAACCCTTTGCACTTCCTGATGGGTAAGAAAAGACATTTTTGACAAATTAACAGTTTGTATTAAAACTTTGGAAGATTTTGAGAAAAAAAATATACTAGAAATGTCTGATATAAAATAATTTTGTAAAGAATAAATCACGGGAAATCATAGGTGGTTTTATACACTTTTTATATAGTTTTTTTTCTTTAAATAAATGGTAAATAATTATTTTCCAAATATAATAATAATAATACGGTTTAATTTGAAAAAGAAGATACATTTCTGTTTAATGGAAAGCAATTTTAAACATTACAAAATTTTATTGACTTTCAAAATTTTATTGAATTTAAATACAGAACCAGAAAGTGGTCAACGAACGAAGACTTAGGGAATGAAACTAAAGTTTCTCGTACAGAATATAGGCAGTTATGCATGAGCAGACGATACAAAATAAACAAATCGCTTGTTTCCGAGCCAGTTCCGAGGACTTCAATTTGTCTACATTTTTTTAGGAAATGCAGTGGAGTAAAAGTAAAAGTTGACAGAATTTTAAAAACTTCTTATTTACTCTTTACATTATACCTCTGGGGAAAATCCAGGCAGTCAAGCTTCATTTAAAGCTACTGTACATTAACACACTACCCTTCCTCTATTTTCTGTTTGTAGGAAAACAATATTTATTTGCAAATCATGCGTCTGGACATCTTTAACCACTGTCGAGTCACTAACAAAGGAATTTAAGAGCATATAGAAGGAAAGACATGAGCATTGTTGGGATGCCTTTTCTAAATCTAAGGAGCTTTAGGGATTACGGTAAACATATTATAGATAGAGAGAAAGCAAGTATACAGATGACCATTACACTGAATATATTTCTCTTTACTAATCCAGTGACCGAGCAGACATAGATCACATTTTAAATGATGCGATAAAGAGTTGTCAGTTTTGTTAGCTGGTTATTGTAGGGTGACGACTGTAAAACCTGTTCCTGATTTTTCTTTCAGATGTCAAAGATAATAGCCTTAAGATGTTATTTAATCATTTAAAACCGAATTGCTCTCAGACTGTGAATGTTTGTAACAAGAATGCAGTTGCCTACAGTATATTCATGACAGACATGACAAATCTTAAGCTTTAATCACCAATGCTCAAATGTAAAGAATCAACAGGAGAATCTATTTATCTGGTGTTTATGTAATATAGTGCATTTGTGTGTGTGTGTGTGTGTGTGTGTGTGTGTGTGTGTGTTTTAGGCATCTGGGGTAGTGCCTTCTCAATTCTTTTTAACCGAGTCCTGGGGGTAAATAATGTTTCTGGTGGAAGCACCATGGAGGAGGAGCTGGGTATGACGCAGACGGATATTCTCACACTACACATCTCATTTTTATAAGAACAGAACTACTGTTATACATCTCATGTCAACTATTTATGGTATCAGTGCTCAGAAGGCTTCATTAGACGTCAGCTGTGGAAACATTTTGAACCTGTTTAGACAGAGCTCTGTTTTTTGCTGATATAAAGCATCATTGTACACAAAGTCATTCTTACTGTATAAGCCACTCATAAATGGTTATAAATGTGCTATTAGCTACGTAGTTCCGCCTTGGAATAAGGGCGAAACTAGATAGTTAGTGTTAGGAAGAGATATGCAAGGAGATAAGCCCTCGTCTGATTAATACCATACTGCTGAGATCATGTTTCATGTTTGACTAGATTTAAACTTGTGTTAAAAAACAAAACAAAGTATTTCTTGCCTTTTGGACATCAGTGTCAAAGCAAAAGAAAGACAAGTGAATAAACCTCACTTTTTTATAGAATAAAACCCAAGTGTACTCTCTTCAAGTATACTAAGATGAATTTACTAGCTGTGAACAGCTACTAGCTGTTGAAAATGAACTACAGTATTTTAACACTTCTACAGACGAAAACATCCACTTTTTAGCGTATAATAGTAAATTTTAAGAGTTATAGAACAATGAAATTCAAATTGAAGCGCAGTAGTGTCTTGACTTTCAAGTTTAATTCTTTTTGTGATAGAGCTCGTAACTCAAATCACATACACACAGAATGAGTGCACAAAATTACCATGCTCAAACCCAATAAACAGTTTGGTGTGTTACAGGAGCCAAAAGATGGTGGTTTAAGCAGATTGTGCTTTTTGAAACTTGTTGCAGTTGTTCACAAAAGTTACTTTAAAGTGCGTTATTTCCACTGTTTTATTATAAAATAGCGTCACAAAAACTGAATTCCAGCGATTAAGATTTCTAATCTAAGGTTTAAAGAAAGATATGGCTTGAAAAAAGAAGCATGATTATGCTATAAAGACTGCTACACAAAATAAACGAGGGCCTGGAATTGGCTCCCTTGGAATAAGATTTATAATTTAATCAAAATGCTTTATAACGGCATTAATAGCTCAATAGCTCTAGGTCAGAGAACTTTGATAAAAAAAACGACTATTACATATATTGATTTAAAACAATGATATTAAAGGGTTAACAGTGTCAGACAAACAATTATAATAATAAGTCAGTTTGCAGATGACACAACATTGTTTTTAAAAAACTGAACAAAAATTCTTCTAGCTTTACATTTTGTTAGTTTGTTTTCTAGAGCTTCAGGGTTGCATTTAAATCTGAAGAAATGTGAAATGTTAACTTTGCATGAATTCTTATTGCAATCTTTATTCAGTATCCAAAGCAAGAAGAAAGTCAAATATTTAGCGATGGTTATTTCTAAAGAGAGGGATTTAATGGAGGAAAAAATGTTTGGATTATCATAGATAAATGCAAATCAATTTTGAATAGATGGCTGCAGAGGGTCATACTGTAAGGTTTTCATGTTTTTGTTTATTGTCTTTCTTGTTTCATGTTTATTGTTTTGTTGTTTTTCTTGTTTTATGTTGATTCTTGTTCATTGTTTTTGTGTTAGCAAGGAAGTGTTTTGTTTACTTCCTTGTTCCTCATGTCTTCCTGTCATGTGCTTCCCCTTGTCCTTGTCATTGGTCCTAAGTGTTCACAGGTGTTCCTCGTTTTGTCTTGTGTATTTATAGCCCCTCTGTCTTGTCTTTGTGATTTGTTGTTCCCTGTACTACTGTGGTCCTGCTATGGTCCTGCTATGGTCCTGCTATGGTCTTTTGTATATAAACTGCACTTGGGTTATAAATACCTCTCGCCTCAGTGGACTATCTGTTACAGAACAAACCACCTAACCAACCAGCAGTTAACCATCTGCTTCACCTGTGACAATGCAATTCTTCCATAGAGGATTATGTTGTGGACTTTGTGACCTCACGGGTTAATGATGTCGCTTTAAAGGACTTTTTCCGTTTTGGACTAAATTACACCATTCAGTGTATGATGCCAGGGAAATTCACTTGTCCCTGGCGAAATATATATTGACCATGCTTAGCGGCTTAGCGGGTCATCATTCAAAGTGGGGTTAATGAGGAACCCTGTAGCTCCAAGATGGCCGCAGCACCGCCGCTCAACTCCAAGATAGGCGCTACGCCACCGCCCGCAGGCAGGCTCAACGATGGCCACCGCCCGCGGACAAGCTCCAAGATGGCGCCGCGCCCCAACCCAGTTTCGAGATGGTGTCGCTTTGCGGCCAAGACTGGTGTCCTGCGTGCCGGATTCTCAGATGGGAACTACTAGGACAGCTGCACTATCCAGGGCCACAATTCTGGCCCTGAAAGAGGCGGTGCCCATCTCGGAGGTTCAACCTGTCATGGAAGTGGCCATCCGCTGCGTTTGGGCCACTTACTGCTCTGTTCACGCTCCTAAACCTGCCCGAGAGACGGATCAGGAACCAGCGCTAGACCCCGAGCCTGATGCCATGCCTGAGGGGTCTCCTGCCACGTTTGTCATGCCAGAGACTGATATTGTTATGCCTGTCATGCCAGAGATTGCCTGATATGTCTTCCATGCCAGAAACTGTTACGATTATGCCTGCTACACCAGAGACTTTGGTTATGCCTGCCACGTCGGCCCCGTGATGGTATACTGATTGTCCCAGGTCTGCCAATCCTGTTTGACCCTGCCCGCCAAGACATCCCCTAAATATTTTTGGTGGGTGGGGTAAGAGTACTGACTCGCTGGCAGAGCCGGGACCAGGACGTACTGTCCCGGCGACTGAGCCAGATCGTGGGCCATCCCCCACAATGGTGCCACGATCTGGTTTACCATCCAGGCCATGAAAGGTTCCATGGTCTTCCAGTGGTCCAAGGATTGGGGTTCTGCGGGCTTCATGGGCCCACCCCTAGACCACCTCTATTCCTCTGCCCTCTTTAAGATGTTGTGTAGGTTAGAGTTTGGGCGTCTGGAGCGGCTTGTTTACTTCGTTGTCCCTCATGTCTTCCTTTCATGTTCTTTCCCCTTGTTCTTGTCATTGGTTAGTTGGGTCCTAAGTGTTCACAGATGTTTCTCGTTTTGTCTTGTGTATTTATAGCCCCTCTGTCTGTCTTGTCTTTGTGGTTTGTTGTTTCCTGTACTACTGTAGTGAGGCTATGTTTCTGCTCTAGTGTTTTGAAGATAGTTTCACTATAAAAAATAACACTGCACTTGGGTTCAAAATACTACTTGGCTTCAGTGGACGATTGTTACACCTACAATATTAGGAAAAGTTTTTTTGTTTTTTTCTAATATGGACAGTTTAACCAGTCTACGCAGCCTTCCCTACTACCAATATCACCATAAATGAAAGCAATAAATAAGACTTTAAATTAATTTGGCAGAATAAATGTCAGTACATTAGAAAGGATGATTAAGAAGTATGAAGATGAAGTGGTAAATGCAGTTGATTTTGATGTGATAAATAATGTATTTAAATTAAAATGGCTAAAAATTTATTTGTAATAACCACTCTTTTGATATGTTGTCCCTAGAGTAATCTTTTTTTTTTTTTTTTTTCTACATTGTGATTTTGAATCTCATTGCCAGTGAAACTTTCTGACTTTCATTAAACAGGTGTTGCTTTATTGGTAACTATTGTTCAAGCATAACGCCTCATAACACTTCAGTATGGAATAAAAGATACATCGTTTGGCAAAAAGAGCTATTGTAGAAAGTTATAATTTTTGTGAAAAAAAAAATTGACAAATAGGGATATTATAAATTTAGTTGCACAGGTATATTACCCAAACCAAAGTAGATGGTAGTATGTGTATAAAGACTTTGATTTGGTTGGGTGTCTAAAGTTGTCTCCTGACCCAAATTTTAGCTTGCAACTCTTCCAAGATACGGTTCTCAAAAAAATGTCAGTTGGGACACTTGTGAGTCAAAGTAACAATGTAAACTGATACTGTTAGCATACTAGTTATGTACTAATTATTTACTTTTTAGTTAATTTTGCATTCTACTTTGAGTATTGTTTAACTGTAAAAGCAGCTTCCAATTTCAATTTTATTTTACTCTTTTGCATCAAAAGAGTACAAAAATGTCAAATTTTCAAATTAAAATAATGTCAATTATACTTGAATATAATTTGAATTAGAATATCTTTGGTCAGTCCATAAAACCCAACTGTAAGCAAACTTTCAAAATAAATTAAGTATTTGTAAGGGTGGTATGAGATTTAGTTTATTTTTTTAATATACTATTAATACTACATTGGCTTCCATTACTCATACTGAATATACTGAATACTATTAATAATCAGGTTTTATTTGTGAAAAGTTTTTAAACCCGCATAACTAAATGTATATTTTCTGATTTCACTGTTTAGCACTCAGCTTTTATTTTTTTTATGGGGAATTTACACTTACTATTTAAATGAATCAGTAAACAGATTATTTGTTTTAAATTTGTTTTAAATCCAAAATTATAAAATGTTCAAATATTCGATCTGTATTTCTATTCCTGAATCCTGTCACTGTTGTACGCTTTCTTTATTTCTTAGTGTTAGTACAAGAGATCGACTGATACTGATTTTTTTAAACCGATAACCGAAATGCAGAACTAAAATTTATATATGTTCTTTGAATGTGATTATGATCATTAAGATGGATGTGGCTGTTGTAAAATGATGTTTTCTTTTAAGTCATCCTCTGCAAAATTCTGGTCAGTGAATCTAAATCAGTACACTGTATAATCTAATTATTATCAATCAGTAAGACAGCAAAGTGACATTTTTGTACGATTAAAATTCTTAGACTTGTTAGTTAAAATAACAGTAAAATGATGTGTGTTGTTTGGAGGTTAAATCAAGTTGTTTAAATGGGGATTATAGGACTAATTAATTTCTCTGCATGTATTTGACTTACAGAACATATAAAACCTGAACATATTGTGGGAGACGACAGCCAAGACAATGAATTTCCTCACAAAGGTAAAAACTACACTCACAATACACTCGTTGCACAGCTGCGACCTTAAACGTCTCAGGGTTACTAGTGTAACCATGGTTCCCTGCTTGAATGCTATAAAAATGCTTCTAGTGACCGCAGTCTAAAGCATGTGTGCAATCAGTTAAATAGCAGATTACCAGCACATAAATAGACACTGTAGTACCGCTAAGGGGTTCCCGTGTTGACAATGTTGACATAGCACCAATTCACTCTGTTTAAGCAGATCGCTACTAGAAAAAAAAGACCCTGGGTCTTGCTGCCCCGGCAATGTCCGTGCTATGGAACCTTACAAATGTGTGTGGAGGGGATCAGTTTGCTGCAGCACAAATGTCTTCCAGGGGTTCCCTGGTGGCCCACGCCTTGGACGCAGCCATGCCTCTAGACTCGTACACTCTTAGCCTCTACGTCATCGGGCATATTGGGTGATGTTCAAGGCCGTACTTTGTTTAGTGCTATCTCTGTCCCCTGGGGGGTGCCCCTGGGAACTCAAGCCCTTCTCTTCTTTCCGGCCTTGCTCAATAGAAGGACATGGAAAGAAAGGCTTATTTTTGAGGCTGGCTGGTGCGCGTCTAGGAACCGCTGGTTAGCTGGCCTGGCTAGATCCAGCCTGGTTACAGCCGAGTCACCACCACCACTAACAGCTCCTCATAGCCAGGTAGTTGTGGCATTGGCTCCAACACCAGCCCGGTGCCGGAATCCTGACTAAACCCCAGACCTTCTCATGTAGTGAAAAGTATAATCCTACAGCTCTTGGATAAAGAGGTCAAATTTTCCTTTCTCTCAGGACTAGATTGACTCAATATTTCTTCTTCTTTTTCTTTTTTTAAGAAGAGTGAGGACAACAAAATCATCACTTCTTGAAAAATCCATTTTTTATTCTGCAATTTTTTTGCAACCAAATTACTAGTACACATTGTACTTATTGTGCAAGTTTTTACACAAGACATTTTTTTTAAATAACAAATATGAATTTGTTACGAATACAAATATTGTAATCTGTGTGTAATGGCGTTTATTCTGGATTAGGATGATCAAAAAAGACATGGATTTGATGGACAGGGATGCTAATCCTTTCAACCACCTAGTGTATATAATATTTTTATATCTATTTGACTGTCATTTCTTTGCTTATGCTAAATTGTATCTAAGCAAGTATCTGACTATGTGTATTTTATAAAACAAGTGTGAGCAAGTCACATGGTGTTAATGTGATCAGTTCAGTTCAGTGGAATTGATGTAAACATTTCAGATTTGTTTATTTAGAGACTTTTTTCTAGAGTAGCTTCTAAACATTGTGTGTGTATGTGTGCAACTGTTACTCAGTGGACATGCAGAATGACTATCAGCACACTCAGGCCAGCTGGATGCAGCGTATGCTCACCTCGCTGTTCGGCGACTCTGCTCTGTTTAACACACGTGAAGGCAGAGCAGGAAAAGTACACAACTTTATGCTGGGACTCAACCTCAATGCTTTTTCATCCTTCAGTGACATCCTGACCCCAAACTGTCCTGAGGACGAGGTGGACGCTGTAACTGGTACAAAAGTCTTCATTTACTCATGTTATCTTTAACAGTAAATTTACAGTCAGCAGCATTTAACCTTTCTTCTTCCTCTTTCTTGCATTTTCTCTCTTTTTCACACACACAATTTTTTCACTTTCTTTCTTTTACTTCTTGCTTTTTTTTTTCTCTTTCTTTCTTTTACACATTCCCCCACCCCTTACCACCAGACCCCAATGAGTTTGACCGTATATATGAGCCTCTAGACGTAAAGAGCAAGAAGATCCATGTTGTGGACAGTGGCCTGACCTTTAATCTTCCCTATCCTTTGATTCTGAGACCCCAGAGGGGCGTTGACCTCATTATCTCCTTTGACTTTTCAGCCCGACCAAGTGACTCCAGTCCTCCATTTAAAGTAAATATATAAACACTCACTAACACAGAGTAGTTAACACTTTTCTTATACACACACACTGTGTTCCAGTGCCACAGTAGAGTAGGATTTCAGTCACATGGTCTAATCCAAGAAGTTGTGGTTCTTTAAGGCTGTGGATCTGTCACACACTGTTGTGTATTCATTTAAACATTCATAAAATCAATGGCAAACAAATGATAAATGTTTTATTTTTTTTCCAGTTTTATTCTTTAAAATGTTTTTCTTCATTCTATTCATGAAAATCATTCGGTCACACTTTCCCTCCCAAATCTATTTATATTAGTTATGTAACATGATAGGAGAATACATGTGTTGAACTGTCTCACCTAGCCTCAGGTCTGGAAAAAAAGTGCCCATATGAAAACGCCCCCCCATATATATGCCCTTCTCTTGCCCTCACAGGATGATGTGGTGTTTAGAATGTGGGTGGGGCCTGTTGCCTTGACAACAAAACATCCAAACATGTTATCTAATATTCTGCTATTGTGATAATAAATGTATAAAAATGCTTTGAAGTGGTGTTTTGTATTTTCCGTAGGAGCTTTTGTTAGCTGAGAAATGGGCACGAATGAACAAGCTTTCATTTCCCAGAATTGATCCCAAAGTGTTCGACCGGGAAGGGATGAAAGAATGTTACGTCTTTAAGCCTAGTAAGGGTGACAAGAACTGCCCCACTGTCATCCACTTTGTCCTAGTTAACCTTGACTTCAGAAAGTTTAAAGCTCCAGGTAAGTGTGTGTGTGTATGTGTGTGTGTGTGTTCCTACAATCTGAAGGTGTGTTGTCTAGGAAAACATAAAACAGAGATGAAGAGAAAAACAAACTATAAAAAATGCTGTTCAATTGCTGTTTACAGAAACCATTTCTTAAAAGCTTAAACACAAATTTAAATCTTTCACAGAACTCGGTGTCTTCCGGCAAAATCGAACAATGGCTTCAAAAGCATTTTACATAAACTCAAAATCAAGCTTTTAAAAAAATGTTTATTTGCTTTCACCCTGATGTTGTCACGGCTGCCCATGTCTTTACCGCCATCTGGCGGTAAAAAGAACTGTTATGTTTCCACGCCAAACTATTTCCGGTTTCCTTTTACATCTTTGTTTTATTATGTTCAGGTGTTTCTAGTTAGTTCCTAATTCCCAAGTGTATATATTCTGTGTTCCCCATTAGTCTTTGTTCAGCGTTGTTGTTAAATATTGTTAGTTATTGTGCGATGAAAGTTGATTAAGGTTGTAAGGACTTTATTTCCGATATTCCGGATTCTGATTCCGCTCAGTGCTGTCAGTGTCAGTGCTGTTTATTCTGATAAACGCTATTGTTGTCCCTAGTTTTTTCCGTTTTTGTATATCGCGTTTGTTTTCCCTTTTGCATTCCGTTTGCTCCTTTGTTTGTTCTTAATAAAATGTATCATGCATCCACTCTCCTGCATCTCCCGTTCTCGCCTTCATGCCTATACAACCTCTAACTTTATTAGAGGTTATTCACACTACATCAGAATACAGAACGCCAAACGAATTAAATAAGTGGATGCGACAGTGGATTATTATTTATTTATTTTTTTTTCTCATTCAAATTACCTTATACTCACCTTTCCTTTTTTTTCCCCTCCAACGCGTAGAGTAATTGATTTTTTTTCTCTGTCTGACAAAGACAGAGAAACGATAACGATAACGATGGATCACGATAAAGCAGTGCAGATGATGCTGCTGGAGCAAGGTGGGAAGGCGCTGGAGGCACACAGCCGAATTTCTAGTTCTAGCGCACTTCACCACCTTCCCAGAGTATTTCCTCTGCACCACCTACTTCAGAGGACTGAATGCGACAACCAAGGCCAGACTCACTGGTGAGTGCTTTCACAAGGTGTGCAATGGCTCTCTTCTCACTCTGGGCCCTGTGGAGGAGAATCCAAGCAGCATCATTTCCAGAACAGGACCTGCTCAAACTCTGAACTCTGGATCCACCCAGCCTCTGACTCCAGGTTTCGCCCGGGCTCTCCCGCTGACTCCAAGTTTCGCCCGGGCTCTCCTGACTCCTGACAGTGACAGACCTGAATACTCCCCCTGACGTTGACCCAATTCGGATCCCGCCCCCTGATTCGACTCAGGAAGCAGCTGCTGGGGTCGCCACCTCCGACTAGGAAGCCGCTGGGGTCGCCGCCTCCGACGAGGAAGCCGCTGGGGTCGCCACCTCCGACGAGAAAGCCGCTAGGGTCGCCGCCTCCGACGAGGAAGCCGCTGGGAAGTCGCAGCGGGCATTCACTTTCGAGCGCCTCCCACCCTCGCTGTCTATATAACCCTATAACTGATGTAGTGTGAATACCAATAAAAAAACATTTGTATATATACATATATATGTACATTTCTTTTTTTTCTCAGCCTATTTTACAGTATATTAGCATATAAGTAAAGAATAACTCAAATTACTATACAAATAACAAAGATACAGTATAAATCAACTTGTGGTCTTCTCTAAATGTCTTAATTATTTTGAGAATAGAGAGAATATTTTCAAATTAGACTGAACTCTTTGTCCGGCCATTGATGTATATTGGATTTGGCCATCACTGCCATAACATTCACAAGAACATGATCTCGGTAACGTTACCATTTTTATATTGATATTACACGTTAAAATTATTCTTCTATTTAGCAAAACTGCAAACACTAATCCATAACTTCTAAGTTAATTCCCCAAACTTCGAATATCCGAGTTAAAATAAATCTCTCTCAAAACAATTAAATCTTGCTAAATAACCAAACTTTCTTAATAATAACCAAACACACACACTATGACAGTCTTACACATTGATAAGATAAATTTCAAACAATACAAAATATCCTCTTGCATATCTGATAAAACCCTGACAATCTTTAATTTAAATATCTAGGCAGCTTTCTTCTGTGGCCTAAAGTAGGTGACAGGTACGTTTATTAGTCATATATAGCCATCATGCCAAAAAAATCACCACTTGGATTTAGAAAGAAAGAGTAAGCAAGCAAATGTTAAAAAGATATTGGTAAACCAGTCACAAACCAGAGCAAAATGATGAAAGCTGTGCTAGTCGTGCTGGCTCCCTCTGGTCAAGCTGAAGCACACACTCTTTAGATCTTTGAGAAAACCAAGGAGCTAAAGTCTAATAATGCCATGTATGGTTCAATAGCTTAAACCACAGAGCAACTGCACCACCCCAGCATTTATTTTCGTATACATTTAAGGCATTTGGCAGACATCCTTATCCAGAGAGACTCGCAATTATTTTAACTGAGCCATTTGGGGTTAAGGGTCTTGCTCAGGGGCCCATTAGTGGTAAATTAGTGGTGCTGGGAATTGAAGCCACATACTTCCCAAAAGCAGTCCAACACCTTTACCACAGAGCTACCACTTCCTCCACCACGCTATTATAAGAGTAACAAATTTAACATGCTTGAATTCAACAATACTAAAAACATTAATTATTTTGTAAGAAATTCTTGATCATATATTAGCCACATTATTATTTATGTAATGTCTGATACTCCAAACCTTTTCCTCATCATGCTATGCAGGAGTTCTTCGTGAGACTGAATTGGACAGAGAGTATGCTGACTTTGACATTTTTGATGACCCAGAAACCCCGTATTCTACCTATAACTTCCAGTATTCCAACAAAGCCTTTACTCAGCTGCATGACCTCATGGAGTTCAACACACTCAACAACATAGAGGTAAGGACATTAGAGCGATGTTCAGCCTCCTGACCAAACCGTAACACAACCGCAGCCATCTGGCATAATAAAAAAAAATACATTTAATTAATTGGTATTTTAAAAACAATATTTATAATACTGATTATTTACTGATTGTTTTTTCTCTATTTTACCCAATAAAAACAATAGAACTAAACTGAAACATTTTATTTAACACTGTCAATATGGTCATTTTATTCCCTCACAACTAAACAACTCTAAATAGTTGAAATACTGCAGAAATATATATATATATATATATATATATATATATATATATATATATATATATATATATATATATATAATGTCATAAAAGTGTCTTGAAAATAAAAGTTAAATATAAGCTTTGATAAAGAAACAAACAGGTGACAAATAAAGAAATTACACTAATTAATTAAATTCTCCTGTGCATGTTCGAGCCATGCTCTAATTATTACTAGATAATTATTTAAATCTCAAGAGCAGAAGTCTACAGCTACACAGAAATCTCACCAGAGAAATCTCACCTCAGTGTGTTTGATTCCCTTTGTTTAACTTCAGTATCCTGCACTCGAGCTGAACTTTGTCTCCACCAAAGAGTCAAACTGTACATCTCATTTTAACAATTTAACTACAATAGTGTACATAACTTTACTATAGGTTTTTATCTTAAAGGGTGGAGTCAGTGATTAAGTTATTTGGAATAAATGACAATTTTTAGAAACATTGTTGCATCTGTTTTACAGACCCTACTTTATTGTACCCAAGAAGGGGGGAGGGGGGCAGGCCTATCCTGGATTTGAGGAAGCTAAACCGGGCCCTTCTCAGGTTCCTGTTCAAGATGCTAACTCTTAGGCATATGCTGACATGCATAAAGCCCCAAGACTGGTTTGTGGCTGTAGACCTGAAGGATGCATACTTTCATGTCTTGACACTTCCAAGGCACAGGCCGCTTCAGCGTTGCACACAGACACAAGAGCAGACTCACTGTGCAGAGTGTCTCCTTTCTCGGTATTCACCTGCACTCAATCACAATGACGGCCCGGCTCTCTCCAGAAAGAGCCCAGACGGTGCTAAAATGTGTAAACTCCATCAAGCCCAGCTCGGCGTATCAGATAAGATTACTTCAGCACTGGCTTCATGACCAGGTCTCAAGCTGGGCATGGCGTAATGGTGCAAGTCACCCCGCTGTGCGGCCGAACTCTAATTCAGGGCAAGCACGCGTTGCAGCGGTTGCATACATCAACCATTAGGGCGGTGTTCCCGGCGCATGTCACAGCTTGCCTGCCATCTCCTGCTGTGGGGCCAGCACAGGCTCAGGTCTGTATGTGGCATTTACATCCCAGGCAACCTTAACTGTGTAGCAACGCGCTCTTAGGTCTTTCAGGGGTAAGTGGAGGCTCCAACCGCAGACAGTCCAGATGATTTGAGACCAGTTTGGCTAGGCACAAGTAGATATGTTTGTCTCTGCGGAATCGACCCTTTGCCAGTTGTGGTTTTTCCTGACTGTGGCCCTGGTATGTAGCTGGCCTAAAGAGTTGTGCAAGTACGTTTTTCCCCAGTGAGCCTCATCGCACAGGTTCTGTGCAAGGTCAGGGAGGTTGCTGCTCATGGCACCTGGTTCTCCAAGCTGGTCCTGTTGGCAGTGACGCCCCCATGCCCGATTCCTCAAAGGAGGGACCTTCTATATACAAGGTGGCTGTATGACTTGAAGTGGCGTTTTTTCATTGAATGGTGTACTTCCCGTGAGGAGGACCCTCAGAGATGTGTTATTGGGTCAGTACTCTCCTTTCTTCAAGCAGGGTTTGAAGGACACCTTTCCACCTCCACCATTAAGGTGTATGTGGCTGCCATTTTGGCATACCATGACACATTAGAAGGCGGATCGGTGGGAAGACACAATCTGGTTGTGTCTCCCTCTTGGGCTCTATCTGTGGTCTTACAGCCCTTACAGAGAGACCCATTTGAGCCCTTGCAGTCTGTGGAACTCAGAGCCATCGCTTTGAAGACAGCCCTCCTGACTGCACTGACTTCGATTAAGAGGTTGGGGATATCCAAGGCCTCTTTGTCAACAAAGCATGCCCAGAGTTTGGTCCGGCAGACTCTCACGTTTTCTTGCTGGGATACGTGCCCAAGGTACCCACCACTCCCTTCAGAGATCACTAGTTAATAAAAGCAATCCTTAAGGCTTACCAGGCCAGGGGTTTACCCTGTCCCCTGGGAGTGAAAGCTCACTTCATTAGGGGGATGGCCACCGCATCAGCCCTGGCAAATAGGGCCTCACTAGCAGACATATGGGCTACTCCCAACACATTTCCAGGTTCTACAACCTGCAAATGGAACCGTCTTGTGTGGTGCCTGTGACTCTGGGGAAGGCTAGGGAGTAAAACTTGTCCCAAGCATTCCTCTCTTCCGGGTTAGGGTTTCACCACTTGGTCTGTGAAGGTTTCTTTGTCTGACCCCAGGTCCACTATTTTTCCATTAAACAGCACATTCGATCCAGCGGAGGGACCAGCCGGGGGAGACCAGGCAAGGTGGTTGCCTTCGGAGGAACCCTTGCTAGGTTGTGCTCCGCAGCTTGTGGCTTCTTAAGCGGCGCCATGTTTTTATCTCCACTGTGGAAGAGGCTTACAGTGTAGTGTTCCCTATCTCTGTAAGTAGAAACAATATGCGTCCCCCGGTCTGGTGTCTCTCCTTGTACGGAGCTCACCCTGAGGCCTTTTCCTAGGTTGTACTGCCTTTTTTGTCAGTCCTAGGTGATTCTTCACATACTACTCCCAAGAGGGCAGGATGTGGTCTCCGTAAGGCCCCCCACACCCCGGGGGAGGGGCCTGATCCCAGTTTGGCAGGAAATAAGAACTGTAAGGTGAGTGTCTGAAAAGGCTTCGCTGAGGATCTTGCCTACACTATATTCTCTCCCTTGTGGGAGGAGATGAGGCGCTCCTGCACATTGGTAGGTCATGAGGTTGGGTAAGGCTGCGCTGAAATTGTGCATCAGATCTTTTTTGGTCAGTAAAATTTTAACTTCAGATAAAAGACGTGCCATGGCATGTTTCCTTTTAAAAAGAAAACTCAGCTTTACGCACACCTTTGATGTATTCATTTATCAATATAAAACCTAATATATCTCAATTTCAATCCCAATTTTATTTGTATAGTGCTTTTTACAATGGTCATTGTCACAAAGCAGCTTTACAAAATCAAAGAAATTATAAAATGAAAATGAATCAGAAATCAGAAATCCCTGATGAGCAAGCTGGGGGCAACAGTGGCAGGAAAAAACTCCCTGTGGCGGAATATAAAGAAACCTTGAGAGGAACCTTCTCGGTGACCCTGGTGATGTGATCATCAACTGAAGTGGGTCACAGGGAAGGATCTGACAGGTCCGGAGTGGAGATGGGGTCTGGATCACTGGCAGCTCAGTTGTGGCATATGTAGCTCAACATTGAGAGAGAGAGAGAGAGAGAGAGAGAGAGGTGAAGGAAGAAAAACAAAAAAAGGAAAACAGTTCAGTGACATTGTAATCACAGTGTAGGAGTGATTAAGTATTTAATGTAGAGTGCAAGCATGGACTCTGGCAAGACTAACTAGGACAGCATAACTAAAAGGAGAACCAGAGGGAAACACAGACATGAGGGCTCCCTGATATGTTAAGCAACCAGCCGCTCACATCATCAACACCGTGATCAATAAGAGAGGGGAAGACAGCATCTAAACATACCAGATCACCTTAATACTCAACACCCATGAGTCCCCCAGATCTGCTTCTTTATCTAAGGTGAATTAATACAAAATGCTTGACTAAATAAACAAGTTTTTAGCTTGGACTTCTAGAATGCTTTCCTGGTAATACTATGGGCTTCAAATGAGAGATTGAAGTCTATAATCACACCCAGATCTTTTACTGTTGCACTTGGTGAACCTCAGTCTTATTAGAGTTAAGCAATCTCTTATTTTCTTCACACATTGCTCTACCTTATTAAACTGGCCTTTCGCATTAGGCCTAGATGAGACGTATAACTGTGTGTCATCAGCGTAACAGTGAAAACTGATGTCATGCTTACGAATTATGTTTCCCAGAGAAAGCATGTAAAGAGAGAAAAGAAGTGGGCCTAAAACCGAGCCCTGTGGAACACCATACTTTACAAGAAGCACGCAGAATAGCAGATAGCAATCTGTTAAATTGGACCTAAGCCACACGAGGACTGTTCCTTTATTTTTTTTCTAATCTGTGAAGAAGAATATTATGACTAATGGCGTTGAAAGCCGCACTGAGGTCGAGTAACATAAGCAACGAGACACAGCCCTGATCGGATGCCAGTAAGAAGCTATATTGACAAGTGCTGTCTCTGTGCTGTGATGAAGCCTAAATCCTGATTAATAAAGTTCGTGTATGTTATTTCTGTGAAAATATAAACATAACTGCGGCGCTACTACCTTATCTGGGATTTTAAAAATAAACAGAAGGTTTATGCCTGTAGTTCAACAGCTCACTGGGGTCAAGATCAGGTTTCTCAATTAAAGGTTAAATAAATGCTAATATAAAAGATTTCAGAACATACCCAAAGCTGATTGAAGAGTTAATTATTTTCAAGAGTTCTGATACTGCTGGTACTATCTGCTTAAGAAAGTGTGTTGGTATAGGATTTAATAAACGGTTTGATGATTTTGTAGAAGAGATGAGTGTGATTAGGTTGTTCTCTTCCAGAGGGGTAAATCTGATCTGATGCGGTTAGTTTATCATCAGAATTATTCGAAAGGTCTCGTTGCAAAGCCTGAATTTTCTGCCTAATAGGTGCAGATTTCTAAAGTCGTCTTAATCCTAGTTAATTTTTCGACGGTGTCAAATAAAAATCTAGGATTATTTTTATTATTTTTAATACGGTTGATCTAGTTACACTAAGAGCTTTTTTTTATATGTTAGGATTCTCTCTTTCCATGCTGCCTGAAAAACTAGCAATCTAGTTTGCCGCCATTTGTGTTCTAGTTTACGGGCGCTCTGTTTTAAAGAGCGTGTGTGTTCATTATACCAGGGAGTGAGTTTCTTATCTTTAATTATTTTTCTTTTAACTGGAGCTACATTATTTAACATATAATGAATTGCGGCATCTAAATATTTAGTTGCCTGCTCGAGTTCTGTTGGATCAGACGGTGATCCAATCATAGAGGATATTTTTGGGAGATAAAGCTCTGAGAAGAAGTTGATGTGAGTGTACGTTTAGAGCGGTAGGGTGTACATTATTAGTATGACGCATTTTAAATGATATAAGATTGTGATCAGAAATATCTGACCTCTTAGCACTCTGGTTATCTCACAGGGAATGGGGCAGATGGGATAGGACTGTAAAGAGGCAGAGGGGTCTTTTCTAAATATTTTTAGCTTACTGGTTTGGAGAGTTTGCTATTAGTGGTACTCTTTTTTTATTACTAACAGCACAGATAGATCTAAATATTTAGACAGACTCCTTTATCCAGACTAAACCAACTTGCATTTATACAACTGGAGTTGAGGGTCCAGCAGTTGCTAGAGGGGAAAATATGAATCAAACATCTTTATAAGCAGCAGTTAACCACTGTAAACACCAAGCTATTACTTGGTTTAAAAAACAGACAAAGAAGTGCAGGTGTTTTTTGATCGATTTATTGGTTGAATCCGGTAATAGAAATAACAGCATTATAAATGCTTTACTTTTTCAGTAATAAGTAATTAAACGAGTAAACTCTTTCAGCCAACGGACCCGCAAAGTTTTTTTCTCTGGTGTGTTAGGGTTAGTGTGGGATACAGAACTGATGATAATTGGCTTTGGTAAGTCTCATATATGCACAGTCATTGATAATTTCCAAAATCACATGCTACTTAACTATGAACTCCAATTAAGTAAATACTTCTTAAAAAAGCACGTACTAAATGATTAAGAGTGATGGCCATTTTAACTAGTTTAAAGTTCTCTTTCTCAATCTGAAGTATAAACTACTTCTGGTTGAGGTAAAACACAAGACTACGATGAGGGCGTTAATTTTAATCTAATAAATTACCTCACATTGTCACATGACCACAACATTAAAATAGTGTAAATTAGCAAACAATAATTTATAATAATTATTTATTCTACTTAGTGCCCATTTTGTTTATTTAATTTGTTTAATATTGTCGATTAGCTACTCGTTACTAAAAAAGTAACAGCCCAACACTATTCAATCTATTCAGAGGTTTGTGTAATACCAACTATACTTACATCGTACAAACAACTCAGGGGCTTAACATTTATCTAAATAAAAGGATTTAATGCCTATTTCAAATATTATATAAACAGAAAACATTAATTATTAACTAAAGGACTTTAATCGTTTTTATGGACTAATTATAAAAGGTTTTTATTTTTTACATCCACAGGTGATCAAAGAGGCCATTAAGGAAAGCATCATGTACAGGAAGGAGAATCCATCCCGCTGTGCCGTGACTCTTTCTCTCAGTGAAATACAGAACAAAAAGTTTTTAAGGGGAGATACAGACAGACTTGTGCATAAATGAGGTGGAGGATTATAAACCAAACTGAATTCTGCTTCAAGCTAACTGGTCACTGATGTGGAATTCTTTTTATTTTATTATTTAATGTAAATTATAGTAATGAAGTAATGTTGGGTATAAAGCTCTCAGAAGTTTAATCCTGAAGAGAACTGTAATCTCTGTGTACGCCATCTAGACACCGTTAGAATGTTTATATTTAGTTTGGTGGACATTACTTATTTTATTTAATTAATTCTCTCCTGTGCTTTTTAGTTAACATCCAATCAGATGCCCCCCCAAAGCCAGTTACATTTTTCTCCCTAAAACTCATTTGTCATCATGGCTTTATGCTGTAGAGTTTAAACACTTTTAAGTTTAGCAATGCTGCATACATGGTATCTTTTTTGTCATAATCTCACTCATTATAGTGACTACAACCCAGAGTACTGAAACAGTTTGATTTGAAGAAGAGAGAAAAAAGTTTAAATGCATAGCCTTTGCTGTTTCTGATATAACTGATAACCTAATGTTTTTTTTTTTTTACTGCTGCTGTGCTGCTTTCACTAAATAATAACTGGAATGATATGTGTAACATAAACGTGTGTAACTGTCTGACTGTTCATATGATAACAGACACATAAAGTCTTTAACAAACTCTGGATCCCACAGTTTTCTGAAATGTCGAAATGTCTCCATGAAGTCATGCTGTGTTCTGGATGTTTTGAAGTAGAAGAAATGTTAAGTCCTGATTCTGACTCAACTCCTTTAAACTGAACACTTTTGAAATGAACTGGAACCCTAACTAAACCCCACACCTCCTCATCTCAACATTAGTGTCTGATCTCACTAATACTGTTGAAATTGAATGATCAAACCCACACAGACACATGACACAATTTTAATAAAGAGTAACACAAGTCAAGTCAAGTCACCTTTAATTACATAGCGCTTTTAACAATCGGAAGACTACATTTGTAATAGAATGTAATGGTCAAATGTCCTAATATTTTTGGCCATATAGTGTATGGTATGCATTCTGCCCTGAAAAATAAAAATTGACACAAATTGAATTGTTAATTTGTATTAAATTGCTATCTACCCAACTGTTACTTAGACTTGTGAATTATTTGTTCAGTTTAAATCTGCTCTGTTAGAGACAGAGGAACCTTAGTAAAAAGAGACTCACAGCACCACACGGATGTCAATAGCATGTTATAGAGTTTTAACATTTGAGTCAAGCAGAACTACAGCACATGAGCATCAAATAACTGTGCAGATGAATATAGAGTTTTAACCCAGTAGATACTGTGTTTACTGTAAGATTTTTCATTATTTTCTTAATAAAACATTTTAAAATAGTATTTTTTAATTAAGCATTTAACAACCAACCCTTTAGTTTAGTGTTGAGAATACATCCTGTCTAAAAGGCAAATACTTTATTATTCAAATGGCTTGGCTTCAGTTAGTTGTTAATGGTCCATGGTAGTCTATTGTTGACAAGGAATTGTAAAGTGTGTTTGTAATTGTGTTTTCAATATGTGGAGGCATAAACTGTGACATAATTTAAACGCAATTTGAACTGACTACCAAAACTAGCAAATTCTAAACTGAAATCTGTCAATCAGTGTCAGGTGTTAGTGTCAGGGACTACACTATAAGGTGTGTTCATGAGTGACGTCACTCACCGTCGACGGCAAAGAAGGGAAACTACCATAATATTTGCTGACATCTGTTATGTATATTGTTACTAAATGAAGCATGTAATATATAAGACCTTTAAATTTTGCCGTTAAAATGCTCGTTCAACAATTTAACAACAGAAAGATGTCCTATGACTCATAACAGAAGTAACGTTCTTTGGCTGGTGTCCAGCTTGCGCGGCTGCTTGAAAACTAACCGTATAAGATAGCGGTTAAGTCAGCTGTACTTTGTGAAAGCTTGTTTAATCAGTTGCACTTTTTATCCTGTGGTGCAGCTTTTAGATACGTAAACTGATATAATACTGAGGGGGGAAAATGAGAATTTTTGCATATTGTAATGGTTATAATAATTAACAGCAAGTGCTTTCATGATCCTTCACACTTTGAAAGAAATATAGTTTAAAAGCAGTCCCGACTTGTAGGGTTTTGGGGCGCTAATAGGTGAGATCATAAAAATTGGGTTAACCAAAAAAAAAGTTTTAATATTTAAAAATATTTTATTTGGGTTTCTATCAAACGGGAGCAATTTGGAGAGATATTGTAACAATACACCACTGAGGCCAAAGTGGAGTATTGAGAACCCAAGTTGCAGTTTATTTACAATGTGACAAACATAAACTTAACTTATAAACATATTTATATAACCATAAAAACATGAAACAAGATAAACATAAAACATGAACATTAAACATAGATAGCATAACCAAAACCTTACAGATATGTGTCTCTGTGGAATGTGTTTATGAATACTAAGATCATCATTTTTCTTGATTATGTAGTTTAATTATAATTATTTTTCAATTAATTAATTAATTGTAATCCGATGTATGTAAGCAGAATTGTCTATAATTAGTTTTGTTGAGGTTGAACTGAAATATCCTACATTACATAGGTCTGGGGTCAGCTCTACAGATAGTTCTACCCTTTAGGAAAAAGATCTCACATATGATTTGTTACATAGTATTAGTGGCAGGATCATCAGCCAATCAAAGTTTGGTTATGTTCAGCAGGGCCCAGTTAACTGCCTAATTGGTTCAGTGCTTGTATCCCTGCAGGAACCTTTCTTTGCAGGGCTAACACCATTCACCCTAAGGGTATATGTGGTGGCCATAGTTGCTTTTTATGTCCCTCTCGGGCAATTCAGTGGTAAAGGACCCAAAATATTAAGGTTCTTTGTGGCAACTGAGGTTTCCATCATGGGACCAGGCTATGGTTTTGAAGGAGGCTTCAGACAAGCTATAAAAACAGTGTTCTTATTGGCCATTTTCTCCATCAAACATGATATTCAGGTGTCCACATTGCTAGCATGCCTGGACTGCACTAACAAAGTGCCAACAGCGGTGCTGGGTCTCATTGGTCATCTGTCCTCCTCTTTTTTTGAGACTAAGACCAGAAGAAGCTTAACCTTTTTAACCAGTAGAAGCCAGAAGCCTAACCTTCTGTGACCAGTGGCTAAGCCAGAACCTGCTTATATCTTACCCCAGTCTTAGCCCAAGATGGCTGCCAAGACAGATCACCCAGCCCATGATGTTTAACAAGCCTGAGAAATTCCGCCCAAGATGGCCACAAACCACAAAAGTTATAAGTGGTGGCTGCACACACTTTCTCAGAGACTGATGAATGATGAATGAACAGAAGCCATCTAATTTATCAAAGTTTTTATATCAACAATTTAACTTAGAAAGGCAAAAAATCCTAGATTTAACCATTTTGCTCCTTTAGTGTGTGGCGTGCCACAATGTAAAAAGACATCGCACCACACACCAACAGCTTTCCCAACTGTGAACACAGGGAATTTCACAAAATCTCTTGAGATTTGAGAATAAACATGACGGATGATATGTCAGGAAGAAATTGCAATGATACTGTCTGTCCTTGTAATTCTCCACCCACATCTGGATTTCTTTTGCCAGCTTGCGCCTATGGCGTTCTTTTGAGCAGATCCAGTCAATCTTAACACAGGAAACCTCTAAAAAGATAATCTTTAGAAACACCAACTTAATCAGGAAATTACCTAGGATTGTCAGAAAGAAGAAATCCGACAAAATTCCTATTTTCTTGTTGCGTGTACCCAGCATTAGCAAATCTGTAGTGAGAACAGTCCAGAGGCAACGGTGTCCAACGGTGTGAAAAGTAACACTATCTGTGACGTGCTCTGTAATGCAAACAGATCCATTTAGTTAAAGTTTATCTCTCTCCCACTCAGAGCAGGTGACACTCGAAACCTATTCACAGCATATCTTTTACTCAGATCTCAGTCATGCTTTTCATTCCAGATGGTATGACATAGGGTGGCGTGGTGGCTTAGTGGTTAGCACTGTTGCCGCATAGTGCTACAGCAAGAAGGCTTGGGTTTGATTCCCGGGCAGGGGACTTTCTGTGTGGAGTTTGCATCTTCTCCCTGTGCTTGTCTGGGTTTACTCCAGTTTTATTAATATGTTACATTCATATATGTTAGGTTGACTGGTGGTTCTAAATTGCCCATAGATGTGAGTGTGACCTGTCCAGGGTGTACCCTCTCCTGCCTTTCGTCCTTTCAGAGATGGCTGGGATCCCTGTAACCCAGAATTAGGGAATAAGCGGTTATAGAAGACGAATGAATGGTATGACATATTCTGTGTCTGTGATCCATTAGAATTATTGGCTAATGCTAATATAATTGATTACAGTTAACTTTAAAAATTAAGATGTTTTTGTTGATTTATGTTTAAAAGTATAATTAAATTGCTTAATAAACATAAAGCTTTGAAAAAACAGCATTATACTAATCTTTACCATTTTACTCTTATGTTTGATATACTGAGTGAATAAATAAATTAATGATTGACTTACTGACTGTTAACGAATAAATGAATGATATACTGAATAGTGTTAAAATAATTAATTGAATGAATAAATAAATAATTAATCATTTAATTAACTAGTGAATTAATCAAAGAAATTATTAGAACTGTTTAGGTCAGGAGTCGGCAACCTTTAACAAGCAAAGAGCCATTTGAGGTAGTTTCCTACAGAACAAAAAACATCGGAAGCCGCAAAGATATTTGACATCTAAAATGAAGATGACACTGCATGTATCGGTTTTTTTTACCTCTGTTTTGTAGATATAAAATTAAGGAAGTAGTACAATGAATATTTTGTCTGTGTGGTGGCAGTACGACACCATGACGGCAACAGGTGGAAGGGCGAAAAATGGGGGGGGGGGGTCTTTCTAGAGAAGGATTAGAGTTGTCCAGTGGATTCTCGGCAAATGGGACGTTCTTAAACATATAAAACACTTAACGTGGCTTAATGCATTAAAACTTTGTTTTTAAAACACCAAACTCGCTGAAAACATTATTAATAAACTACACTATGTACTGACAAGCGTATAAATCCAGAATAAGAACCCAACGCATTTAATTACACATTAAGCGTTTTTGCTCATATAGATAACCGTTATAAGAAAAAAAGACTTAACGTGACTTAATGCATTAAAACATTGAGCGTTTAATTCTTGCTCGCACTGATTATTATAAATGTCATATGTGCTCTTGCTGAGGCATGAAAGCAGTGAATGAAATGTTCTGGTTTCTCTGAAATAAATGAACAGTTACACAAAACACGTTTTTTTTGTTATATCAAAAGCAAACTTAAATGAAATTCATTACTTTTTCAAGTAAAATTTACAGTGATTTTAATACTTAGTAGTGTTCTTATTCTGGTCGTTTGCTTTATTAATAATGTGTTCAGCGAGTTTGGGGTTTAAAAAACACTTTTAATGCACTAAGACACGTTAAGCGTTTTAAAAAGTCCCGCTGCAATAAAAAAAATAAATCCTTGTTGTTTAAACCAGAGTTCCTGTTCAGTCGCAACATACGTTCCTCACCTGCTTATGTGGGACTGTTTTATGTTCATATAAGTGTTATAAGTGGCATTCCAAGTTTCGCGTGCCACATAAAGTCGGGGTGGGGGTGACGCATATTTTAAGCGACAATTGAGTAAACACATTTTATTCTAATATTACAAAATTGCCATAGTCTTCAAATTCATAATTAAAAGGCGAACTAAAATAAAATATAAAATAAAAACTGATTTTCTATTTTCATTATTTATCAGCTGCAGCTGAGGGATAAAAGAGCCACATTCGTCTCCGGAACCGCGGGTTGCCGACCCCTGCTTTAGATAGATGTCAAGAGGTAGAATGAAAGCTAAACCGATGCAGAGGCAGAGCGCTAATATGTTCTGGGTTTAATCATGTAAATTAACCGCAGAAGTGAAGAGACAATTTTAACCACACAGATTTAGAGGTGTTATATGTGTTCTGGCGGTTATTCATATCCTGCGCTGTGTTTGCAGATGTAGTTTGCTTTGCTCAGTCATTGATTTTGCCCACGGTACGTGGCAGTACACTGTGCAGGCATTGGAAACATTTCTACACTGTTTTGGATGTGATGAGTTTGGATAAGCTTTTAGCTCACAGTTTATAGTTGTCTGTAACCTGGGAAGAGTAATCAGCAGCATAACATCTGCAACGAATACAAACACATCTGCCATCCTAATGAAAACACTTCCTGTTTTCATACGGATAGCAGTTGTGTTTGTATTAAACTTCTCTGACCTTTTTAAGGACGAGGTCTGTCAATGAAATCTCTTAGCTGGTATCAGAGGTCATTAAAGGTGACATAATATTAACGAAATACTGCAACAGAGTCAGAATGTGTAAAACTGATTCAGTAAACATGTCAGTGATGAACAGATGTAACTATCAGAAACAGCTGGTCAGGATAAAAATGATACTTATCTCTGTGCTGAATACGTTTTAACCTCCTTTATATAATGACAAAAAAATAATTTCTGGATATAATAAACAGAATAAACTGCATCTATATCTTAAATACAGTTGGATAGAAAGAATATAGCAGTGTAACCTTTGTGCAGTGAGGATTTTCAGTGTTGCGCAGTTATGATTTTATTAGTAACAAGATATTAATAAGGTCATTAATAAATTATTATCAGCTAAATGTTATGCTAATGTAATTTCTGCTTAACAAAAAAAAAACAGAAAAGAAAAGCTGGGTGAAGTGAACGAACATGTTTAGAGTATAAAATTCCTCTGCCATAAAGACACAAAATAAAAAGAAATTACACCAATTACAGATGTAAATTCTTTCAGGGGGGAAACAATGACATTAAAATATGATTAAAACTCATCATATGTGATAAATTACTAGAATTTACCAGCCGTCTTATTGAAACGCTCCCTTTATCAAAAGTGCGGCTTTAAGGAAATCTTATACACTGCTGCCCCTGCTGTTCACTCCCGGAAAAGCGAGAAACTCAAACACTGAACTGAAAACAGTTAGGTATAGTTACTTATTTTACTGCGACTATAACTACGGTTAGGGTAACTGTTTTCTCTTTTCTCTCTCTCTTATGACTACAGTTTCTTACACACACAGTCTGAACGCAAAATTCCTGCCATTTGTTTATCACCCAAATGACGATGGGTTCTCTGTTGAATCTGGTTTCTCTCAAGGTTTCATCCTATTACCATCTCAGGGAGTTTTTCCTTGTCACCGTTGCCCTGTGCTTGCTCATCAGGGACAAACTGATTTCTGTTCCATTCATATTGTATAATTATCTTTAATTGTGTAAAGCTGCTTTGAGACAATAACTATTGTAAAACGCGCTATACAAATAAATATTGAATTAAGACATAAATGAAATTAATTAATTTATTTGACATAAATTAAAATATAGGAATAAGGATTTTTTTAGCCACGTTTTAGTCGCAACTAACGGCAAATTTAAACCGTATTTCGTTTTAAAGCTTTCCTCATATCTGCGCACGCGCTTTGACCGAGCAAGGTTGCCATGGTGACATTAAAATACACACACACACACACACACAGTAAACGCACGGGGCTGAAGGCTGAATAAGACTCTGCTGACTGAAAGGTAGGAAAACGTTCGGATTGGCAACAAGCTACAAACTAAACAAATAAACAAACAAAAAACAAACATTACTACACTACTACACTGACTCTTTACCGCGATATGATCTTCCCCCTTATCGATAAACGGGGTCAGGATTTAGGATAGGACGTTTTTATATTAGAAATATAATTTAATTTTTAAATAGAGATTTATTTCTATTTTTCCCACAGGTGCGTGACTTACTGACTGTGTTGATTTTGCTGGTTTTGACTGTGTTGGTTTACATGGTTTTTTTTTATTTGCATTGGCATTTATTTTCTATTTAATTTCATCTCGTAGGTCGTGTTGTATTATTTCCGTATCATATTTGTAATTCCTATTCTTCATCATGGCGTCTGATGGATCTGATGCCTGGAACACATCCTTATCTGACTGCTTGTTGGAGGATAAAGTTGAATATGAAATTCTGCACTCCAAGCCTTCTTGTTTCATCATCCTCGGAAAACCAGTGAGTTTCAACAGATTTATCACATTAAAACTAACCAATAAAACAACGTTACACTTCCATTATCCCGTTCACCTTCTCACTTACTCCTCCAGAACACAAATAACACCTGGAATATAACACTTCTGTTAATGCCAAGCCTTTCGAATGTAACATTTATTACAAAGCAGAAATAGTACAATATGGAGTGAAATGTTTTGTTTTTTTTCCCCAACTGACTGTGTAGTAGAAATAAAAGTCAGGATAGATAAAAGTGCAAAAATTACACTTAGAAGGTAAAATAATGTGCGAGGAGTATGTAAAGAATATGTAATTTTGTCATTTTTAAGTGACTTTGGATGGGGAGCTGCTAAGGGGGAAAGTTAGGATGATTGTAAGGGCCCTCACTCTTTGGAGGCCCACAGAGATCTGTTTTAATAGTAGCAACAGTTGTAGTAGAAATGTAATGTTTGGTATGAAATGGGTCTGGTAGGGGCCCAGCATCATATGTCTTTACAGATCCCAAAATTGCTAGCAGTGGATAAAAACACTGTTTGTAGGTTTGCAGGATAATGATATATATTTTACTGTTAATTAAATTTTCAACCAAATCAGATTATTTTTATTCAGTCTAAAAACTTTATGTAAATAAGTGGCCATTGTCTAACTCAAGCACAGCGTGCGTGATCCTGAGCAACACAAGGGCCTAATCATCAGACCAACGTCCTGTCCATCAGGAATCCTATAGAGAAAAATATATTTTTCTAATTTTGGTGATTATGATGTCTGTAATTTTTAGGCATCGGGGAGTCACTATTAATATGTGGGAATTAAAATCACATTTAAATGCACTCACTTTTTACTTTACACAAGCTGTGAAATTGTTGTTATAGTAATTAATCCAATAATTAATAATCAATTAGTTAATCCAATAAGCTAATCAAAGTTTATATTTCATTTACTATATTTATAAAGAACCAAATAAAAGGAACAAAGTAATAAAATATGATGAAGTTCTTTACATGTCTGTAGTATTTAAGCTTATTTATTATATAAAGCCATTTTTGTTGATTTTTCAGAATAAATACCTATTTATCTGTATCGTAAAATATATCATTACTGTGAAATACAATAACTTATACCATATAATAAAATTTTGGTCATCTAATCACAACTCTAGTTACTTAGTTGCCAAATATACTGTATAGAAAAAAAATATAAATGTGTTTTCCCTAATCTGTTTCCACAAACTCTAAATCTCAGTTTTATAGAACGTCTCTGTATGTTGTAGAATTCTATTCTTTCTTCATTGGAACTGTGAGACTCAAACTCTGTTTCAGCATGACAATGTTCCTGTGCACAAATCCCCTGATGTCCATGAAGACATGCTGTGTTCTGATTAGAGTAGAACTTCTCTTATGTCCTGTACAGAGTCCTTTTTCTGACTCAACCCCTTTAAACTGAACACCTTTGGGACCAACCCAGACTGAATCCCAGACCTCCTCAACTCAACATTATTGTCTGATCTCACTAATATCATTGGAACTAAATCAACACGAATCCACACAGTCACATGACACAATCTAGTGAAAAGACTATGAAAGTGTGAAGATTATCATAACAGCCACTTGGGGCTAAAGCTGGAATTCGGATGATCAGATGTCACATACTTTTGGCCATGTAACGTATTAAAGAATATGTTTTATTCATCACCGGTGACGTCAATATAAACCTGAAACCACATGCACTCTGACTGTCATCTTATACATATATTTTATATATTTTTTTCACAGGGCATTGGGAAGTCCACCCTTGCCAAAAAATTTGCCCAGCTGTGGGGGTGTGTCCTTATTGATGGTAATGTTATGTCTGTTATTTAAACCACATTTAGTCATGTACAGTTGTGTATTGTGTAAAATCTTTTCTGTTTTTAGACACAGAGTTGCTCAGCAGTCACATTCATAATAATACAGAGCAGGGAAAAGAGGTGTGTGTCTGCCTGTGTCCACTGTTCTTATTTTGTTAAAGTTCAAATAATTGCTAAAGTCAGCTACACAACTTAGAAATTTCATGATGTACTAAATGTGATATCTAAATTTTAGCTTTTGGAAATCTTAGCTGAAGGAAAGATAATTCCGGAGGAGAAGGTAATGACGTTAGTTCTTGAAAAGCTGGAAACACCAGAGGTAGAGAACTATGGTAATAAGAACAGTTTATCGATTCAAACGTTTCAAAAAAGGACAAATTTCACAGGCAATCAGTTTAGCAGAAGGTAATGACATGTCTGTGTTGTTTGAACAGGCTACATTTTGTCATGTCTGCCATCGATGTCTAAGGAATATCTAAAGGTTACTGAGCAAATAGAAGTGATAAAAAAACTAAAACGTCCACCAAACTTCATCATCAACATAAAGGTCAGCTTCTTCTCCTTGTTTTGGAGTTTAAAAAAGTATAAATAAATTCTTGCTTTTAGTAAACACAAAGACACTCAAAGGTTCAGAACATCCGATTTCTCCATGCTGAGTTCTGAGAACAGGGCAGAAATCTTTCTGTGTCTGTCTGAGGAGTTGAGCTGAGTGTCTGTTGTTGTTTTAATGGTAGTGTACAGACATGGACCTGATCAACCGCCTTACAGACCAGAAGGAGCACCCTAACCAGGAGCAGTGGGAGTTACCTAAAAGTAATGCAGAGGAAGAAGTGGAAGAGGAGGACGAGCAAGCGGTAGAGAGGGTGAAGGAAAATGTAAAGCAATATGAATAAATGAAAAAATTACAGAAAGTCATAATGATTTTAATTCAGGACATGTATTTTAGTTGAAGTTGTGTGTACATTAATGTATAGTTTCCTGTGTGTTCAGAATGACAGTCACTTAGTGAGGTTAAAAGAGAATTACCCAGAGGAAGCTCATCGCAGGATTCTCTTTTATAAAGAAACCATGCTCAAACCTTTGGAGGTGAGAAAATCACATCTTAATTTTAGAATTATAAACCTGCATGAAGTTGCCCGAAATAGTCTCAATCGTTTGTGCTTCGATTGTGCTGATGAAAGTTTTGTTTAATATTTAATGGTCATTCTGTGGTCACTCAGCCCTCCACATGCTCCAAAATCGTCTGAAATAGACTCAATTGTTTGTGCTTCATTGGTGCTGGTTTGTGCCGATTAAAGTTTTGTTTATGCAGCTTTTTATTTTGCTTTCATTTTTATGTTCCTAACTCATTCACTTTCTTACCAAATTCTTAGATTCTAGTGACCCAATGTTGGCAGACTGGCAGACTTTTTTTGTAACTTTCTCTCACTGCATGAGTGCTATCAAGTGACAATATGACAAAATTATTTGAATTTGAATTGTGAAAATTTGAATGATTTACAATTGTCATCTAATAAAACTGAATGTTATGTGCCATTTAAAATAATTTTGAAAAATTTTTGTTTTCAAGATAATGAAAATTTAGAACATTAAATAACATTTTTAAAAAGTTGAACCGTAGAATTCTGATCCTACAGAAAGGTTAAAGGTCAATCACAGGAAAGTGTAGATAATCTCTGAGAAGTCAAACACCATTTCTCCATTTAAGTGATTCTTAAACATTAATAATGTTTAATGTTCTCTGAACATAAAATACAGTTTTGTATTTCAGTACAATTTAGTGGACCTTGTTTTAAATAAATGATATGACTAACAGTGAAATAGTACAACAAGATGTTTTTCATGCTGTTATTAATTTGTAATATATAAATATAATTACAAATTAATAACAAAATAAAACATTTTATTATATTTATTTTTATTTTTTTTTATATTTCATCTCTTGGGCACTGCCACTAAGTCTAATTTTATTTATTATACAATAAACTGTAATAACATCGAACTACAAGTTTTTTTAGTTTATTGTTGTGGCTAACATATTAGGCTGTTTGTCTTTTATTGTTAACTAGTCCAGATGTTCTACTGTTTTAAACTTATTTATATCATTAGAATCTTTTTCTCTGTAAAGGATAAATCAACACATAGCTGTGTGTCTCTGTGTGTGTGTGTGTTTTTTGTTCAGGACTTCATGGCAGCTCATGATCCACAGTATTTATTGGAAATTGATGGAAGTAAGGATGCAAAAGAGATTTTAGGGGTAGGTGATTATTATCCTATTGAAAAATATCAATAAAATCCATCAGCTGTTGATTAATTTTCTGTTTTATATGTGTATTTAGTGTCTTCTAACTCGGCTTTACTGCATGGCTGTGAGGAGAGCAGCAGTACCCGTGCGTTTGGTAAACACAGAAGAGGAGGCGGTGTCTGATGACATGGACCCTGTAAGACTTTTTCTTATTGAGTGTAAACAGTACTAAAGACCGACTTGTGTGTGTAAATTTCCCAACTCATCCCCTGCAGGAAGAGATGCTGTATATGCTGTCCTCCAGTAAGATCATCGCTTCAGGCTTCCAATGGCGTAGGAGTCGCTGGAACTGCACCTGCCCAGTTGCACTTAAAGAAGGCAAAATGATTAAAGGCAAACCTGAATTTGCGGTCAGGTCAGCAACAACCAAAAATCTGAGCTACAGAACTGGATAAATAATGTGTGATGATGTTGTTTGTTCTATTGCTTGATGATTATGCAGTGGGTGATGATGACTGAAGATTAGTTTTATTTTAGTTCAGTTGTTTAACTAATTTTTTTTCTAAAGTGTGAGAGTTTTCATAACAGAGTAGCTATCAAACCTGTATGAGTTCTAAAGTTGATAAAGATATTTTTTATCTAATCCACCAGCTTTCTAGATAAAATGTATGTCATGTCGTCCCAAGAGGCTCTGCAGAAGTTTATGATCAATCCAAGATATTACTTGCTCCCACCCATGCCACGCCCAACCTGCAAAGTGTCTGTGATTGGACCAGCACAGTCAGGAAAAAGCACTCTGAGTGCACTCTTGGCTGAGCATTATGGTGCAGTTTTGATAGACATTAAGAAATTGATGGAGAATGTCACAGAAAAAATCAGGCAGGAAAGGATGGAGAAAGTACGTCAGGAAGCAACGATATCAGCCCTGGAAAAGATTAAAGCCCAGATGAGCACGGACTGTGTATCGGAGTCTGGTGAGATGATTAATTCAATTTTATTTTAAAAAACAATATTTCCTGTCAAACAATACATTTACAGCATTTGGCAGACGCCCTTATCCAGAGCGACTTACAATTTCCTTGTTATACAACTGAGGGTTAAGGGCCTTGCTCAGGGGCCCAGCAGTGGTGGCTTGGTGGGGGTCAAACCCAAGTCCTCATGTTGGTAGTCCAACAGCTTAACCACTGCACTATCACTTCCCCAATACATAGACACATATATATTAGGCATGGGATTCTTTAGGCACCTCACCATTCAATTTGATTCATTATAAAACGATTATTGATGCATCTTGTTCTAATACAGATTTTTTTTTACTGTTTGGCTATTAAAGCATCTTTACAATTTACTTCCTAGATATTTGATTAATTAAACAAATGGAAGTGATTTGGTAAGTCAAAAACAAAATTATGAAAAACCAACAGGAAATTAATTAAGGAATTAATTAATTCGTATTGGATGTATTATCAGTAACTAAAACTATGGCTTACTACTACTTGCTAATTTTACTTAAGTTTGTACTACGGTTAAGAAAGTATGTTCTGTATAGTATGATTACAGGGAGTATGAATAAAATTTGGACGTACTACATCCGCTATTTTGGTATTGTCATGCGACATACAATGTCACAGCAGCCTGAATTTATGGTTGAATAATGTTTAATTTAAATGATTTAAATGATTGAAATTTAACTACAATTATTTTTTTTTAGTAAAACACTTTTGCCTCTGAGAGTCCTCTCTCTCAGTGGATAGTATCTGTGCAGGAGTAGTGATTTAAATAAATACTAGATACTAAAAAAAATAAATACTAAATACTTGTACTTGTTTCTAAAAGTTAAATAGCAATAAATAGCAATTTCACAGAGTGCCTAAACCTTTTTCAGTGATGTGCCATTCCTCTACCGGCATCATGTTGATTTGTGACATTTGTGAATCGATTCAGAATAGTCTACGTGCACATTGCATTCTTAGTTGTTTATTAGGCCAAAGAGATGTATATAACCTGTATTCTGGAAAAGTTGGGAGGTTTTTAAAATTTGAATAAAATGAAAATTTTTTAAAAGACTTTCAAAACACATGAGTCAATTTTTTATTCACAATAGAACATAGATAACAAATGTTTAAAATGAAAAACTTTTTACACTTTTATGCACTAAATAAGCTCATTTCAGATTTGATGTCTGCTACAGGTCTCAAAATAGGTGGGACGGAGTGTGTTAATCATAGTGTAGCATCTTCTCTTCTACAAAACAGTCTAAAGACGCCTGGGCATCGAGGTTATGAGTTTCTCGAGTTTTGGTGTTGGAATTTGGTCCCATTCTTGCCTGATTCAGGTTTCCAGCTGCTGAAGAATTTGTGGTCGTGTTTTACCTATTTTTTGTTTAATGATGCGGCAAATGTTCGCTATAGGCTCTGGACTGCAGGCAGGTAAATTTAGCAGCCAGACTCTTCTACTATGACATCATGCTGCTGTAATAGCTGCAGTATGTGATTTTATATTGTCCTGCTGAAATATGCTGAAAATAGACGTCTGGAGGGGAGCATATGTTGCTATAAAACCTTTATATACCTTTTAGCATTCATAGGGCCTTTCAAAACATGCAAGCTGCACGGCGGGACACGGCGGCACCTATGGACCATGTTCACATATGGCTTCTTTTTTTTGTATGATAGAGCTTTATTTGGTATGCAGAAGACACGGTGGATTGTGTTTACTGAAGGTGGTTTTGGCAAGTTTTCCTGGGTTCATTTAGTGATGTAAATCACAGAAACATGATGATGAGTGATGCGGTGTCGTCTGAGGACCCGAAGACCACGAACATCCAACAAAGGTCCTTGTCCCTTACACACAGAGATTTCTCCAGTTTCTCTAAATCTTTTGATGATGTTATGCACTGTAGAGCACTGAAGATAATTTGAGGTTGAGGATAGTATTTCACAATATTTTTATGCACTCTTTCACAGATTGAAGAGACACTGTCCATCGTCACTTCTGAGTGACTCTGCCTCTCTAACACATCCCTTTTTAGCTAATCATGTTACAGACCTGATGACTATTAACTTAGTTACTAAATGTTCTCCTAGCTGAATCTTTTCAACATTTATGCTTTTTTAAAATTTATTTCCTTTGTTGTCCCGTCCCAACTATTCTATGAGACCTGTCACAGGCATTAAATTTGAAATTAGCTAATTTAGTGGATGAAATTGTAAAATCTGTTATGCTACCTATGTTTTATTGTAAATAAAATATCACTCATGTCATTTAAAATTCTTTTAGTTCATTTTATTCAAATTTAAAAAACATCTTAACTTTTTCAAAATTCAGGTTGAAGTTGTGATTGTATTATATATTATATATTATATATTTGCTGGAGTTTATCCCAGCTGTTATTGGCTAAAAGGCAGGGGTCACCCTAGACAGGTCACCAGTCCATCACAGGGCCACGTACAGACAACCAACCACACACACACACACGCACTCACTCCTATGGGCAATTTAGAATCACCAATCAATCTAAAATACATGTTTTTGGATTGTGGGAGGAAACCGGAGTAGTCGGAGTAAACCCACACAAACACAGGGATAACATGCAAACTCCACACAGAAAGACCGCTGCAGGGGATACGACACTGGAACCTTCTTGCTGTTAGGCAACAGTGCTAAACACTAAACCACCGTGCTGCCCAAATTATATTTCATATTCACCTTTAATAAAACCCTTGCATCATGTGCAGTCATGTGGACGTACAATACATCAATGTAGACTATAAGCATGCTAAAAAACCTGTGTTATGATGCATAATCTTTTTAAAAGGTTTGAAAATTTTACTATAAGATATTCATGTACAACAAAAACATTGTCTATGTTATAATTGTCTTAACATAATATAGTTAGCGTAAGATGACTGGTTTCTTTATTAGTGATAATTAATATTAGTGTCTATGTTTAACACATTTTGTATAAGAGGGTCAATCACTGGAAAAACGTTGAAGACCCCAGTATTAGTGTTTTAAACATGTAAATGTAATACTAATGATGTAAACTGATTATTATTATTATTATCACCAATTAGTAATTATGTGTAAATGTACACATAACTGTAAATACTTTTAGATTTTTAAAAATGTTTTTTTTATCGTAAATTGTTTTTATTTCACACAATTTGCACTTTTCTATTGCACATTTTTTCTATTTTCCTACTTTGCACTTAATTGTTTTTGTATCTGAGCCACCGTAACAATTTAATTTCCCTACTGTGGGATCAATAAAGATTATCTTATCTTATCTTATGTGGTATTCAGGAAATTTAATCTCTTTGATTGAAGCACAAATTATATGTGACGTGTGTGCCATGATTTTTGCTATAGAAATGGAGATGACAGAGGTGACAGAAGATCATCCTGAAGTTCAAGCATTTGTGGAGGAATCTGTAAAAGAAGCAGAAAAGATTTCAGTGGAACCATCAGAAGAAAAGTTTGCAAAAGAATTGGAAAAAAGCATCAGAAAGGTTTGGCTTGACATTCAATGCACTATGGGGGAGTGGTATACAATATATAACCAAATGTTATATAGTAACCACTCTACCAGCCCACCCACTTAAAGGTGTCTCCTTTAAAACTAGCTGTTTAAAATCAAGGTTGTGTAAAATATATGGATACAGCTAACTATAGCATAGTTTTTTCACAATAGTGTATCGATATTCTATTAAATTTTTGAACTAATTTACATTTACAGTAATGTTTAATTAAATACTGATTCTGGAACCCCGATTGAACCCCAGATCTCCTCGCCTCAACTAATACTATTGGAACTGAATGAATACAAATCCAGTTAAATGACCCAAGCTAGTGGAGTTTATCATAGGAGGAATAGTGAGATCGGAAATAAAATGTTTAGAATCAATGTCTTTTGTCGAATTAGAAATGTAATCTGATTGTCATTTGTAAGATTGAGGAAGAAGATACAGATGCTGAATGGAAAAGGGGTTGGGTGCTGGACAACTATCCCAGAAACAGAGCTCAACAGGCAATCATTCAGGAGCTACATCCTGACCTCATGCCTGATGTGGTGTTCTGTCTCAAAGACAGTGAGGAAGGTTGGGATTCTTACACACACACATCTTTGATCCTTTGTTTTACTTTTGTGATTATTTATTGCATCTAACTTATCCTAACTTATCTAAGCGCTCACCACTGAACTCAAACCAATTATTAAGTTGTTCAGCCTTTGTTAGGTTTCTTGTTCAAATGTAAATTATAGAATAAAACATAGCTATGAACTTGTTCTGAGGCCAACAACTTTTTTAAACTGTTTTATTTTGTTTATAGGAAGGACAGTGTTGGGAAGGATTTATGCACAGAACAAGGAAGACGTGGATGCGGTCGTATTGGCACAACTAAGAGAGGAAAAAAAGGAAGAAGCCTTAAAGAAAAATACAAAGTGAGTTTCTGTAAGAGAGAAAGTATGAAGCTTCTAGCCTATGCACACAAAAACAAAATATAGAATGGTGACCCCTGATATAGAATGTACTTTTTTAATGGTCAGGAAGTACGTATTTACTTAAATGTACATATTTAAAGTTGCAGTGGTGCATTTTCGAAAATGCTAACTGTAGCCTGATAAGTTTTCATCCCTTCCTCTCGGTTTAAATCCACACCTACTAAATATATGACCCCAGACAGACTAGACGACCAATAGATCAGAAAACATTATATTGCAGTGTCTGAAAAATGTGGTGTGCATTTGTATTCAGCCCCCCTGCATCAAAACTTCGTAGAGCTACCTTTCGCTGCAATTAAAGCTTCAAGTCTTTTGGGGTATGTCTCTACCAGCTTTGCACATCTAGAGATTTGCCCAATTTTCTTTGCAAAATATATCAAGCTCAGCCAGATTGGATAAGGAGCATCTGTGAACAGCAATTTTCAGGTCTTGCTGCAGATGCTTAATGTGATTTAGATCTGGACTTTGACTAGGTCATTTTAACACATTCTTTGATTTAAACTATTCTATTGTAGCTCTGGCTGTATGTTTATCGTCATTGTTCTGCTAAAAGGTGAAGCTACTTTCCAGTCTCAAGTCATTTGCAGCCTCCAACAGGTTTTCTTCCAGGATTTCCCTGTATCTAGCTCCATCTATTTTCCCATCAACTCTGACCACCGGCTTTCCTGCCCCTGCTGACGAAAAGCATCCCCCAGTATGATGCTTCCACCACCATGTTTCACAGGCTTGTGGCAAACTGCAAACGGGACTTATTTGTTTCTTTTAACAATTGCTTTCTTTTTGCCACTATTCCATAAAGGACAGATTTGTGGAGTACATAACATAATTGTCCTGTGGACAGATTCTCCCTCCTGAGCTGTGGATTTCTGCAGCTTCTCTAACCAGTGCACTTCTTGATTGGTCTGTCAGTTTAGGTGGACGGTAGATTTGCAGTTGTGGCATACGTGTTGGTCTATCACATAAAATCTCAATACAATACATTTAAGTTTTGTAGTTACAGTGTGACAAAATGTGAAAGGGGTATGAATACTTTTTTAAGGCAATGTAAATATTTTGACAGACATGTAGAAAGCCTATTATAATGTTCAGCTTGAACATTTTGACTGGACAAAGTTTGTTTGGTTCTACGCCTTCCATAGAATTTTAAAATACATTTGAACCAATTAAGTTAATGAGTGAGATCATGAGTGAGATTAAGTTAATGAGTGAGCTCATGAGTGAGATTAGGTTAATGAGTGAGATCATGAGTGAAATAAAATTAATGAGTAAGATCAACATGTGTAGAGACTTTTAAACAGCAGAACAAACAATGGTATTAAACAAAATCACCTTCATCTGCTTTTAAGTAGTATGCTATTTTGTATGGAGTCTATGACTAATGTTTTTGTAGAGTGATAGACAGACAGAAACTTTTTTCTGTAGTGATTACATCAAGATCTTTGTCACTTTATCCCAAGCCTTACATCCTGTTCTTTCTTTACATTCAGACAGCAGAAAGAAAATGATCTTTTCACACTGGAGGAGCCTGAGTGTGCAGCTGATACTGAAGAGGAGCTTGATAGTGCAGAGGAGCCTGTTACTGCAGAGGAGCTTGGTACTGCTGCAGCTTCACTACTGCCCATCACATCCATCTGTGTTTTGTAAACATTTTGTGTAGTCTCACCACCTTCACATATCTGGAAACGCTTTCTACTTGTTTTTAAAGTGTACCTGTGGGTATTTACTATAATGTTGATAGTCAGGGTTCCAGTTCATCCCAAAGGTGTTTAGTTTAAAGAGGTTACGTCAGAATCAGGACTCTGTACAGGACATGAGAGTGCTTCCACTATAAAACATCCTGAACACAGCATGTCTTCATCTGTGCACAGGGACATTGTCATGCTGTAACAGGGTTTAAGTCAGTTAGTTATAGTGAAGGAAGAATAGAATGATACATTAAATAAAGGTATTTGACAGTATGCCATGTAGACTGGCTAAATTAGCTTTCACAGCAGAGGGTCTTAAGACTTTGATTCAAGTGGGGCTGGCCCAAGCCTTAACGTGACCCTAAGCAGACTTTTATTTAGGTGCCTCCTAGAGCTGCCAATATGACTAATTATTGTCAGTCCTGGATTATTCACACACTATAAATCTAACACACCCATTATTCATTTTATTTGTAGTAGATGTGCTGATTACATTATACCAACGATTTTACTCTTCTACGATTTTTAACTGTAGCAGTATCAAACCCAGAAGACTGATCAGGGGATCATTCACACTTTAACATCTTAAACATCTTAGTCTTGCAGTACTGATTGCAGTACTTAATGTGATGTACAGGCAGTATAGCCTAGTTTAGTTTACATTCAACTTAATTTTATTTTTCTGTTTTATTCTTTTTTATTTTCTCTGCACCAGAAGGATTTCTCCTTTTTTAGTGACATTAATATTTTAAAGTGCTACTGCCTCTTCAATCCACTTAAGTAACATTACTGTTAATCAATCACACTTTTAACATCATATTGTTTGTGCGTGTAGAGGTGATGTTGCCCAGTACATGGGAAAAGGGTTATCCTCCAGGCCCAGCGATGGAAATGTACAAGCTGCAGCTAAAGAAGTTTATGCAGGAGTGGAATAGCATGGAGGCTTTCTTCACCTGCAGCTGTGTTACACTGGAAATCTTCAACCGTACCGCTCAGAGTTTGCTCCAGGAGATGGTGGACGAAATGGAGCGTATGTGACAATATCTGTCCTTCTAAATCGGGATTTACACTGTGAGATTTTTAATAGTCTTTAGCGATTGTTGCTGTACACTGTAGGAACATGATCTCCATGTCAAGATCTCAAATGTCAGACTGTAAAATATCGAAAATGCCTCAAAACAGACACACACACAAAGACTGGTCCAGTTTAACATCATCAGTCCGTGACACATTCACTAACCTGCGTTCTCTCACTAAACATTAACTAACAGCAAACAAACAACAGTGACGATTTTCCCTTTAAAACGCAATAAGTTTCTCTTCTTGCTGTTCTATCCACTGGACTTGTTTTTACATTTCCCCAAGGCGGGGAAAAGTTGTCGTGCCATCGTGTTTAGAGCTCCTCTCGGTTTGACGGCCGTCATAAGAGAAGTCACACTGCAGGAAAGTCTAAAATCGTCTGCCAGAATTAATTGCATTTTTTAATCTAATGGATCTGCTGAATCTTATGGTTCAGATGAATTATACAAATTAGTATCTGCCATTTTTAATCTTCTAGGAAATCCTTAGGAAGTTTGCTAAACAACTTAGTCAGCTACTTGTTCCCACAGTTACATGTTCTAACTAAGAACTACTTAGAACTACTGAACGGTCTAATTTTCAGTTTGTATTTATTGATGTTGTTGTTAGAAACAAGATAATGTAGGACGAGTAAATGAACAGAAATATTTGTAAATCCCAAGTCATGTAAAGGATTGAGTTATTTAATCCGGATTTGCTCATCTATAGTGTAAATTAATAAAGTGTGTTATTGTATGTCCAAAAATGTATTACTGCTTAAATTATCAATTTACGTTTCCTAACTTTTTTCCTGATAATTTAGGACCGTTCAAGTACAAGGCCCAAGAGATGACCAGCATGGATCTGGATAACGAGGACGATTGGGAGGAGGATGAGCAGGAGGATGAAGATGAAGCAGAGGTTGGTGTACAGTCTAAATCTTATCCTCATATGTAGTGTTTCTCCCTACAACGATTACAAACTATTTTCATCGCTAGGAAAGCAGTGGTAAAAGGTGGCTTGGAGAAACTTACAAGTTCTGCCCAGTTGTGCTAAAGGAGAAGGGAACGTTGGTGCCCTGCACAAATGAAATTGCTGCAAAATACAGAGAGAAGGTCTATTATTTTTCGAGCAATGAGGCATGGGAAAAGTTCATGCAGACCCCAGAGATATATGTCCCAACTACTCATCTCTTAAAGGTAAGAGAAGCTGAGCAATAGAGAATAGAACTAGCAATCAATGTAAAAGAATGTTCTTATAGGCTATAAATCAATAGTGATTGTAATACACTCTATATGAGCTATAAACTTTAGTGTTAGCCCCATTTACATAGAGAATTGTATTCTAATTACAATTAACTCAAAAGTCCAATCTGAATAAAATAGCTTTAAGTAAACACCTCAATTGGAATAAAAATGCTAAAGGTGATTTAGAGTAACGCGCCACTGCAATAAAGTTACGCGCTGACTTTTCATAAAGGATTACAGCAACCACACAAATAGTCTCACACTTACATGCTTAAGAGCAACACAATGCTTATAACTTGTGTGTTTATGCGACACAGACCATCGTTACACTCAAACGGAATATTCCAATCAAAAGCATGTGAACGGGGCTATTGAGATATACTTTTATTTATAAGTATTCTGCCTTGGATTTAGATAACACCCTCTTAAAACTGTGATACATTTTTAAAAAATCTAATTAGACTCTTCTATAGAAAGTTTAGTTATAATCCTCTTTAACACACCTGCTGATCTAAATCATTAAACAGTAAAAATTCCCCTCATGTAGCCTCCTGCCCTGCGTGTTTTTCTACTGGGAGTGCGTGGCTCAGGGAAAACCACCCATGGCCACTGGTTAGCGCAGCAGCTGGGTCTTTTCCACATACAATTCCGTGAACTGCTGCAGGAGCTGATTCTGCCTAAGACTCAGACCCGTGTGTCCTACGCTGATGAGGCAGAGCCACCTGAAGAGCCCCCTAGTGAGCTACAGAGTCTGCTGCAGGCACAGACCCAATCCACATCTGTTGACTCAGAGGAGCTCTTTTCCAATAATGAAAGTGACACAGAGGTAGGTATGGAGAAGAGTCCACACCTGATTTTAAAAAATGCAAAATTAGATTAAACCCACATTTAGACAGCCAGAGCTTTAGACTTACAGAAAAAAAATTGTTTTACAGATGTATTTTGAGATTTTAATTTAGTTAGAATTTGAAATGTCTGTGTTTTTACAAAACTAATGTAAAAGTTCCTGAGTTAAATAACTACTGTTTATTCAGCAAACTTAATGGTCCCTAAAGAAATCTAATCCCATCTGAATGAGAGTTTCTGTGACTAGCATTTTCTTGAGTGTTTTGTATGGACCACCCCCAACAAATAAAAAGTAAAAAAAATATTAAATACTTAAGTCATAATTATTAAATAAAAAGTCAAAACTTCGACTTTAAAAGATCTAAATTATGACTTGCAGGCTCATCCCAGACAGCAGGCTGTCATTGAACTAATATAGTGTTGATTTTTGAACAGGTTTTTGTACCCGGAAATAATGTTATTTCAATGATGAAAAATAGATAAAGATGGACATAAAATCAATATTTGCTTAACTTAAATTTAATCACTTATTTTACATTGGATAAATGTTGATTTAATTAGGTCAGTTTTAATTTCTTACTATTAATCAACCTTGTAGGAACATGACATTATTTATTGACTTCACATTTATCCATCCTATAAGGAATTATAATGTATATAATACTGGTTACGTCTATCAATATAACTCAGACTGTCATATCTTAATGCCATGTTGTAGAGGTTCGACTCTGAACTAACAATAGAAATCTCATGCTGCTGTAAATAAGATACATTAAATTAATATTTTTAAATTTTTTTTAGATAAAATCAGTCCTGGACCTATATGCACATCCCACCAACCCAATGTATAAAACTGTATTACTATTAATACTTTCATGCCAGTTGTGGAATAGTCTGTGACATGTTAGATCAATGAGCCAATTAGTCAGCAAGTCATAATTTAAAATATTTTATTTAACAATTTGATTCCATTTTAATTTTTGAGGTGGTGGAACGGGCTTTCATGGTTAACATGAACTACCATACAATCTGTCACTATCGCACCGGTATTCAGGTTTCTTCTTCTGCACACCAATAATGTATTTTTTTAAATGTTTTTTAATGTAGTATTTTTGTTTTGAAACTTTTGTAGCTTTAACAAGATTCACTCAATTACAAAATAATTCTAAAATAATTAATTCTTTCCAAATAAAGCTATTCAATCATTTTTTTGCATGTCATAGTTTGTACACCGAACCCGGGGTAGAATCCATATGCAGAAGTTTTATTGGAAAACCGTAATCCAAGTATCAAACAGGTAAAGAGGGCAAGCCAAAAGGCAGAAATCAAAAAACAGGCTGAAGGTTCATTCACGAATAATTATCCAATACAGAAACAAAGCCTTGGTAATGCAGATAACTGACAATACTTCGCAACATGAGTGTACATGGTAATGCTAATATAGTGGTGAACCCAGAAGTGAAAGGTGCATACAGTATTTTGGAGAGGGCGCCCTCTGGTGGTCTGGCGTTACAATGTCCTTTCTGATCTGTTTGATCGGAAGGTTTTACAAATATCATAAAGATGTTATGTACTTTATACTACATGGAATTTGCTCCAAACCCAGGAACTGGATTTGTGAATATTCACAATTTGTTTGGGTCAGAACATGTTATAATGTTGTAGTAATTATGAAAACCTTGATGCCCAATGCAGATAAAAATAAATGAGACAGTCTGAAGGATGTTTTATTAATGGATGCTCCTAGTGATTGCAGTTTATTGTGAAATAATATGTCCTTACAGCTGACACACACCTGATTTGCTGTTTGTTCACAGAAAAATACTATTTAATTTCATAATGGAATGTTTTTACAGGTAATTGGTGTATTAAAATTACATATGACTGTTCTCATAATACATCATAATACATTTTATAGTAGTCAAGTCAAGTCACCTTTATTTATATAGCGCTTTTAACAATCAGAATTGTTTCAAAGCAGAAATACCTCAGAAACAACAATATTAAGCATTCATTAGAACAGTCCATTTGATTGATATCCATAGATTTAGAGTCCCCAACTAAGTAAGCCTGAGGCAACGGCGGCATGGAACCAAAACTCCATCGGTGACAAAATGGAGAAAAAAACCTTGGGAGAACCAGGCTCAGTAGGGGGGTCAGATCTCCTCTGACCAGATAAACCAGTAGGTCACCTGTGCTGCAGCAAAGTTTCTGTGGTCTTGTCCTTTAACAGATCTAAATAATAAAAATATGTGTATTATGTGTAGGCCATAGTAATATGATATATTGTTTATGTTTGCATGTTAGTAGCAGTGAGTGGACTGTAGCAGTCTAAATGATGTGTATAAATAGTGCATTGTTTTCTGCATATGTTTTTCTGTAGGAAACTCCAGAACTGACAGACAAGGAAGAAGCCATAAAGTCATATCTATCTGATGGAGAAATATTACCAAGCCAAATCATGGAGAATGTTCTGCTGCAGTTCTGGCATGAAGAGCCATACAAGTAAAGGGTTATCCATACAATATTCAACTTCACACTTAACAAAATACTCCATTTAATTTAGCGCCTTTCTGGATTTCTTAGATCAACCGGTTTCATTCTGGAAGGATTTCCTCAGCATTCAGAGGAAGTGTCTTTTCTAGTGGAGAATCACTTATACCCAGACACCGTCATAATTATGTCTGTAGAGATGTTTGATGTGGTGAAGTGTCTGCTGCCTTCAAGGCTTGACAGATGGAGGGAAAAATGCACACGAAGGAAAGAGCAGATGCAGCTGCTTAGACAGCTACAGATAAAAAAAAGAGTGAGAAAGAAAAAAGATTAATCTTAATTCTGTAGCACAATTTAAAAGTGTTTCTAGTAGAGTTCTTGAAAAGTGATAGCTTAAGTATTCTAACAGTTAAGTATATTTTACCAATCTCTCTGTTAACCAGGAGGAGGCCATTGCCCAAAGGAGAGCTGAACTTTTGTCTGAATACGCACCTGAAGCAAACCGAGTAAGGCATAATTATAGTTCTCATAGCTAACTTATTTCTAGTGCACCGGGTTAGAGCCTCAATATGACATTGCTATCTTTTCTTAACCAAGGAAAAAGACAGTAAAGAAGAGGAGATACAAGAAGACAAAGAGAACTGGGAGCGGTTGCTGGAAGAACAACTGCAGGAGGAGTTTTCTCCAATAATACAGGAGCAGGAGGAAGAAGAGGAGTCTGAGGCCAGGGCAGGGGATCGGATAGCAACAGAGATCAGTGAGAGATTTGAAAAGGATGAAATCAACCTTACATTGACGATGGTAAATGTAGTGTTATTATTATTGATATATTTTACTCCAATAAAAAAAGAATCTGAGCTTTAACAAGTGACAAAACAGGCTACTTATCTGTAATTTATAAGTAAGTCAATCAATTAATATTGACATTTCTTTCCATTTTCATTCAGGAACTTTTGGTTGAACACCAGATTCCTCAGCTGACAGTCAATTCTGGCCAGAAGCCTCACATCGTGCGTTCCCAGCTATTAAAGCAAGTCAAGCCCTTGGTGGACAACAGGGAGGCTCTATTTCAAAGATGTCATCTCATTAGCTACGTCACTGCTCAAAAACTCCTACACTACTCTTATAAGTACTACAGCGCCTTCGGGTGTTGGGATCCTATCCGGGTTAGTAAAAATTATGTTTAGGGAATTTACATACCTTTTATTTTATACAACAGAGCAGTTGAGCGGAAAGGGCGTTGCTGAGGGGCCCAGTGTAGCAGCTTGACGGGATTGAAACTTTCTGATCCACTAAGATACCAGTCCTACTTATTTCAGCTGATGAATCTGTTTAGGAGTCATCACTCATAATAATGTTAACAATACATACAGAAATGTCCAATTGTAACAGAAAGTAGACACGGGGTCAAAACACGGGGTTAGAATCAAACAGATCACTTTATTTTAGAGGTTCAACACAAAAGAGATCAAGCGAACTTATAGTGTTTGACATAAATGGAGAACTAAAAGAAACACAGGTTTACCCACAACACATGGATTTCAGGGACGTATGTATGACTTCCCAGCCGAGCGGGCGGAAACACTGACTTCAGAAATATTATTACTTAGCATTGAATGAGACTGACAATGAGTTCTGGTGGAATGATTGTCTCTGGGTTCTCTGGAGGGTCATGGGGGTAAGCAGCCAGGATAAGGCATCAGCTTTTGTGTTTCTTGCGCCTGGACGATAGGCAATTGTAAAGTGAAACCAGGTTAAAAACAGTGTCCAGCATGCTTGACAGGGGTTAGGTCTCTAAGCCTTTCGGAGGTATTCTAGGTGGTCAGTAATAGATAACGGACGGCCTCCAGCCAGTGTCACCTCCAGGGCAAGTTTAATGGCAAGACGTTCTAGATTACCGATGGCATAGTTCTGTTCTGTTTCTCCATTTTGTCACCTATGGAGTTTTGGTTTCTTGCCACCGTCGCCTCTGGCTTGCTTAGTTGGGGACTCTAAATTTATGCATATCAATCAAATTGACTGTTTTAATAAATGTTTAATATTGTTGTTTTTGAGGTATTTATGCAAAGCTGCTTTGAAACAATCGTGATTATTAAAAGTGCTATATGAATAAAGGTGACTTGACTTGACAACAATTTCCTTGAGTAAAAGGCACTTTGGTTGAGTTCCATGGTGCTGCGACAGGACTGCCCCTACGCTGGAGGAGGAGGCATTCACTTTCACTATAAACGGTTTTGTGTGTCAGGATGTGCTAGCAGAGGAGCTGTGGTAAAGGCTTGCTGGAGCCGTTCCATGGCTTGTGAGGCTTCCAAGTTCCAGAAAAAAAGTCTCAGGCATTTCCTTAAAAGATTTTTAAGAGGAGCTGAAATTTTTTATAAAATGTCGGTAGGAACTTGCGAAACCCAGAAAGCGTTGCGAATCCTTAACTGTGGTCGGACTGGCCATGTCTTGATGGCTCCTACCTCATCCATCCTGTGGTATCCTAGAAATTGGGTGCTAGACTGGTGGTACATTCATTTCTCCATCTTTAAATACAGGAAGTTCTCTGGAAGTCATTGGAGGACTTTGGACACAATTATAACTTTGAAAAACTGACTGGGCATTGACAAAATCATAGGGCATGACCAGATATCCGTAGTGGCCAGTGGGTGTGATTAAAGCCATCTTCTATTTGTACCCCTTGCAATTGTGGATATGATTATATGTTCTTCTGAGGTCTGATTTTGTGAAGATTTGGGCTCCTCGAAGCTGTTCTTATGCTAAAGGCAAGAGAGAAAGAGGGTTACTGTATTAAACTGTAATTTTAATACAGTTTAAAAGTTCTCAATAGTCTATACAGACCATCATCCTTCTCCACAAAAAAAAACTGGATGCTCTGGAAGACATGGGAGAACGAATGTTGTAGGGCCTCTGTGATGTAGTCCTCCATTGCCTTTTGTTCTAAGATCGAGAGTAAATAGATTTTTTCTCTGTGCACCGTCTTGTTTGGCAGGAGGTCGATAGCGCAATCCCATGGTCAATAATATTCAAATAAAGTAAATAAAAATCTGAAAAGTTTGGTGTGCATTTGTATTCAGCCCCCCTGCGTCAATGCTTCGTAGAGCCATCAGTTACAGCTGCAAGCCTTTTGGGGTATATCTCTACCAGCTTTGTACATCTAGAGACTAAAATTTTTGCCCGTTCTTCTTTGCAAAATAGCATCCCCAAGGCACGATGCTGCCACCACCATATTTTACAGTGGGGATGGTGTGTTCAGCGTGATGAGAGATGTTACTTTTCCACCACACATAGCGCTTTGCATTTAGGCCAAAAAGTTCAACTCTGGTCTCATCTGATCAGAGTGCCTTCATTCACTTGTTTGCTGTGTCCCCTACATGGCTTGTGGCAGAGTGCAAATGGGACTTCTTATGTCTTTCTTTAAACAATGGCTTTCTTCTTGCCAATCTTAGTCCAGATTTGTGGAGTGCTCTCCTGTTGACAGATTCTCCAATCTGATCTGTCAATTTCTGCAGCTTCTTCAGAGTGAACATGGGCCTCCTGGCTGCTTTTCTGACAAGTGCTCTCTGTCAAAGATGTCATCTCATCGCTTGCTTGGTCTGTCAGCTTAGGTGGACTGTCATGTCTTGGTAGGTTTGCAGTTCTGGAATACTTTTTCTATTTTTGGATCATGGATTGATCAATGCTCCTTGACACGTTCAAAGCTTGGGGTGTTTTTTTTTAATAGCCCAACCCTGTTTTAAACTTCTCCACAACTTTATTCCTGACCTGTCTGGTAAGTTCTTTGGTCTTCATGATGCTGTTTGTTCAGTAATGTTTTCTAACAAACCACCGAGGCCTTAACAGAACAGCTGTATTTAAACTGAAACTAAATTGCACACAGGTGGACTCTATTAACTAATTAGATGACTTCTGAAGGCAATTGATTGCACTGGATTTTATTTAGGGGCTGAATACAAATGCACGCCACACATTTTTAAATTATAATTTTCATTCCACTTCACAATTATGTGCCAATTTTTGTTGGTCTATCACATAAAATCTTAATAAAAACATTTAGGTTGTGGTTGTAAGTAGACAAAATGTGAAAACGTTCAAGGGTTATGAATACTTTTTTAAGACACTGTGTATTTATCTGTGAGTTCTTATTTTGTACTATTTCCAGGCTCATTGATGTGGTACTTTATTGTGTTTTTGTATGGAGTGAGTTTTTTTAATAAGAGTACAAAAGATGTAATTAACAAGACCTTATTAGATATTATGAAATATTATACATATTTCCCTGTTAACGATGTTATCAAAGATTTCGTTGAAACTCTTTATCTAAACTTTAAGGACAGACCTTATTTATTATGTACCAGAAAGGGAAATGGGAAAGGTGTAAATAAAATATAGCAGGGTACACCATGTGACAAGGCTCAGCCCCAGCCCAATTCAACTCTTCTATATAAACACAATTAAGTGTGAAATATGTCTTTAACTTTAAACTTATTTATGAACAAAGAAAATTAATAATTATTATTAAAAAAATTATAGAGGAATTTATTTAAGAATTTAGAAGCTATACTAAAATGAGTATGTAGTTACATTGAATTGTTACACCAAAAAGAAAACTTTCTAGTTATAAAGCTACCAAAATATTTTTACATAGAAATGTAACCAAATATATAGAAATGTGACCAAATAAATGTATAATATACAATAATAAAAATAAACATAACATTTATTTACATATGTACAATGACAAGGGGCAGCCTGGTGTCTTAGTGATTGGCACTGTTGTCTCCCAGCATAAAGGTGTCAGGTTTATATCCCAGTCTTTCTGTGTGGAGTTTACATGTTCTCTCTGTGTTTGTGTGGGTTTACTACGGGTACTCCGGTTTTCTCCCATCGTCCAAAAACATGTATGTTAGATTAATTGGTGATTCAAAATTGCCTATAGGAGTGTGTGTGAATGTGTGTGTTTTTTGTCTGTATGTGGTCCTCTGATGGACTGGTGAACTGTCAAGGGTGACCCCTGCCTTTCACCCAGTGAAAGCTAGGATAGACTCCAGCAGATCCCTGTGACCCTGATTAGGAATAATCCAATATAAACAACTGATAGATGAATGTACAATGCAATAATATGACTTAAACGTTTTTTGTGGATGTATAGTATGCAGAAGGAGATCTGATCCAACATGATCCAACCCTTACTACAAGTTTTCCGGCCCTCTTCCACAACTTCATTTACTTCTTCGCCTCAAAGGAAACTCGCAACACCTTCATGATCAACCCTCTCAAATACCTCCGTCAGCCCAAGCCCAACCCTTCCCTGCCCATAAAACTGGCTATCATTGGTAGTCCAAAATCTGGAAAAACCACAGGTGAGTGGGCACTGCTTTTGAGGTTATACAAAAACACAGACCCACTTAAGCTGTTATTCTTTAATTCTGCATGACTGTATGGTGTGTGGGGTAGTTGCTCGCATGTTTGCTCGTGAATTTGGACTGGCACACCTGTCCATTGGGGGTGTGATGAGGACAGTGCTCAGTGTCCAAGACCAGACGGAGCTTGCCACTGAGATGGTGAAGTACCTGAGCCGGGGCTTGGCTGTGCCAGATGAACTGGCTATTCAATGCCTAGAAGTGGTCCTGCTCAACTTAGTCTGCAGCACACGAGGGTAAGTCTGCTTACAGAAAGGTGGTGTTAATAGACAATTATTTTTGATTCATGATACATGCTGATTAAATTTTGCCAAATTTATAAATTGATGATTGTGATTTAAAATCCTAAACCTGCAGACAGCCATTTTTGAATAGATAAACAATGTATAAAAAAAAGTTGAGACACTTGTGTAAAATCTACATAAACTCTGAATTTAATGATTCACAAATTGAGTAATTCCTTATTTTAGTACAACATAGAAAAGGAAAGAGTATAAGTATTACTAAATAAGTATTTCAGTGTGTAAAATGTGATGTTAAACAATTGGTGAACAACAGGTGAAAGAAGATCTGAATTCAGCTCTTATGGTTCTTATGTTTTCTGTTTTGCAAAGGGCAAAATGGATTTGAATCAATTTGATTCTGAATTGATTTGTTTTTTATATGTTGAAAATATCATAAACAAACAATCAGTTCAGTCTAAAGAGAATGTAAACAGTTAAAAAAGAAAATGCACTATTTTAAAATATTTTATTATCATTAAATAATGTTCAAAATGTATATTTTTAGTCTAGATGTTTTGCTATGGTATTTCCTCATGTGTGTGTTCTATAGGCTGATAATATGTGTTCATTGATTTCAATTTTAATATATTAATATATTTGATATGTAAAGCTTTTTTGTGCTTATTTATATCAAAACTTCAATAAGAATCGCAATCAATAAACAGAAACAGAATCACTATAATTCAAATGATACCTAATACTACTTAAGTGTCAAGCAGTAAAAAAAAAGAACTGAACTACTAAATATGAGAACGAAGAATACTTAAAAGGCATTAGCTCAGTATTTAACCTATAAAAACTATATTATATAATTATTGAATAATAAGTGCTTTGTAGTTTTGTGAAAAAATGGAGCAAAGTTAAATAATTTATTTTTAACTCAAGTAAAAGTACCACAATTTAATTATACTCAAAAAATAAAAAAAAATTTTAACATTACTTTTGAGGTACTGCAATGAAAGTATTTGCAATTAGTTACTTTCCTCCATTGGTAAAAATTAGGTAATTATAAATTTGCTGGCATCGAAAAATCGCAAAAAAGTTGGATCAGAAGCAAACAAAGTTTGGAAAAAAAAGTGGTACCAACAAGAAAAACATTTTTTTACTTTTAGCTTAGAACTAAGTGGGTTAATTGGCAACCTAACCAATAACAGTACTGAAAGCTAAGGCATAACATTTTTAAAGCAATTATTTTATTAGAGTGTTCTTTTTTTTAAAAGATTATACAAATACCAGTGTGAAAGAGTACATTTCCGGAATTGTCCTCAAGTATAACAAAAAAACTTTGTAACTTTAAGAATTTGATGAGCCACCTGTATTCAGATGAGTGCAGCTGGGGCTACATCTTTAACCAGACAAATAAAAGTAATAGAAATACTTTTGACTCACCAAAATCAAATCTGGCCAAAGAATGTTCACTTGGAAACATAAGCAGGAAACACAAATACTAAGTCTTATCATTGGTCTTTACAGGTTTCCAATTTAGACTAAAAAGCCACTTGTTCAATCTTTAACCCAGGTATGTGCTGGATGGATTTCCTACGACTAAAAAACAGGCTGAACTGATGGCTGCTCGCCGCGTTATACCTATTCGAGTGATCGAGCTGCAACTAGACAGAGATGAAGTTCTGCGGCGAGGAATGAGAGATAAGATGAAACCAAACAGGTCAGTATTATGAGCCTAAAATCCAATACAATGTCCAATAAATATTTAGTTGAAATGACTGGATCTTATTGCCTCAGAGATCATGCTATTCAAAGTAGAAAAATAAAGAAAGTGATGAATAAAAAAATAATGCTCTTTCTCCCTCATACAGGCCATACCCGATGCCAGACAGCACTCAGTTCCTGGACTTCCGGATTTCGTGCTTTAAGCGTGAAGTTGAGGCACTCAGGAAACACTTTCATCAGCAGTACTGTAACTGGGTTCCAGTTGATGCACACAAAAACAGTTGGTGGGTTTGGCATCGGGTTGTAAATGAAGCCCGGATTAGTATGAAATATATTCACAGCTACCTGCAAAGAATCCGTAAAGGTAAGAGACAAGAAGAACGTGTGTGTAAACTTTTTCCTGTACTTGTATACATTCATACATACTTATGCACTATATGGCCAAAAAGTATGTGGACACCTTACCAGTACACCCCAAAATGTGTCTTTCCCAAACTATTGCACATTTTTGTCTAGAATGGCTCTTAACCAAAGGTGGCTGGAGTAGCCAAAAATTTAAAAGTTCTAGTAAGAGTAAAAAAGTCTTTTATTAGTTACTTTGGATCTGATTAAAATAAGGAAAAATCCTGAAAAAAACAATCACAACTACATAAAAAGAGTTAAAAGACATGACTGTGTGAAATTTTATAGTAACTTACAGTAAGATTAAAGTGTCCACAGTTACAGAATCCCTCCCAAATAGTCATTATCATTAAACTTACTGTAAGATTTGTTCTCTGGTTGGAGCTGGAATTCCTGTACACTGATATCATCACCTGTTTTATTCACATTAAAGATGTCACATTATAGAACTCTCCTTGGAGTGTATAAATTGTGAAAGTGGTAGGGGAAGGTGAACTGTTAGATGTTGGACTGCTAAAAACAATTTGAAAAACAGGGTTTGATTTTCAGCACCATCAAGTTTCCACTGTTGGGCCCCTGAGCAAAGCCCTTAGCCCCCCAACTGCTTAGTTGTATAAAAGAGATAAATGTAAGTCTCTCTGAATAAGGGCGTCTGCCAAAATGCTGTAAATGTAAATCGATTAGACGTGAGGTTAGGTGTGCTTTTGTCTCTACTGGTATTCTCACTTCTTCTCTCTCTTCTGTCTTTATTTTCTGAACGAATTGCAATTTAAAAATTGAGTGTGTTTCCCGTACTTTAGATGACTGCAGTCTATCACAAAATTCGACATCTCATTTTACGGAACATGATATTTATTAAAACTTTATTTACATTTAATAGTAGCGAGGGAACAACATCAAATTTTGGAAAGTAAAAGTACATTTCTGTGACTAAAAATGTACTTAAGTGAAAGTAAAACTAAATCCAAAAAACCTCAAAAACTCATAAAGGGACATTTCAACCAAAAATCTACTTAAGTAAATTCGACGAATTAAATATAATGTTACTACCCACATCTGCTACTAACTAAGAGACTCAAAACCTGTTCCAGCACGACAGTGTGCCTGTGCACAAAACCCCTGATCTCTATGAAGACATGCTGTGTTCTGATTGGAGTAGTGGAACTCTTATGTCCTGATTCTGACCCAACCCCTTTAAACTAAACACCTTTAGGATGAACTGGAATCCTGACTAAACCCCAGACCTCCTCACCAAAACATTAGTGTCTGATCTCACTAATACTATTATAGCTGAATGAACCCAAATCCACACAATCACATGATACAATCTAGTAGAAAGACTGTACAGTGTTTTAGACTAACTATCTAAAATAGGATGTTCAAAAACACATGTATGGGATGCTCTGGTGTCCTCTTAGCCATATACAGTAACATACGTTTCACACTGAAGCTGTAAGTTGAGTTTCACCATTCATTTTTTTTCTCAGTCAGCATTAAAAATATTATAATAACTTTATACACTCTCTCAGGTCAGGCTGCCAGCATAGAGCATCTGTGTGTTACTCCACATGAGCTTGAGTCTCGGCTCAGTGAGTTTGGTCACTACTGTCCCGTGAGCTTGGCTCTCCATAAACACTTTGTTGACTGCTCTTTTGACAACTCCATGCAGTTTGCTGTTGAGTTTAGAAGATGTTACTACAGAATCGCCTCCAGGGAGTATCTCGAGGTAAGGGTCTAAATTATTTCTACCAATAATATTATGTCACTGAAAACTGTCAGAAAGATTAACAACATAAACACACTTCACATGATTTGTTTTATAAACTACTAAAAGCTAGACATAACCCACCAAACACATCTGTTATAAAATACTTAATGTTAATTATACAACATTTATAATTATCATCTTTCTGGAGCTGAGTTACAAATATGGCAAATTTAAAAGTATTCTATAACAATGTCTTTGATTTTATTTTAGAAGTTTCTTAAGACACCAGAGCAGTTTGTGCCCCCAAATTGCCCTCATAAATTACCCCATCATCAGCTTCTTCCTCGTAAGCTGAACGCAGGCCAGGTGAAGAGCCGTTTTCCTCAGCAGGTGGAGCTTAAAGGCTTCTGCCCAGTCACATACCTAGAAGGCCAGAAAAGGTACGGTACAGCATGTACACATGTTAAACCTTGTCATTCTGTTTATTTAGGGTAGTTCGGTGGTTATGGTCTGCTGATCAAAAGGTTGAAAGTTTAATTGCCAGCACCACCAAGGGGCCACTGCAGGGCCCCTAAGCAAGACCCTTAAACTTTAACTGCTCAGTTGTATAATAAGATAAATCTAAGTCACTCTGGAATAAGAGCGTCTTTTAAATGAAAAACGTAAAAGTATTTTATTTGATGGCAAATTTAAATAACGTTCATTATTGCTGCTTATAAAAGAGTCACTTAACACAAACTGATTATGATTATGACACAAACAAACTAAACAGATAATCTATAAACTCCTGAATTTGATGAGTTTTAATATAAGATAATAATTTTTTACCATTTGTTTTGTATGTGAAGATACGAGGCTCTGGTTCGAGGCAGCGTAAACTTCGCAGTGGACTACCAAGGGAAGATTTACGTTTTTGAGACAGAGAAAAAACAACACAAGTTTCTACAGTAAGTAAAAATAGTTTTTTGTTTTCAAAGAAGAGTTGTTTGAAAAGCCCCAGACTGTTTTATCCAGTGTAATTGCTATATTTTTGCATATGATCCCAGCTCACCAGAGACTTACTGCAACCAGAAACTTCCTGATAAACTTCCACCGATGGGGGAGCCTGTGCCACTGACCTCTTTGCCAATACTGGGTTATTTGGAACAGGTACCTGGATAATAAATGAGACAGTAACATAGTGTTCACAAGAAATCTGACTGTGGTATACACCAGTGTTTATTTCACCTAATTATGTTTTTGAATATAAGTTAGAGAAAAAATGTCACACTCAATTCATCCATGCTTTTATTTCATTTTTAAATCAATATTAACTCTTATTCGTGTTCATTCTTCACCCAAGGGCGTATCCAAAGCCATTATTAAGGGCATGATAAGGTTGGGAAACCTTAAGCCAAAGTTCCCGTTCTTCAGCATAAAGAGATCTGCTATTCACTACCTGGTCTTACATCTTAAAGGTTATTAATTAGTTTTTGAGCTCTTTGTTGTTGTTTTTTAAAGTTTACTTAACAAGGACATTATTTCCAACATTTATTAACATTTGATCTGTCTCATCTTCTACACAGCTTATAACAGCACATCCTCCTACACTCAGACAAGGTACAAGAAGAATCTGCATCAGTTTGAGGATGACTGTGAACTCATTCCCTATCTGAATGTCACTTTGAGTCAGAAGTTTAAGGCCCCTCAGGAACTTCCCATCGATTTTAATCAGAAGCTTTGCAGGTTTCTTGCCTTGAAGGACGTCAGTAAAACTGTAGCCGATAAATGAAGTTTAAAGAAAATTAATATATTTAATATAACACACGTAAAACTTACATGCAGGTGTGTTGAGGCAAGTTGGAGCTAAACACTGCAGGACCCTCCAGGACCACCGAGTCTGGTGACCCCCTGATGTAGAAGGTCACTCTGATTGGTTGGATTTTACATAATGCTTAACAAAACAACCCATGATCGGTTGCTTTATGAGTTGGCTGCGCACTTGAGCATCATTCTAAAGGTCTGGCATGTGAGACTATGTTAAACATGGCTGTGGACTGTCTAAGAAACCCTCTGTTGCTCACATTAAAGATTTTTCGACAGTCTCTGTGACTCTATATTATGAATATTGAATCTGGTTTCTCTCAAGATACAAAATTGTAAGAGCTACAGCTAGTTTACAGGATTTACAACTTGGAAGAATTTTTGGACTTGTCTGTTAAACTAACTCCAAAACTCTGAAACATGATTATTAAACACCAATAGAGTGTTAGAAACTACACTGAGGTATAGCCTGAGGTAAAATATTAGCATAGTTTTTGGTTATTTTTACAGTATATATATATATATATTTAAAACTGTTTATTGTAAAAAGGTGTTAAGGGTAATGATGGGTTCTGCACACCATATGATGATTAATATCACCATCTTTAAAACAAATAAAACTAAGTTGGGAAAAATTTCAAGGCTTTAAAATATTTTATTATCTGTTTTGATTTAAAAATTTTAACTCTTAATGCTTAAAGACACTCAAAAATTTCTACCATAAATTGTGCAATAAATGTGTCCTTTTTTTTCCACCATCGACATTTGTAAATAAGGCATTTGCCTAAAAATATAAATGGATATATAATAAAATATAGTATCTTTTCTTGTTATAAAAAAATAAAATATCTTTAGCTTGATTTAAATATGTAAATATTTAAATAAAATATCGACTGCAGAAATTCCTTTTAAAAACTAAATTTAAATCAAAGAAAATGTGAGAAATGAAACATTCAAAAAACATTTTTAAAAATAAAAATCCTTAATTTTTAACAACCTGATTTACTGGGTAAAACCGATGAATAATTTTGAATGAAATCTCTCAGAACTTTTAGCTGCCCTAAAAAAAATCTAAATCGCTCCATGAATCGCTCCAACTAATTCGCATTTGTTTATAATTAAGAAGCTTTAAAAAACGAAAATAACTAATTATGGCTCTCTATATTTTATGTTTATTTTCTATATAGAGTCGTATTACGCTGAGGGTGCGTCATCTTTGCGCGCCGGTATCCAAGGTTACCACACAAGAAACCTTGTTTAGCAGCGGGTTCATTAGACGCGCAGTGATTAAACATGGGATTTGAAATTGAATTGGAAATTGTTGGTTTGTTAAAAACGCAAAATTTTTATGTTGCCAAAAGTATTGCAGAGGTAATTTTATATGCATCTTAATAAATCGGTGGTTTGTTTCACCAGAATAACTGACAAAATGTGTGTTTTTTCATATTTCGTTTCTTTTAAAAAAGGTCGGATTGGATAATAAAATGTGATCTGTTACTGCAGGGACTAAAACAAAAATTCCCAACTTTATTTGCTGAACCCACCGTTCACCCGCTGCTCGAAAGTGACTGGTCTGTTTATATAACGAATAAGAAACAGGTAAGATTCGCTGATCTTTTTACATGTTCCTTTACTTTCGGTTACGGTGGAGTGAAGAACCCCGCTGTGCTGTACTGTACTGTGCTGTACTGTATTGCTGTGTGCTGTGCTGTACTGTGCTGTGATGTACTGTTCTGTGCTGAACTGTGATGTTCTGTACTGCTGTGTCTGTGTGAACTGTGTGTGTGCTGTGTTACTGTATGCTGTACTGTGCTGTGCTGTGTACTGTGTACTGTACTGTATGCTGTGCTGTACTGTGCTGTGCTGTATTTGGATTGCTGTGCTGTACTGTGTGCTGTACTGTGTGCTGTACTGTACTGTGCTGTGCTTTGCAGAACTGTACTGTATTGTGCTGTACTGCTGTGCTGTGAACTGTGTCTGTGCTGTACTGTATGTTCTGTTGTGCTGTGCTGTGCTGTGCTGTACTGTGCTGTGATGTACTGTTCTGTGCTGAACTGTGCTGTATTTGTGACTGTTCTGCTGTACTGTGTTCTGTGCTGTATTGTGCTGTGTGTGTGCTGTACTGTGCTGTACTGTTACTGTGTTGTGTGTACTGTGTTATTGTGGCTGTGATGTACTGTTCTGTGCTGAACTGTGATGTACTGTACTGTTCTGTGCTGTACTGTGGCTGTACTGTGCTGTACTGTATTGTGGTGTGCTGTGCTGTACTGTGCTGTGATGTACTGTTCTGTGCTGAACTGTGCTGTACTGTGCTGTACTGTGCTGTATTGTTGTGTGCTGTACTGTACTGTGCTGAACTGTGCTGAGCTGTCATGTGCTGTACTTGCTGTGTTGTGCTGTAATGTGGTGCAGGAGCTCAGGGGGGAAATGTGGCGCTACTCCGGCAACGTTCTGTGCTTCGCGAACGGAAGTTTACTGGGTGACGAGAAAAAGCTGTGCAGTTGGGCAGAGAAACGGTGGACATTCACCTTCTATCGTCCACAAGCGCTGTATGCGGCTCTCGCACAGGAGAACTACACCAATCACCTGCACAGCACAGGGGTAAGTACCCCCAAAAGTGAGATATATCCGGCTGCAGACTCGCAGGCCAACACACATTCCAGACCGGAAGTGAGGCGTACCATATATGGTTAACAGCGGAACAATCGTGGTTTATTAGCCCAGTTTACTTTTATTGGATGTAATACGAGCTATTGCAAGACTTTTAATAGGATTTTTTTGGTTAAATGTTTAATATTAAATACACAAATTCAAAAAATACATAATTTGATTTTTCTTATTGATATTAATTTTGATTAATCTATTTACCCTAACAATTTTGACTGTAGATTATGATGAAGTATTTAGTTTATGTTTGTTTTTAATAAATACTTAAAAACAGAGTGGATGTTTGATATCAAAAATACTTTTTATTTTAGACATCCAATTAAACTTGGAAAAAGTGCAACTTTTAAATAAAACATTTCAACAAAATAGAAACTAAAACTAACTAATGTACAACACACGCAAGAATATAATTTTAATAAGAATAAAGGAAATAATTAGCCTTGAAAGCATTATCCTTTTAATCTTCAAACGCCACGTTTACTTAATCCCATTCTATCATGGCATTCAATTTAGAAGATCTCCATGTCTTCCTTGAATGAAAAATTAAACACAAATGGGTCCATGTGGTTGAGATTTTGGCGGGCCTTTTCTTTCATGTCCTCTTCTATTTTGAGAAAAAGAGGCTTCTCCACTGGGCCCCTGAAGACATGTCTATTGACATTTTACAGCCTATTTTATGTGCTTATGTGCGGTCCTTCATTAGAAAATGCCAAAGAATAATACAATTTTACTATTTCATATAAATTATACATTATATATATACACATATTTATATACTGACAAATACCTCACTGCTGCTGGGTGTAGCTTGTTCTCCATGTAATTTTATTGTATTCTGGAGGTTTTTTGTTCTATAACACATTTGCTTGTTTTTTATTAGCCTGGGATATAGTGCAATGTATTATTAACTGTAAAGAAATGAGAACATACCTTTCTGGAAAACCTACAAAGTTCTTTAAGAGAATTATTGGCCACCATCTCTTGATTTTTGGAAGGTCTGGCTTTAAGACAGAAATACGGAGAAATATTTTAAATATTAAAACAGCATGAAATCAATTTACTTCTGCTCCTAATTTCTTACAGATGTAAAGTCAAAGGGGGCTCCCAACACAACATGGAGAGTGTACTGAAAACAGTATAATGAATTTGAAAGATGAGAGAGAACAATGCCATTGTTTAGGAATCCCAGACAAAAACAAACAAACTGATAAAGGCAGTACATTGAATTGAACAGCAAGCATCAGTTGGAAACAGTAGGAGTTTCTGTAAGGTTGCCAGTGTGGTCACTGTAACACTTGTTGGTAATGGGGCTTTTTTTGCAGCTGGTGTGGTCACTGCTGCTGGTGATGGGGTTTCCTGAACATCTGTTTTGTACCAAGTATTTTTGAAAACTTGCAAATGGAGTTCAGATAAAAAAAAATCAAGATATCCATACCTTAATCAACAGCTGTCCTCCTGGAACAACTCTGCAGATGCAATTCTAATTTGTCCAGTCCGGTCCAGTCCAGTTGGATTAAATGTCCTACAAAAAGGGCTGTTGTAGTATGTCTCTACACGATATGAAATGTAAAATGTATAACCCATTTTATCTCTTTTTTAGAAAAAGTAAATGCAAAGTAGAACAATGTTCTAAAACAACATAAAACAACAAACTTTGAATGGAACAGAATTAAAATATCAAAAAATTAATATTCAAACTATAATGTGACTTTATCGCAAAGCCCATCTAAAAGAATTTCAAACTGTCTCCATAATCCTGTACAGTTGCACATACAATGCGTACATTACATATTGTATATTAATGTTTATTATTGTACTCCTTTTACATCCTTTTAAATACTGTTACTTACACACATCTGCACTAATTTTATTATCTGTAAATTATGTGTATTAGCTTTTCATATTTCCGTACATTTTGCACATTTTCCTCTGCCTTATAACCTGCACATTTCTCATACATACATAAATCGATTTTGTAGATGCTAAACTGCATTTTGTTGCTGTGTACCTGTACTATTCTTTCTTTCTTTCTTTCTTTCTTTCTTTCTATCTATATATCTAGTATTGAAAACAATAAAGTATGATAACATTTCAAAACTTAAGCAATAAAATTTAAACGACATGCACATAATCGGTATTCTTAACATAAATATTTAACTTTCATATTTATTTATTTTTATTTACATAATGACAAACTTTATTGACCCTTCTCTCCATCAGGGTTTCTCTCGTGACATTATTTCGTTTCAGTAACTCCACCCCTCACTTCCGGTCTGGATCTTGTTGTCTAAATTAAAAACAAAATAAAACCAGTTAGTGTTACTATTCCAGTGTTGTTAAATGTACTGTACTGCAAAACTGTAACTGCACACGGGCCGCCGTATAAACCAGTGTGTGTATGTATGTATGTGTGTGTGTGTGTGTGTGTGTGTGTGTGTGTGTGTGTGTATGCATGTATGTGTGTGTATGTATTTATGCATGTGTATGTATGTGTGTGTATGTGTGTATGTCTGTGTGTATGTATGTATGTGTGTGTGTGTGTATGTATGTATGTGTGTGTGTGTATGTGTGTGTCTGTGTGTATGTATGTATGTGTGTGTGTGTGTGTGTGTGTGTGTGTATGCATGAATGTGTGTATGTATGTATGTGTTTTTATGTATGTATATATGTATGTATGTGTGCATGTATGTATGTTTGTATGTATGTGTGTATGTCTGCATCTATGTATGTGTGTGTGTGTGTGTGTGTATGTATGTATGTACTGTATGTTCTGTGGGCAAAGGCATTGCTAGCAATTTTGGGAGATAATGAGGTTTGGCCTTTTACCACACCTATTCCGCACTGTTACTATAAAACAGATCTCTAGAGGGCCCCAAAGTGCACGGGTCCTTTAAATAGTTCTAGTGTTTTACTTTACTTGAACTAAGCAGCCCAAAGAGACCTCCTCAAATTAACATGTTTTTAACATGTTGTACACATGATTGCCTTCTATTTTTCCAGCATATATTTGTATATTTGGATGTTGAGATTGGAGGTGAGGCAGTTGGCCGAATGCTGTTAGAGGTAAGAAATATTTCAAGCTTGACTGAATAAAATTTGGAGGGTTTTTTTATCTTATTGAATATCTGAATATCTATGTCTTGGTTGTGCTCATGTTTTTCTTAGCTCTTTTCAGATTTGTGTCCAAAGACGTGTGAAAATTTTAAAACCCTGTGTACTGGAGAGGCAGGCACGTCTCAGAGCCAGGCCACTCTCTGCTATAAGGACTCTTTATTCAATAGAGTAGTTCCTAACGGCTGGGTGCAGGGAGGAGGTAGTACACTACATAACATGCACAAACACACACATACACACACACAAACATCTCCACTGTAACTGCATTTGTCTCAGCTGAAAAATATGATTGTTTTTGCTTGTAATACAGACATTACAGCACAAAGCAGAGGCACGGGTGGCGAGTCCATCTATGGGCCAGTTTTCGAAGGTACAAGTTATAAGAAAGGGTTAATATCAGGGTTGGGCAGTCAATGTTCCCTGAGTTCCTTTGGATCAGGTGTGTTCAGCCAATCAGAAGCTGAAAAATATTGTGTAAGTCACTTGGTCTTCGTCCACTTTACCCACATCTGAGATGGTATCTCCGAGCTTCTGATTGACTGGACACATCTGATCCAGGTAACAAACAATTGTCTTGGCATTTACTTCACTTGAACTACAGAGCTCAAAGAGACCTCCTTAAAATCTTTGGTCTCACCAAAATCATTACGGCGACTGGGCAAAATTAAAAGCCTTAAAGTTATTAGACAACAAATTGATCTCCATGGTATTTAAATAGAATATTTCTTTCTCTTTATCACTCTCTTTTTCTCTCTCTCTCTCTTGCTCTCTCTCTCTCTCTCTCTCTCTCTCTCTCTCTCTCTTTTTATCAGAGGCTCAGGCTCTTCTGTCTATCAGAGAAATTTTTTTGCTCAATAAATTCACACCACAAGTAATTAACTCATTGAACATCACCTGTGTTGTAGTTACAGTAACTAGTTACATGTAACAATGTTATGTAATTTAATTACAAAATTAATTTAACAGTAAGTTCTTAGTTACTAAGAAAAAATGTGTAATTAAATTAGATTATCATCATTCAGCAGACCCCCTTATCCAGAGCGAAAAGTTAGTCTCATCAATGAACAGCTCAATGCTGATAGATTTTTTTATGTTAACTGCTATGTATTTGAGAAAGAGGTGGGTCTGTAATCGTCTCCTGAAGTCTCTGGAAATATACAGTTACTTGTACTTAAAATTTACAGAAAATGTTAATGTTTGCCTGTTTTTGACTTGCACAATGTCTTTTTCTAAAGTCGTTTATTAAAGCAGTGATATTCTGCTGCTTTTGACATTTTTGCTGAAAGTTTTAGTCTACTACACCCTGTCTGAGAGTAAGATTAATCCTACCTGCTAGAAATGTTGAAAAATTATTTTGTTGAAAATCTGTTAGAAATGTATGAGTAGTTAAATGTAATTAGTTACTTCATTTTTATAAAGTAATTGTAAAGTTACACCACTTTATTACATTTTTAAAGTTACTTTCATCACTCAACATCACAGATAAGCTTGTAGCTTTGGTGTAGATTGTAAAGTGGGCGTTTTTTCTGAATACATGTTAATCATTTAATTAACAACTGTTGATTTGTGTTCAGATGAGAATTTTTCTGTGTCTCACAACAAGCGGGGGATCCTGGGAATGGCCAACCGAGGTCCACACACTAACAGCTCTCAGTTCTACATTACACTTCAGCCATCCATGTGGATGAACAAAAAATCAGTGGCGTTTGGGTAGGTGTTTCAGCAATGCTGCAATTATTCATCTTCCAAAATTTACCCCACAGCTATAAAGAAAAATGCCTCAGAGGAAACCAGAAACACCTGGATAAATCTCCTGAAAACATGATTGATGCTATATTTTTATTCGTCAGGGGCTAAACAACAATTGTGTGGTCCAGAAAATAGGACTGTGTATTGGCAAGATACAGTAATATTACAATATATTTAAATCATTGCAATACATTACATAAATGTAAAGTGGAAGTTGTTTAATACATGCTTAGGGCTTTAATTATAATTTTAAATTAATTACCATAAACATAAATCAGTGTAATTTTAAAATGCATCGATACCAGCGGTTAGAAGTGGTAGTGCAGTGGTTAAGGTGTTGGACTGCTAATATATTGTGGGTTTAACACCAATGCTGGGCTTCTGAGCAAGGCCCTTAACCACCATTTGCTCAGATGTATAAGAGTGACTGCCATATACCATTAATTTGAATGTAAATATAGACACACTATTATGAAAAACAAATCATGAAAAAAGCTGTATCCATATTTTTTACAGACTTACTACAAACACACCAGATTTGGATATGTTTAATATTTTGTGACTATATTTTGATATATATTTATTTATACTATATTTTGAGATGTGACTATAAAAGCAGGAATTTTGGCAGTTTGGTGAACAGAGTGAGTCCCAGTCCATCCTCGAAGTAAAGGGGCAGGAACCTGGTAACTGAAGAGAACTTAGTTACTAGTTACTTCTGATCTGATTAACACCCAAAAAACCACAAAAACCCTCTCTCTCTCGCGCTGGATTTTCTTCTTGCTTACGCAAACGATTTTGTTCTGTTTTAATTGTAATCTCAAACGCCATTGGGTACTCCCCCTTTTCCGGAAGTTAGCCATGATTGGACGCCGTGCTCTATAATTCACATTTGACCTCATCACCGTAAATATGGCTTCGTCAACAGACTACCATATGAATTGTTACTTAATTTTTTTTTTTTTGTATTACATGTTTTTAATCAATTTTGCCGTTCATTGTCAATAGAATAGATTGTTAACAGAATCTTAATTAACAGAAATTACTCTGTTTACTGACACATTTTTATGGTAAATCTACCACAATTGGTATATTTAAATTTTACATACAAAATATACATATACATACAAAATATTACTACTTTATCGATGTGTGTAATTACACTTTTAAAGATGGTAAAGCTGTACTATTTTATTAATAAAAGATGGGTTTTAATGAGCTTGCAGGCTTCCGTTTCCTTGCGTTTAGATCTGTTACACCCGCCTCAATACATTTTTTAATCTTTCCTTTTCTTGTCTGTTTTTATTTGCTAAAATTTTTAGAAACCGTATATACTTTTTAACAACTTCACAATTGGAAAAATTATTGAAATGAGGTAAACAATACAGCTACAACAAATAAAACTGACAATGGATGCGACTTATAGAGTGTCAATAATCAAGAATTGACCATAATTAGTCATATTAGTGGTAGAAAGGGGCCCCAAATAAAATTCTGCTATTTTAACAAGCGTGTATCATACAGTCATGCAGGATGAATGTCATTATTATAACTGCAAATAATAGACTACATTTCAAATGGAATGTTTATTAAGCACATATGTGTAGTGTGGTCAGGTGTCCACAAACATTTGATCATATGTTGTATCTACAGGTGTAAATATATTTTAAAGATATACATGAAACACTACAATTTCAACAATATTTGCAGTGAAATGTTTACATTTAATTTTACTTAATTACCACATGTTCTGTAATGTTTATATTAATACATCAAATCAATATTATAACTTTGCATTTTCCTCCCTCCACCTCTCTCCTCCTTAGCCAAGTTGTTGAAGGCCTTGAGGTCCTCAGAAGACTAGAAGAAGTGCCCACTTATAATGAAAGGCCGAAATTAGACTGCAGGATGGTCACATGTGGATTGTTTTATCCTTAAGTACTTATCTTTAAGTAGTGGTAGTCCAATGGATTTTACTTTAAATGTTTTATATCAATAATGACCCTGTAGATACTTTTCATAGCCGATTTTCTGACTGACATTAAATCATGAGGAAGTAATTTGACATTGTTTGCATTTTATGAATCAAAAGTTTCAAATTTAAGCCATAAACATTTATAGCTGTTGCCTGACACCAGAATAAACTGGCTAAAAGAGGTTTGTGTGTTTACCCTGATTCATTTTTTTATTATATCAGCACATGAACATATCATTGTATAAAGCATACGAGTCTCATTAAATAGAGTTATCATTATGTGCACAGGAAAGGAGTATGAAGAACACTGAATGTTTTAAAACATATTTCAATACTATCTAGCAGTTAGGATGGCTTTGAAGATGATGAAAAGAGGAAAGGCAGTTGGTCCTGATGAAATATCATTGGAGGTGTGGAAATGTCTAGGAGAGGCAGCAGTGGAATTTCTTACTAGATTGTTTAACAGGATTTTAGTGATTGAGAATATGCCTGAGGAATGGAGAAGGAGTGTAATGGTGCCTATCTTTAAGAACAAGGATGTTGTGCAAAGTTGCAACAACTAAAAAGGCATAAAGTTGATGAGTCACACAATGAAGGTATAGGAAAGAGTAGTGGGAGCTAGGTTACGGAGGGAAGCTCAGATGCCCAGAAGAGATGAAGATAGAGCTGTGGTATTGTATAAGGAAGTCAGGAATAGCAGAGAAGTATGTCAGGGTGGTGCAGGATATGTATAAGAGGAGCAGGGCAGTGATAAGGTGTGCAGTAGGTCAGACAGGTGTTCAAAGTGGAGGTGGGACTACACCAGGAATCAGTTCTGAGCCTCTTCCTGTTCGCTGTGGGGATGGATCGTTTGACAGACGAGGTCAGACAGGAATCTCCTTGGACAATAATGATGGAATTGTGATCTGTAGTGAGAGCAGGTAGCAGGTGGAGAAAAACCTGGAGAGGTGGAGATTTGCTTTGGAGAGAAGAGGAATGAAAGTCAGTCGTAGCAAGACAGTACATGTGTTTAAATGAAAGAGAGGAAGGTGGAACAGTGAGATTACAGGGTGAAGAAGTTAAGAAGGTACAGGAGTTTTAGTACTTGGGGTTGACAGTCCAGACCAATGGAGAATATGTGAAAAAGGTAAAAAAACGAGTACAGGCAGGTTGGAATGGGTGGAGAAACATGTCAGAAGTGTTGTGTGACAGGAAAATATAAGCTAGAATCAATGGGAAGGTGTACAAGACAGTGGTGACACCAGCTATGATCTATGGTTTAGAGACAGTGGTGCAGAGGAAGAGACAGGTGGCAGAGCTGGAAGTAGCAGAGCTGAAGATGTTGAGGTTTTCGTTGGGAGTAACCAAGATTAGGAACGAGTTTATGAGGGGGAAGGCTCATGTTAGAGGTTTGGGGGAAAAATCAGGGAAGCCAGGTTAAGCTGTTTTTGATATAAACAGAGAAGGAATACCATATATATTGGTGGGAGGATGTTAGAAATGAAGCTACCAGCAGAAGGCAAAGAGGAAGACCAAAGAGGAGGTATATGAATGCGATAAACAAGGACATGAAGTTAGTGGGTGTGAGTAAAGAGGATGCAGAGGGTTAGGTGGAGACAGCCGAAAGGAGAAGAAGAAGATAGATATAATAATGCTTTTGAAAAATCATGTTCTTTATGGGAGAAAAAAAAGCAAATCTGTACGGGTAACACATAAAGAAATTTAAATATTTCTATAAAACTTACAGAGAGAATTTACTGGAAGTGGTGTTAATCACACACCACAAATGTCATGTAAATTAAGCAAAACAGCATAATGCTAAGAACCCTAGTGCACACTGGTATTAACACTGTATCAGTAATACAGATGATAAAAGTGTATTCCAGTACAACGTATAAGTGGATAAAACTGGGTAATTTCTTGGTCGAGGCAACTGTAAATCTGACTGTAAAAAGACAGACACACACAAATGATCCATGTGCACTTTATCTTACTTGTTCTTCCTAGCTCCATGATTTTGGACAGTCTCCAGAGAACCAGGAGGATTCACAGGGGGATCCTGGGCACTCGGTCACGCTTTATTAAAAAAACTGTGAAGGAGACTTTCTTTACTACCAAAAGCTTTCTAGATCTAGAAAACTGCAGACTTTAGAGAGGTCGATGCAGCATTTTTTAAGACTTGGAATGACACCGGCTCTGGAGGACTTTTTATTTCATGATATAAGCACAAAAAAGATTGAACTGTCCCACACTTCATCACTGGACAAATATGTTTACCTTCTGTTTCTTTAAATTGCCATACCCACATCCGGAGATGTGTATATAATGGGTATGGGCCCCTTGCTACTGGGTCCCTGAGCAAGGCACTTAATTTTTAACTGCTCAGATGGCTTTAACTGTAAAAAATAAATGTAATAAATAAATAAATGTGGTAAGTCCCATTGTAAAAGGGCATCTGCTTATTGATGTAAATCATTTTTTGGGGTTCTTAAGGTTAATGGGGAAAAGTACTGAAAAAGTATTCGTACCCCTTGAGCATTTTGTCAATTGAGATTTTATGTAACACAAAGTAGCACATAATTGTGAAGTGGAATGAAAATAATACATGGTTTTTAACATTTTAATGAAAGAAAAATCTGTGTGGTGTGCATATGTATTTAGCCCCCCCTGCGTCAATACTTTTTAGAACCACCTTTTGCTGCAATTACACCTACCAGCTTTGCACATCTAGAGACTGAAATTTTTGCCTATTCTTCTTTGCAAAATAGCTCAAGATCAGCTAGATCAGCTGAATGGGAAGCGTCTGTAAACAGCAACTTTCAGGTCTTGTCAAAAATTCTCAATTTAGGTCTGGACTTTGACTGAGTCATTCTAACACATGAATATTCATTGATAGCTCTGGCTGTATGTTTAGGGTCATTGTCCAGCTGGAAGGTGAATCTCCTTCCCAGTCTCAAGTCTTTTGCAGCCTCCAACAGGTTTTCTTTCAGGATTGCCCTGTATTGAGCTCCACTCCCGTCGCTTTTATGCCAAAAAGTTCTTTGGTCTTATCTCACCTTCTTCCACATGTTTGCTGTGTCCCCTACATGGCTTGTGGCAAACTGAAAATGGGACTTCTTATGGGCCTTTTTTTTTTAACAATGGCTTTTTTCTTGCCTCTCCCCCATAAAGGCCAGATTTGTAGAGTACAGGACTTATAGTTGTCCTGTAGACAGATTCTTTCACCTGACTAGGGCCTTTTGGCTGCTTCTCTGACTAGTTCTTTCCTGCTCGGTCCGTCAGTTTAGGTGGACGACCATATCATTTTTTTCATTTTTGGATGAACAGTGCTCAACATGCTGCTGTATCATTTCCCAGAGGGCAGGAGTGTGAAGAGTGAGTGTGAGGGGTGTGTGTGGGGTCCTCCACAATGCTATTAGCTTTGCGGATGCAGTGTGTGGTGTAGATATCCGTTATAGAGGGAAGAGAGACTCCGATGATCTTCTCAGCTGTTCTCACTGTCCTCTGCAGGGTCTTGCGATCCGAAACAGTGCAGTTCCCGAACCAGTCAGTGATGCAGCTGGTCAGAATGCTCTCGATGGTCCCTCTGTAGAACATTGTCAGGATGGGAGGTAGAAGGTGGGCTTTCCTCAGTCTTTGCAGGAAGTAGAGGAGTTGCTGGGCTTTTTTGCTAATGGAGCTGGTGTTGAGTGACCAGGTGAGGTTCTCTGTCAGGTGGACACCAAGAAATTTTGTGTCCTTGATGATCTCTACTGAGGAGCCGTCGATGTTCAGTGGAGAGTGGTCGCTCTTTGTTTTCCTGAAGTCAACAACTATTTCCTTAGTCTTGTCAACGTTCAGAGACAGGTTATTGGCTTTACACCAAGCTGTTAGCTGTTTCACCTCCTCTCTGTATGCTGACTCGTCGTTCTTGCTGATGAGACCCACCACGGTCGTGTGATCGGCGAACTTGACAATGTGATTTGAGCTGTGCATTGCTGCACAGTCATGAGTCAGCAGAGTAAACAGCAGTGGACTCAGCACGCAGCCCTGCGGGGCCCCAGTGTTTAGTGTGGTGGTGTTGGAGAGGCTGCTTCCAATCCGGACTGACAGGTCTTCCTGTCAGAAAGTCCAGGATCCGGTTGCAGAGGGAGGTGTTCAGGCCCAGCAGGCTCAGCTTCTCCATCAGTTGCTGAGGGATGATTGTGTTACATGCTGAACTAAAGTCTATGAACAGCATTCGTACGTATGTGTTTTTATTGTCCATGTGTGTAAGGGCCAGGTGGAGAGTTGTGGCAATAGCGTCGTCCGTGGAATGGTTTGGATGGTGTTGTGTTGCACAGTCCCTGAGCACACTGCCATGGATGTTGTCTGGTCCAACAGACTTCCGTGGGTTAACTTTTCTTAATGTTCTCCTCACAATAGCCGTGGTTAGACAGAGCACCTGGTCGTTGGGAGGAGGGGTGGTCTTCCTCGCTGCCAAGTTGGGAGGGAGGGAGGGAGGCGTCACTGTTACAAGGAGGTGGAGTTGTCTTGTAGTTGTTGATCGTCTGGATGCCCTGCCACATGCGCTGAGTGTCTCCGCTGTCCTGAAAATGGCCATGAATTTTCTTGACTTACGTACGGTTCGCCTCTCTTATGGCTTTGGTCAGTTTGGCCCTGGCTGTTTTTAGGGCTGACTTGTCCTTTGCCCTGAAGGCGGAGTCCCTGGCCTTTAGCAGTGCATACACCTCTGTGGTCATCCACGGTTTTTGGTTGGAGCGTGTTGTGATGGTTCTGGAGACAGTCATGTCATCAATGCACTTGCCGATACAGCTGACCACTGATGTCGTGTACTCCTCCAGGTTAACAGATTCGCTGTTGGTTGCAGCCTCCCTAAACATCTGCCAGTCAGTGCACTCAAAGCAGTCCTGAAGAGCAGAAGTAGCTCCTGTTGGCCATGTTCTCACCTTCTTTGAAACCGGTTTTAAGGTGTATTTATATCCGGGACTAAATTACACACAGGTGGACTCTATTTACTACTTAGGTGACTTTTGAAATCAATTAATTGCACTGAATTTTATTTAAGGTTATTAGAGTACAGAAGGCTGAATACAAATACACGCCACACTTTTCAGATTTTGAAAACCGTATAGCATTTCTGTTTCACTTCACAAGTATGTGCTACTTTGTGTTGGTCTTTTACATAAAATCTCAATAAAAATATTTAAGTTTGTAGTTATAAGGTGACAAAATGTGAAAAAGTTTAAGGTGTATAGATACTTTTTCAGGGAAATTCAGGTGACAGGGAAATATAGAAAGATAGAAATTTCAGCTTTGGGTTACAAAATCTGATTAAAGCTTTCTATAACAGTATAATATTTTGTTGAATAGGTTATATGTTGTATTTTGTGACTTTAGTATTTTGTGATTGGGCTGTGGATGAACAGGAAAAACATGCTATATTTGGTGTCTCTTCTTGACGAGAGCGAGAAAGAGGGAGAGAGAGAGAAAAAGAGGGGGTGGGAGAAAGAGAGAGAAAGAAAGAGAGAGAGAGGAAAAGAGAGAGAGAGAGAGAAGCTTAAAGAGAGAGAGAGAGAGAGAGAGAGAGAGAGAGAGGAGAACATACAAAGGGGTTTCATTAAACCCCTATTTTTATTAATTCAGTGCCACAAGAACATTGAACATTTTGAACATTTAAATGAAAGACGTAACATTACTTACAGTTCAATATTTTTAAAACTTTACATCTTCTCTTTTTTTTCGATATATTTTATAAATAAGTTATTTAGGAAATGTAAAAAGTGGGGTTTAGGAAAAGCTCACAGTTTTTTATGTATACAGTTTCAGTATGATACTTTCCTAGTAAAAAAAAAGAAGAATTTTTTTTTTTAAAAAACCTTTTAAAATATCCTAATGTAAACTATAAAAATCACACCAAGAACTCAAATTTCTATTACACATCTTAGTCGTCGATTAATATACATTCCTAAATCTTTCCAAAAAAGTCTGCTGTAAATATAGTGATCATCTTTCTAAAACATGTTGAATTTAAATCCCCTCTCACATTAAAAATCTGCCCACGCCGTGGCGTTATTACAACATCACCATCATCATCATCATCATCACCGCCACCACCACCCCCTCATCACCTGCCTGCTTCTCCTGCTGTCGCCCATGAGGCTTTTTTTTAATTCCCAAATTTGCATAGGGGCGTGGCTAGCGCGCATGTGCGTCTCCTACGTATTTTACGTAAAGAAAAAAAAAAGAAAAAGCGCTTTGCGTCAGTGTCGGAGTCGCGCGAGGGAAGTCCAGCGGTACGCCGCCGCTTTCTGCGCGCATTGAGCGTTAACCGCACTCGCCTGTTCTTTCGCTCAGTAAACGCGGATTGTTCGGGTTTATCATGTAGATCGGCGTGTTTTATTTTTAAAACCTTTTCTTTTTATTTTGCATGCGTTTTCGGTTCGCAGTCTCTCCTGCGGCGTCCTAGTGTTTTTTTTGTCTCGCGCTTTTGTGCTCGGACGTGGCGGAGTGAGAACTTCTTCCAACTCCGAGTGATTTGACTTTAATCTACAGGCGCGTGAGGATCCGCGGAGGAGCCCAGCATTATGAGGTAAGCAGTGTATCCGCGCTGTTGTCAGTCGGAAGTGTCCTGTGGATCATGGAGCTCTGATGAACATCCTGAAGAACGTGGACATATGTTAAGAGCTCCGTGTCTCCAGGCGCTGCTGCAGTGCGTGGTGTTTGTGGTGTTGCTACAGTAACCATGCTGATCCTTTACCCTCAGACAACCTGATCACTTTATCCCCAGCAGATTCAACTACAAGGGGAAACACGGTGTTAGTGGGGGGCCTAAATGTTGCAGCAGAGTGTGTATCGCGTGTGTTGGGTTGCTGCAGTGGAATATAACACTCAGCTCTTAAATTAGAAACATATTTCAGGTTCATCCTCACTGTGATCTAACAGACAAAAGGAATAGAAGTCACTGTGAAGGTGAAGAACTGGGTGGGAGAGTCAGTCCAGAAAACAGAGCCTTTTGTCATCCTTACCAAATGGTGGATGTTGTGCCCCTGACTGAGTGAAAAACACACACACTAATATATATATATATATATATATATATATATAGGTATATATATATATATATATACACACACACACACACACACAAACACAACTAGAACAGTCTTTACAAGATTGGAGAACACTTATCATCCTGAAAATAGGAAGTGTGTGTGATTTTTTGTGGCTTTTATTAAACTCCTCAATGCCCCTCTAACAGTGTACGCAAACCTGTAGGATTTTGGAGGTTTGAGTGTGTGTTTGAGGGTGTTTTTGTTATTCCAACCCAGTTATTTATAGGGTATGTCATTGATTGGATTTTTACACTGGATGTTTGCTCTATCGCCTAATTCAGACCCCAAAAACTGATTTTTTTTCTTATTTTCTCTAAGAGTTTAAACCTCTTGATCTTCCATTGCTGGATTGCTGTTCATGGATTCAGTTCCTCACTGTCCCTTTAACCCTGCTCAGTTGTGTAAAATGTAATAAATGTAAGTTGCTTTGGATAAAACATCTGCCAAACGCTGTAAATGTAGGTCAAAACTCCTCATGTTGTGGTTCGGCTGCTTGAAGGCCAAACTGTTTAGAAAAGGTGGATGGAGGGGATCACACACACACACACACACATGTAACGTTATAGACATCCGTTCAGGGCTGTTAAACGTATAATCGCACACATCTGCACACAGCTTTGATTGTGCTCTTTAGGAAACTCTTGGCATGTTCATTTATGCCTCGTCATCGATGTGTTGAGTTGAGTTGGGGTGCATTGTGTTGAGTTGCACCATAAAACTGCGTAATTTAAGTCTGAACGCCTGCTGATTTTTTTGAGTGTCAGGTGTTTTTACACCGAAATAAAAACCCAGGAGTCTTTGTTTGTGTTTGGGGTCAGATTGTAGTAGATAAGCTGCATTTAACCAAAACAACACAACTTTAACGTGTGTGAAACGCAGCCTGACTAGTTTAACCTGAACAACAACACCCCCCCCCCCCCCCGACAATGACTGATGTGGTCACATGGTCCAGTTAATAATGATGTCACTATTGAAGCTCCATCTGTGATGAAAACCTATTCAACCTGAAACTTTGATCTGATCTGAATTTGAAGATTTATTTTAATAATTAATTTCTTAATTTAATCCAGCTGGAATAACAAAATGATGTTCTTTTCTGCTTTGTTTAAAACTGATCTTTTTTAATAACAAAACATATTTTGAGCTTTTTTAGGCACCCTAGGCTGTTTTTTTGCGTCAATCTTTTTTTCTGGTGTTCACACACACGCACACATTTCTGCTTCTGCTCTTCATCACTTCTTGCTGAGTGGAGTTTTCTCATCTGCTGGTTGGGCTTCAGAACCATAAGCTGCTCGTGCTTTTAATCATCGTTTTTTTTTTCGTTTTTTCTGCTTTGTTAATATGCAAACTGTTTTTTGGTGGTGGTGGCAGCTTGCCACTGAACTCTAACCACCAATTTTCGCCTAGAAAAAACATTCATCTCTGTGCAGCAGCAGATTTATGTTCTTGGCTGGGATTTGCAGGGGATAAAGCGTAAGAAATTAAATATTTCTCTACTGTGATTCTTTTCTGTTTTCTCTCTTGGTGATAGTTTGTTCTATCAGAACTCCACCCGTCCACCTACACACACACACACACAAAATCCACTATACACAAGAGGCAGATTAACAATATTTCAGTTCAGTTTTCAATTCAGTTTTATTGGTATAGCACTTTTTACAATGGTGATTGTCACAAAGCAGCTTTACACAATTGAAGAAATTATAAGACAGAATGAAACAGAAATTTAAGTTTCTACATAAGATGATGCGACTGAATCATAGGAAATCATCAGGACTTTTTTTTTTCTGACTCCTTTACTCTTTACACCTCCACCCCATAGGTTTTTACAAAATGCTGTTTTAGTCAAACACACATACACACACAAGTTGGTGTTGATTGTCAGTGTACTTCTATGTTCCAGTGTGGTGAAAGATGTGCAGGCCTGTGATTTTGGAACTGCTGTTAGTTGAGCTGAAGAAAAGCTGAATGTCTCTATGGAACAGTTCTTCAGCTCTGTGGTCAGTCATTAGGACTCCGGGGGGGTGTTTGTTTCAGCACTGAACTGGGTTTCTTCAGTCATGATGAGGAAAATTTCATGTAAGAAGCAACGGAACAACTGAGAAATAGATTATTTCACCCCAGTTCCACTTTACCGCAATCATTTACTGAACATCCATTTTTATGGGATCTATCTATCTGTCTATCTATCTATCTGTCTATCTATCTATCTGTCTATCTATCTTCTCCATCTCTTGCTCTCTTTCTCGCTCTCTGTGTCTCTCTTTTTCTCTTTTATTTTTCTTTCGCTCTCTCTTTCTTTTATACAGTTTGTACAAACCTTTTATACAGTTTTGTTTCCCCCTGAACCAGAATTAATTGTGCAGTGTGTATGTAATATATTTTATGTATCAGATATTCTCCTAGATTAAATGTCGTTTTAGCTGTGTGTTGGTAGCTGTGTGTAGAATGCTATGTGTTAGCTGCTCTGCTTGGTGTAGGTTTTGTCAGGCTTCGATCTCGCTGTGGTGCGGATTCTATGACTTTTGCTGGTCAAGCTGAGTCACTTACTTTTGTCAGCATTTCTCTGTTGGGATTCTGTCCTTGAAGAGGATCTGATCTGAAGTTGAAACTCACTGAAGTTTAAAATCAGTGTTCGGATTGAGCTCCAGACACTCGTAGTGCAGCTTTCTGTCCCTTATTACTAAGATCAGTTTGTCACTTGGATCTCCTCTTACACCTCATTTCTATTAAAAATATCTTCTATTTGTGAAGGACATCTGCACACGTCTCCTTCAATATCTAATCATACACCTGCTATGCACGACTAAAATACAAAGTTTTTCTGCATTTCGTGTATTCGGATCTGTGAATGTGAACAGATCAGCAGCTTCAGCACTGATAACCAGCAGATTCCACACCGAGCATGTTGTTGTGTGTTTACTTTGTAATTAGATAAGAGGAAATACTCTGATATTATTGACAAGTGGGTTTGGGTCTGTGTGCTCTACCACCCCTGGTAGAGCACATAGATCCAAACGTCACCCTAAGATAGACTCCACACCACTTGTTTGCAATAAAACGATCGGATATCTGTGTTCTGTAAATACAGTTCTACATACCTCATTATCTGAAACACCAACTGACTGATGTTTAGTGGAGAATGGAGGACACGTCACATCGGCTTGCACTTTGTAACCTGTATGCTATTGGTCTGAAATCTTAGTGAATGGGATTTATTTGTTCTGCTTGGTCAGTTACCTAGTCTGATTATTTGCAAGCTGAAGGTCAGCCGTGATCTCAGTTCAGAAACCACGCTTAGGTTTTCCCCCACTGAGCCCCGAGGATCCTGCTGATTCAGCTATTAAACATCCACTGGCCCAGATTCATTATTTCATTGCTTCTCTTTCTCTTAGTTCTTGAGCTGTTCTTTTCCTCCAAGCATAAAATAAACACGACAAAGCTGCAGGACCAAGAACAGCCAATTGGTGTAAGGGGACTATCTCTTCATTTCTCAGAGCTGCTGTGATGTTAAGAGAGCAGTAATTAAAGAAACTATTACCTCATTACTTTGCTATGGAGCTAAAGGCCAGTGCATGGGGTTGATGTTAAGATTTATGGATGAGGATCTGGATCCGTGGTGTGCAGATTCAGCACTTTATATACAATCACACAAGTTCATTTTTCAGTGATTTAATATCGAAACAGGAGTTTACAGAAAAGCAGTGGTTTTGAAAAAACCAGTTCACTTTCCATGGTTCAAAGCCTGGTTGACCTGCTCATTCTCACGGTTGATTGCCAGGGCAACAAATATGAGTTATTAGTTACAAAGAATACTGATGAAATTGTCCACCTATGGCAGTGCGTCACAGCTAGGGTGAAAACCACCAATATGATCATACTGCTTTATATGAAAAAGAAAATTGAACCCATGGGTTGCTTTTTATGTGTGGAAAAAACTTTTCTTGATTAACATTTTTTACAGGTACCAAAGTAATATTACTAAATCATTTAAAATCATTTAAAAAGGTTTTGATAAACCTTCACTGTTTCCCCCTTAGTCTCACATGCAGCATCTTCAAGGCTGATACAGTGTAAAATCACTGTCGCCTCTTAAAATACAATTTGCACAATTGCGTGTTGAAAGTAAAAAGCAAGTGTATTTAAACATGATTTTAATCCCCACATATTAATGGTGACACCCCCCTCCCCATGCCCAAAAATTACTGACAACAAAATTACCCAACTATAATAGTGGGAGAATAAAAAAAAACATAGAATTATATTTTTCCTATATGAGATTCCTGACGGACAGGACAGTAATAGATGTTGGTAGCCCGACTAGAACACACAATACTTTGGTGACGTATTCATTAGGTTCTGAGTGGCACTTTACATTGATTGGTCAGAAAAGGCTCTGATTGGGCAAAGTGACAAGGTTGTGTGGAAAACACAGGTCTTGATTGAATTTAACTGTATTGATTAGTTATCGTTAATCGATTAATCATGCCTATCCCCAACATACATGTAGGGTAGAAACTGTTATTTTTTTTTTCTGTATATAAAACCAATTTAATAATGTCTCTGTTTTCATAGTTGTGAAGCTGCCACACTGCTGTGTCTTCTGCAGCGTCTCAGTTTTCTCAGTCTTTTGCTCACTTTCCCCCTTTCTTTTCCGCCTGCCTCTGTCTCCTCCCCCATTATTTGTGCTTCGTTTGGCTCTTCCTGCTGGATCTCTCTCCAGTGTGAGTCTGGAACAGGTGGTCGCTTGGATTCCATCTGTGAAGAACAGCTGCCCTGTGTTCACTGCCTCAACACACACACACACACACACACACACACTTCAGCACCATCTTTATTCTACACTTTGGCTTATGTTGCCTATTGGTTAAGCGAGGCTTTGTGACCGTTCTTTGGTAGCATGTGTTGGTGAAAGTGTTGTAAAACTGCCCTCGCACTGGGGCTTTTGTTCTGCACCAGTCATCTACTGACACCTCTTTGCAGTCCAACATTTTCGCATGTTTAAAAGTAGATATGACTTCATGTTGTGTCAGTCATGTTTACACACTGCGTCAGTCATAAAAAAATTTTTAGATCGGGCTTGAATTTTTTTGCATCTGTAGCAAACATTTTGTGAGGTTTTTCAGAGCCACTGTACACAAGATATACAGAATGGCGATCCACCGCCGTAGACTATTGTATGATAGTTCCAATGCTTGGTGTACACCTTTCGAATTTCGCTGTTTGGTGGGTGGGTGTGTATGTTTGTCCATATCCAATGACATATCATTGAATTCTGATCGATTAGTGATGACTGAATCTGTCTATGTCTAAAGGTTGACTTGATGCTTTAAATAAATTGTGTGAAGAAAGGGATGTAATAAATACCGCTGTAAAGAGATTTTGGGGCTGATTGTGTGTCTGTGTGCTGCAGAGAAACAGTAAAAATTCGGTATAAATAAACGGCAGTGAAATAATTTCCTTTTCGTAATGTTTTTGAAGGGGTTTTAGTGTGTATGTGTGTTTGTTTGTTTTTTCCAGACAGCAGAATGCAGCCCAAGATTTCAGCTGTTAGTTTCCTGTCTAAGCTGAAGGCTCACTTGTTCACTCTAGTGTGTGTGTGTTAAAGGTATGTGCTCTTGGGGTTAGAGGGTGAGGTGAGGGGCAGCATTGGATAGGGGGTAATTCAACAGGCGAGTGTGAACATTAACCATCAGCACCAGTCTTGTGGGGGGGTTGGCAGCTCAGTGATTTGCTTCTTTGCCTGTTGTTAAGTTTCCAAGCTTGGGCCCCTGAGCAAGGCCCCTAACCCTCAGCTGCTCAGTTAGACAAATGTAAGTTGCTGTGTATAAGGGCATCTGCCAAATTCTGTAAATGCCAACAGAGGCACAAAGTTGTGTCTTTGTGTACGATCAGCTTTTTAGTATTAATGGTATTAATGTGTGTTAAATTCCACTAGTAATCAATGGTGTGTGTTTTTAAATTGTTACTATACCGAGAGAACACATGCACCAACACACAGAGTTTTGCGAGTGCAGTCCTCCTCATATCAGCATATTTTTATGGGTAAGAGAATGCCAAAGAACTTGCGGGGAAAGCGTGTTTGTGTGTATGTAAGATCTGTTTAAAGTGCAGTGTAAACCTCTGATCACCTCTCGGGTTAGATGATGGTGTACCGGCATACTAAACACTCTCCTGTTCACTACAGAGAAACGAGAGTGCCAACAAAACCCCTCCACTAAACCAGGAGCCCCTCTCTCTCTCTCTCTCTCTCTCTCTCTCTCTCCTCTCTCTCTCTCTCTCTCTCTCTCTCTCTCTCTCTCTCTCTCTCTCTCTCTCTCTCTCTCTCTCTCTCTCTCTCTCTCTCTCTCTCTCTCTCTCTCTCTCTCTCTCTCTCTCTCTGCTGTTTTTATGTGCTTGTTTGGAATTTGAGTCAAGGTAATAACACCTGTTATGTAACTAAGCACGAGTGAGGAGTTACCGTCCCATTGCTGTCTTAAGTAACATTACAACAACCCTGTAGCAGACCTCAAACAGTCCAGTCCAGTGTGAAATTCTGTTTAAACTCCAGGGCAGCCCTGCCCTCTACCCCTCCAACCTTACAGCATCTCTGTGTGTCCCGGACAGCAGAACTGTCAAATAATGCAAAATCATTATTTTATGGGTTTATGAATGCATGTGATGTGTTAATGGCAGACAGAAATGCAGCTGCACTGTTGTTCAGGCGGTGTGATGTCAGCACACCATGTTAACATTGTAAAACGTTTCATGAAAGTAAATTCTGTCTGAAAACTATTGCAACGAAACATTGAGGAGACACTCGCATACAACACACTTCATCCAGTGGAGTGGATCCTCTCTTCTCTTCTCTTCTCTTCTCTTCTCTTCTCTTCTCTTCTCTTCTCTTCTCTTCTCTTCTCTTCTCTTCTCTTCTCTCTTTCTCTTCTCTTCTCTTCTCTTCTCTTCTCTTCTCTTCTCTTCTCTTCTCTTCTCTTCTCTTCTCTTCTCTTCTCTTCTCTTCTCTTCTCTTCTCTTTATTTTCTATTTGAAAACCCCCTTTCCCCCTCCCTTTTTCCTCCCCCATATTTTTCCTCTTCTTTTTTTCTGTTCTTACCCGTATTTTTTATCCTACTTAGTCAGGCTCCCTCAGTTTTCCTCTGTGTAGATTGATTTGAGTGTCTGATATTTACAGAATGAAGCGTAAGGATTTCTCTAATGACCTATGGGTGGTTTTATTTGCCAGGACGGTAAAAGAAACTCATAGAACATAAAACTCTCACAGCGTATTCTTATAGAACATGAAACTTTACACATGGGGGACTTTATGTACACATCTTTATGTACCACACTTACAGCTGGACAGAATTTTTATGATCCATATTCTTTTTAATGATTAGTCATGTCTAAATGTCTGACCTCAGCTCTACATGTACATGCCTTTTTTTGTCTGCGGTGTGAAAGCAAACTTTTCCGTTTCGAATGACTCTGGAAACCAAAGTTCGACCTTTTACTACAAACGAGTTGCTCTCAGTCAGACACAGTAAAAAAAATGCCCTCTATGTTCTGCAATGAGACTAAAGGGGGTGAAAGAATGCAGCATTCTTTGAGGCGTAATATAAAAAAAAGGGCTCGTTTATTCGTTAGTGCGGTAAAGCCAACTCAATCCTCAGGAGGGGCAGCTGTGGAATGTGGAGACACGAGAACATCCACAATCAAATACAGAGCCGGAGATTCGGTGCCAAGTTACTCAAAAACGCCAAAAGTAAAAAGGAGAGAGAGAAAAGGAGAGCGGGAGATTGGGGGGGGGCAGCAGGGTTGGGTCAACCTAACTGGGAACATGACTCATCACCGGTGTGTTGCCTTGTTTGGTACTTAAGTTCGGTTTCACCTCCATGTGGACTCGATTAGCGCAGAACTGAGTGATGAAATAAAGGTGGAAAAATGTGTGAAAGAATTCCAGAGCACTTTTATTCTTCCCTTTTCAAACAAACCTCAGTCATTATATCTAAAAAATTACAGATGGAGTAAAGTGCTTACTGTAGAAAGTAATGCTGCTGCTCTTTCAACAGTTTTTATGTTTCAACAGATTTGGGATTTCCAGTATTGATCTGTTCAATGATGACACTTTTGTACATCACTCTGAATAAGAACGTCTTCTAAATGCTGTAAATGTCAAAAGTTTTGTTCTGATTTAAAACGCAGGTTTTAAATGAATGAGTTTGTTCCACATTAATATTGTGACTGTGTTGCGTCTTGATGAGACTTGAACCTCCACGCTGCTCGATCGGGACTGTAAAACGCACTGCCTTCATTTACATCTTCACCAAAGAGGAATTTGAATAACAAAGTTCATGCTTCATCTTTCAGACGTATTGGCTTGTGTTTATTAGATCAAATGCAGTAACATTTTTAAACACTGAGTGCTAAGATTCTGTACAGGAATCCGAACATCTAATCTAAAACTAATGTTTTTACTTCCATGACATAAACGCACACAAGTTCTCTGACTGAACAGTTTTACTCTCGCACGTTAAAACTCATGTTTCACAATCCGTCCCGCTTCACTTATACTTTATACTCTGTTATAGTATCACAGGTCAGTGGGGCTGCCAAAACCGTTAATTTTGATAGTCAATGAATCAGCAATAATTTTAGTTAATGCAGTTAATTTAATAGTTTCTGATTAAGAAATGAAAGAAGGAAATAACTTCAGTTTTAAAAATGCCTTTTTATTCAGCCCTTTTATTATTTAACTTATTCATTAGGCTTTGATCAATTATTCAGCTCTTACAATTAGCTCAAATATTAGGTTACATATTTTAATTAGTAAAAATAAAATCACTTCCACTTTTAAAAATGTGGATTATATCACTTATTTATGTTATTTAAGTGCTGTCTCGTCTATATTGGTCTGCATGAGCACTGAATTAAATTTCTGCACTGCAGCGTTAAACTGTGCTATTACATTAGAGGATATAAAATTATATGACTTTTCTATAGTAAAGAAAAATGTTTGAATGTATTTTTTTTTAATAAAAAGGTCCACTAATTGTTTTAGCCCACAGATCACAGCTGTTTATTTACCTACTTCAGGTTAAAAGAACATGGCCACTATCATATTGTTCTTTGTGGCCGAACATTAATCCCTAATTTGCCTAACATCATGCTAATAATGTGTGAGCGCTGTGAGTGGATGAGCCACAGAATGGAGACAAACGGGTGTTTTTCCATTGGGTCTGGTCGTGTGTACATCCTGTCATGCCAGTAAACAAACCCTTAAGCCAAACTTCTTCATGCTGCATTTATGTGTGTATGTTTGATTTAACCAAGATAAAACTACAAGAATTTTTACATACGGCTCGTGGATCCTTAAAGTTTCAAAATTTCTTAAATTCAGGTTCGATTGGTTTAAATATTTTGACCATATTACCATATACTGTCATAAACTGTTTACAGTTGTTGGACAGATAAAAGTTTTTTCTGCTTTTGTTATTGCGTCATCAGAGAGAATTAAGGTAGCAGGTTGAACTACAGGGTGCTTCAATGGGTGAAAACAAGTTTAATGAGAAATGACTCGAGATTATTTTCATGGAGGTTGGAGCCGGTGCTTAAAAATGTATACCAGGTAAATTGCAGTGTTTGTTGAAGACGTTTTAAACTAAATGCAACAGGCATCAAAGCAGTGGAATCACAAACCAAGCAGAAAGTACCGGGAGTATAAGAAAGTCCAAGAGAAGAAGTGAGTAAAGAGGAGAAGAAGAGGGCAAAGTGTAGAGAGGAGGAGAAGAGTAGGAAAGAGGAGAGGAGGAGAGGGCAAAGAGGAGAACGAGGGAGGAGGGCAAAGAGAAGAAGAGGGGCAGAAAAGGACAGTGTAAAGAGGAGGAGAGGAGAGAAAAGAAGATGAAAGATTGTGTGTGTATTTTTATCGCAGGTTTGGTTGCATTAAATTTCATATAAGTTGATTTTATCTTTGAAAAGTTTTAAATTCAATTTGTTAAACTCACACTTGGATTTTAGTTTCCTGCCTGCAATTTTGCAAATCCCAGTTTATTGCAGTTAATTCCTGGTAATTTCCATGGAAAGTTTTCAGCCTTGAAAATGCCTGTAGTTTTGATTGTCTGCAGAACCTTTGGTCCTGTAAGAGTTTAGAGTCACCACGAAATCCTTAATAGTTCATGAGATTCTGAGTTCCACCACTGAAGCTTGTGCTCTTCAGTTCCAGGTGGATTTTCCTTAGAAGAAGGAGGTGACTTGCCTGTTTGGTGAGTCTTTTGTCTTGCATTTCTTTGAGGTCAGTAATTGAGTGTTATTTTAATGAAAAAACAAAACTGGTGGAGTTGCAAACACGCACACACACGTGAAAGTAATTATAGAGCAAAAAACGGAAAGACTGACACAACACTACTCTGCTAAAAACGGGGATCTTCTGATTGGGAAAAACTAGCTGAAGTATTTATATTAATCACACCTTTTGTCTTGAGCATTAAAAGAACAGCTGTGTATGTTGTTTCTTCCCAATGTGACCACGATGATCCTGTTTAGTGGTTTGTCTCAAGTTCCAGGAAGACCAAGAATCCTGTGTTTTAATGGGCTTTTCTGTCATTGTTCATGTTGTTTATTAGGTGATTTAAACTTCATGACCTGTCCTCTTTTGGGAGGTGGATGTGTTACAGTGCCGGCTGAATGTTTCAGAGAGCCCTGAAACATGGAGTGAGCTCATGATGCCGTTTGGTCAGCAGGTTTATTCCTGGGGTAAGGGGACATTCTTTAGAGGGGGATGAACAAGTGGACCGATTTAGCTCTATAGGGTGGGGTTCTACTGGGAAGCCTGGATACTTGTTTAGGAGCCTCACAGAGCAGAAAGACTGCTGACTGCTCACTCAGAGAAACGGCGCACAGAGTTTCAGAAAGACGTTCTGCTCACAGACGGAGGCTCAGAGGAATGCACGATGACGCGGGACGTGTAAGTGGACGGGTTAAAGAATGGGCTGTTCTATGACAGATGATCAGTCTTTAAACATTCGCTGATTGGATTTTTGTCATTGACTTACAAACTAAGCTCATTAGAGTGAAACATGAATTCTAACTACAACACAGCACCTTTGAAATTTCATACGCTGTAATTAGCAGCATCTTTAAGCTATTCTTGTATTCCGGTTTATATTATCTGTAGATTAAGCTAAAGTCCGGAACTCTAAGACTCTTATGGCCATTAAATGCACCGTTTAACAGCAGTAGTGATGCTGGTTAAGTGAAGAGTCTTTCTAAAATCAGCCGTGTCGATTTCCCTCATGTCTGTGTAGATTATGGCGTTGTGATTCCTCTAGTTGAGCATGTTAATACCAGCTGTAGGTAAAATATATCTTGTCTGTACCGGTGTTTGTCTCCTGCTGCAGAGGGTGATGGTTAACACACAGCAGTTCTCATCAGGTTTTTAAGATCGTGAATCACTTACAAATGTACAGTACATGTCATCATCGTCGATAGGTCGCATGATCAAGTGCCACAGAGTCGATTTGACTTGTTCATGTCTTCCAGCATGCCAGAGTCTTTCCAGAGGAGAAAGGACATTTTGACTTCAGTCTTTTTTAGTCCTTCTACTGGGCTCTCTCTCTCTCTCTCTTTTTCTCTCTCTCTCTCTCTCTCTCTCTCTCTCTTTTTCTCTCTCTCTCTCTCTCTCTCTTTAAATAATTCAACAAAAAAACAAAACAAAACCAGAGCATCCATGCTAACTATCACTTTGCGCCCTAATGAAAGTGATGTTATATTTACTTAAGCCTTTCAGCTTAAAAAATGGCAGATGAAGCAAAATTTAAACTTGAATTATTTTTATAGTCAATTAATAGAGAGTATTCTAATAATTAATCAATTCATATGCAATAATTTATTTTTTTGCAGTTGGGTAAATTATAGAATTATGCCTATTGTAACTGATATACAAAGTAAAGTTTAAAAATAAGCTTGTATTTTTTAACTAAGTTAAAAAATAAGTCTTGCACTACAGCGCCACACTGGTTAAACTGTGTTATTGTAGTCCCTTACATGAGATTAAACAACTACACAACAAGAAAAAAAATTGTCATTGTTAATAATCATTGTCTTTTTATGGTTAGTAGTTGGTCTAGTACAGATAAAACTGATCTGATCCACCAGATCAGTAGTAAATATGCTGTATAGAAAATTAGCAGGGGAACTGAAGCAATTTAATCCGGTTTAATAGAAAATGTGAAAGATTTTTTTTTTAATTAAAATGTTTACATAAAGACATGATTGTCTTTTCATGTGATTATACTCATTAATTCTGTGCTTATTTATACGATTATATTTTCCTTATAAGTAATTTTTAGTTGAGAGAGTTAAATGTGAGTTTAAAAACTTTGCACTTTCTTTTTTTCTTGACTGAAATTACTTCAGTTATTTAAATTGTTTTTCAAAGCCAAACTCAAGTGCATACAGGTGATCAGTTTATACACCAATATTTTGCAATCCAGGAATAAGAAATGGTACAGTAACACCTTGCAAATGTGTTAATGAGCTCGACGTTTTCATGATGACGCAAACGGGGTGCCTTTTTATATAAGGAATTGCCAGAACATTTCAGAAATCACTGCATAAAAAAACAATTTCTAGAAAATATAAAGTTTAAGATGCTACAGTTAAACAAAGTGACAGCAGTGGGTTTTACATGACGTTACGATGCTGCCGCTCTCGGGTTAACGAAGCACTATAAATATCTCTCGAAATACAAACGCATTTGTTTTAGCTCTTTATTACCACAGCCAGAGACTCTGATGCTCTGTATGTTAGTATGCTAATGTAAGACACTCAGGACCCTAAAGCCCTGAGGAAGTGGAGGTTAACGTTACTGTAAGGATATTAATCTCATTATTAAGGTGAATAGATAATGTAATATAAAGTAATGTAGATATAAAGTATTTCAAACTCACTATCTTATTTTATAGAGTTGGAGCTTTTTTATTCTGGTGGTTTTTGATTTTTCCAGATTGACATTTTGTGCTCGCACCGTCATTTGATGAACTTGGTTCAGCCCGTAAACCTTTCACATGCTCATGCCACGTGTTCTACTTATTACAGTCCTTTCAAAATATGAATTTAACAAATTCTCCAGCATCTATAAAGTATTTGTGCTACACATTAATTTGTCCTGCACTCATTTATTTAGCTCGAACGTCTCTAAGCATTTATTTTACATATTTATTTAAACGATTGATGAGACATTTGAGGGAAAATGCAAAGTTAGATTCTGATTTGCTGCTCTACTTGCTCATTTATTTTAACTGGTACGACCGCACAGTGAACGTTCTTACTGAACGTTCAACTCCTCCACTGACTAATACAGTGAAGCGATCACTTAAGCGATTTAGTCATATGTCTTGCCTCACATACAGAATTTCTCTTATGTTATAATCTGGAGCCATGAGATTTCGGGCAGACGCCATAAATAAGTACTTTCCTGTTTTTGTGTCTCTGTTTGAGCTTATAAGAGACGTTACAAATTCAAATAAAGCCTACAGCATGCTTCTGTCATGTTGTTTTTACACAATAATAACTCTTTGCAGGTGTTATAAATTTAAGGTTCATGTTCTGTGCACTACAACCTCGAGGTTGGTCACGTGGGGACATTTGATTTCTGTTTGCTGTACTTTGCTGTTTACTCGGTTCTAACGGTTGTTATCTTTTTGTATCATTGCATTCTGTTTATTGTATAAAGTAAATTACGGTGCAGTAGAATGACATTGCATCATGTAATAATACTAATTTAAACTATGGCAGAATTGTTCGATGGCAGGTTTTAAAACATTGTATATTCCTGTTTTTTTATGAAAAACTATGAATAAATATGTTGCTATTTGTCTGCCATGTAACTAGCGATTGATGCTAACATGTTAAAAAATCAAAAAACTCCTGCTGTGTATTATTAGTACTACTATAGATTTGCTATGGGTCATCCTGCATCACTGAGGTAAAGCTGTGCCAGTTTAGCACTTACTGAGGCTGGAAACCTAGAGCAGAGGAACTGCCACCATCCTTCACTGTTCCATGTGTGCTGCTCACTTTCAGCTGCAAACCTCCCACACACTCTTACACACTCTTGCACGCCCTCTGACCTGCCTACACACTGATCCCCTGTAGTTGCAGCTGGTTTTCAGGGAGAAAAGGAGAACTTTGGGCAATGAGAACTCTGTGGAAAGGAGAACTCTGGGTTAATGTGCAGGTCAGTTAATGGTGGGGCAATGGTGTGTTATCTAGTAGCACGCAACAGCCACTCTGGATCCAAATAAGTGCTATGTTCTTAGCCTAACCAAGAGTGGCACATGGACACTAGAGACATTCATGTCCGTGTATTGTCGGAGTGTAAATTCCACCCAGCGTTAATGCTAAGGAGGCGCTTTATGTACTCCTATGGGACTATTGGCGATCTGCAGAATGCACACCCCGATGGACTGTTTGTCATCGCCGGAGGTTTCAACCATGCAAATCTCAAATGTTTTCACTGACATCAACACTTTCCTGGGCACCGCTGTCATTCCCACATACTGTAGATGAGGTAGAATGAAACGTGCACTCACACCCATCGTGATGAAAGGCTTGTCATAAGGCACATTAAGACCTTGCTGCCTTCCACACTGGACCCACTACAGTTTGTATATTGTCCGAACCGTTCCATGGACAATACTATTGCTACAACCCTCTATTTCGCCCTCACGCATGTGAACAATAAAGACACATGCATACTAATGCTGTTTAAAGACTTCACTTCAGCATTTAACACCATCATCCCTCGATCTGAGCCTGCTGGGCTTAAACACTTCTATCTGCAACTGGATTCTGGACTTCCTAACAGGAAGACCTCAGTCAGTCGGAATTGGAAGCAGCATCTCCAGCACACCACACTGAGCACTGGGGCCCCACAAGGCTGTGTGCTCAGCCCACTGCTGTTCACACTGCTGACTCATGACTGTGTAGCAATGACCCGTTTCGGGTCGTAAAACCCTTAGAAGATCATTTGAGTCTCTCTCCCCTCTATAATAGATATACACCACATGCTGTATCCGCAAAGCCAAGGCCAGTGTGGAGGACCCCCCACACCCCTCTCACACACCCGGGCGCTCACAACCCGGAATGTGTAACAGTTTCTTTCCTCAAGCCATCAGGCTTCTCAACACACTGAACCAAACTACCTCAACTTACACAAACACACAAGCACACTTAACACAGATAGATGTTTACAGCAACATGGAAACACAAAAATACATTTTTATTAGGCACGGTCATTAAATGCTGAATCCTGATCCACAAAAATCCTGCCATTTGTTTACTTGAACATGCCTCTCTTACCTGCATATTTCTATAATCTCTTATGGTGCTGATTAAATGTACTGTACAGCGTTATGTTTTATTCTGTATTGTCTGTATGTTTGTATTGTTTATTGCACTGTCTGTCTTTCACTGTTTGCACCAGGTTGCACACATGCACTTTATGTTGCGGAGACAATTTATTCTTAGTCTTTAGCTCTGTGTTGTTCTGTTCATTAGCTCTTTGTTTGTTGTTTTGTGTGGCACCATGGGCTCCTGGAGAAACGTTTCATTTCACTGTGTACTGTGTCTGCTACATATGGTTGAAATGACAATAAGGCTTCTCGAACTTAAACTTAGATTAGCTGAAAGCAGTTTACTGCTGCAATTACACTTAATCCTGCAATTTTATTGCAACAAAAAAAATTTAAACCTGCAGCACATAATTTATTATTTTTTGGAAATTGTCATTTTAATTCGCAAAAACATAAGAGAAAGATTTTCTTGAGGAAAAAAAACCCTTATTTTTTTTATTTTTTACAGCCAGAAAATAATAGACAAAAAAGTAATGTTAAATTGAATAACTGGAAAAGTTAACAATTGCGATGTAAGAAATGTAATCAAATGTCCATCACTAAATTTGAGCTCTCACTCATGTCTTCTGGTGTTCACGAAGACTCAGAAACAGCATGGCTGGAAGCAGCTGATTTACTGCAGGAGGGGGGGGGCTTGTTGAGGTGAAGGAGCTAGAAACAGAAAGAGCTAAAAAGCATTTTTAAATAAGTACATTTAAAAAAAAAAAAAAAATTTAAACATTGCTCACTTTGCTCAGCCATTCTAAAAACCCCCATTCTAAGTCCCCCCCCCAAAAAAAACCCGTGATCATCCCTAACAACCGCGAGAGCTCGAATGCCTGTTGCCAGGTTACCGTCTGACACAGAGAAACATGGAAGCGTGTGCGCGAGCGGCATGGAGAAGCACCATTGACTCGCGTCTGTCTCTAAATAATGAATCAGTGATGTGTCCTGAGCAGGCGAAAGCCAAGAATAGGCGAGTGTAATCAGGACCGGATCAGCAGCGTCAGGGCTTCCGGGGGGGTTAAAGTCATGCAGCTCCAGCCTCCGACTTACTGCAAGCTGCAAGGCTTAATCCTGCACAAACGATGCACCGTGTCTTCAAAAATGGAAGTTCACCGGTATGTACCGTGCGTTGGCGTGGGGTCTCTGTGGTTGTCGGCTGTTTCAGCTGTGGACGTGTTCGAGGTGTTCGTGATCTGTTGGTTTGTTCTGCTTAGATGCTGAAAATTGATTTAGGGGAGAATCTCTCTCTTCTGTATGTCGTGAGGACTAAAGAGCAGCACCAGCAGCGTTGATGGTTGTGTTGTAGCAGTGATGATGAGCCTCTGGTTCAGTTTACAGCGATTTCCCCCCTTAACATGAAACATGTGTTTACTGGGGAATTTCAGGCATCAGATATGGACCAGGAAACACACTGCCATCCATACTCTATCCAGCTCTGTACACATGGGCCATTTTTATAGGAACACCTGCAACTGGAGGCCACCAGTTAATGTTCAAATCCAGCATCAGATTGATATACATTTACATTTACAGCATTTGGCAGACATCCTTATCCAGAGCAACTAACATTTATCTCTTTTATACAACTGAGCAATTGAGGGTTAAGGGCATTATATAGGGGCCCAGGTGGTGCTAAAAATCGAACCCTGATCTTTCTAGTAGCAGTCCAACACCTTAACCACTGTGCTAACACTTCCCAACATGTCTGTTCTGGGTGACGTTAATAGTTGTGTGTTGGTTTAATGGTGAAAGATGTGTGTTTTAAAGGTTGCTGATCTCCTGAGGTTTTTACACACAGCGGTCTCTGAGAACTTGGAGGAGAATAACTGCTCTGATTGAGCTCACAGGAAGTCTGTGATAACAATGTCAAATAATTACGCTGAAAACCTCACACACACAGCTCTATTATAGGTATCCATGCTTGTGTGTGTCTGTCTGTCTGTCTGTCTGTGTCCGTCAGTGAGAGTCCATGTGTGTCTTTGTGTTTGGTTTCCAAAGTTCGACTCGCCGTCCAAATCCTGCCTGTGGCTGAATTTCATCAGACCAGTTTGCAGTTTGTCTATTGAAATGTAGAATTTGTGTCCCACCAAACAAAATGTATACATTTGCAGTTTCTCAATTTTACCACAAGTGACGGAACAAAATTATAGGCCAGGATGTAGCAGTAAGATGTAAGTGACAATAATTTTATAATTTATAAAATTATTTATGAATGAAAATTTCTAAGCGCACCAATAGCGGACCAGCGTGACGCAGTGCGATTTCAGAACAGATGCTGCAAGTTTCATTCTCAACAACACACAAACATGAGAAACTTTGTTTCTCAATTTACATTTTTCAATTCACACTGGATTTACTGTAGTAACACACACTGGAACTGTGTTTATTGTGGCAGACGTGTAGAATTATTGAATGCATTGTAACAGAGTCATGAAATACAGGCCAGCATCAAAGATATTTTTTTATATAAGCAGTTTTGTGCATTGGTGTTTTTTTTTCTATGTATAGGGTGTGACCACAACAGTGAATTTGGACACACTCGTCCTAAAGTAAATGCTGAGCTCACTGAGGAAACGGGCTGCATTTGATCTGTCTGTTTTTATCAGTCAGGGAAACTAATTGTGTAATTGAGAGACTTTTACTATCACATCATTTGAGTAACCAATAACGTGAAAATATCCAGCAGCTTGAGAATGTATTTGGAATGCAGTTCTACAGTTTTCTCCTGGAGTCTCTTTTGTTTTTGTTTTGTTTTGTCTGTTATAGCTAATAGGAATGTGCCATGAAAAAGTACGTGTGTGTGTGTGTTATATTAAAAACGGGACAATACAATCATTTTACTGAGTTTTACTGCTGCTGACTGCCGCTACTATGAAGCAGCTGACAGAGCGAAAGGTATATAATGGTCTTGTCCCAATACCCACATTACACCCTAAGGCTTTCCTTGAAGTGTGCGTCAAGTGACATCACCCATCTGTGTCAAACATCATTTGTATGTCATTGTCACGACACCAATCAGACAGGCTTGTAAAATTTATACTTGCATGAATAAACTTTTACTTAAACTCAACTTTTCTTTTCATGTCCATTTGACTGTTAAAATTACACTTAACAATAAAGCAACATATTTATTATATTTCATTCGATGAACTGACCTGCAGTGACAAAACATTTATTAATTCTGGTCAGTGTTTTCCCTTCTGTTAAATTAGAGATAGAGAGCATTTAATATAATGTTCTGTTATCAAACAGCCTCGTTTCTTATTTACACCATGGCACATTATTTCTGTCTCTACATGATCGCACGTTTACAATTCAAATTCCAAGTTCAGCCTCACCATATGAAAAAATATCAAGTTTTTCTGTGAGCTGTAGTACAGATCTCTCATCTCAGAACATCTCTGTCTCTTTGGGGTTTTTTTAGATTTAGAATATCTTCCTATTCAGTTTGATGAACTTTGTATTGAATGTGAATTTCTTTCACTGTCTAAGGTTGAGAACACGCACACGCACACGTATACACACACACTCGAACGTTAAATGCACATTATGTAACAGACTGTTTTGACTCAAACAGTAAGATGTACGTGTTACACACACACACACACACACACAGTGTTTGTTGTATGAGTGTAATTGTGTACTTTGTGATGTCCAGGTAAACATTATAAACATTATATTGTATCTTTTTATTTTAAATTTATTAAACGCTGCTTAAACAACTCCGATGAAACTGTTGCTTTTAGTGTGTGTGTATGTGTGTTCTTATCCTTGTGTGCTGACCTGTGGACACGTCTGAAATGAGGATAAACGATGAATTTCTCACTCTTGAGCTTTCGCTCGCTATTCCAGAGAAGCCCCCCCCCCACACACACACACACTAAACCCGCCCACATGCGCATTGTTGCCAAGGTGATGGCTGTAATTCCTCAGCTTATAAAAAGAGCAGAGGAGAGAGCAGGAAACTAGCAGGAAGACTTATGACTTACCAGTGCAGGTCTCAGCGTATGTCAGGGCTCAGGATCAGAATCATCTTTCTGTTTAAAGTAAAAAAAAAAAAAAAGGCCTTCAAACACTCACCAGAGAGCCCTCTTATTCTTATAAGATGGTGTTAAACACCTGCCCATGCTCTGTGTGTGTGTGTGTGTTGGCTGATGAACTGTTTTGGAGTCAGTAGTACAGGTGTGTATTCTGGTGTGTGAAGTCTCTTTACTCTAAAAAGGGAGCTGGCAGTTCAGGATAAATCACAGCGGCAGTCAGAGTTATTTCGGGCTCCATTTGCCACCTTACCAGGCCTGGAGCTTCTGGGGCTCCTTCTGCTCTAGCGACACAGTGCGTGCGTGTGTCTGTTTAAAATAGCAGTGTTTCTCACACTCTATGGTTTGTAAAGTGCGGGAGCCTCCGATTGTTCATTTGAAGGGGTCTCATCTTTACTGCATTGTTTCCTGAATCCTCAGATCATTCTCTTTCTCATACACACACATACACACACATATACACACACACACAAAAGTGTAGAACAATTGTAAGGAGAGTGTTTATTAAAATGTGAGTTGATTATTGTTGTACAGTCAGTTCGATTCCGTCCTCCTGAATTCTTTTTATAATGAAGAGATGTAAAGCAAACACGGTAACTAAGAGACGGAGAGAAAGAGAGAGAGAAGGAGACCGAAAAACACAGAGAGACTAGGAGACGGAGAAGAGAGATGGGGGAAGAAAGAGAGAGAGAGAGACACGGTGACACAGAGGCAGAGAGAGAGAAAGGGTGAGAGAGAGAAAGGGAGGCGACAGAGACCGAAAGACGGAGAGACCAAGACCGAGTTGATCTTGATTTCTGCAGCTCTGATTGATAGGAAGTGGTAGCTCAGTGGTTAAGGTGTTGCACTGATACCAGAAAGAGTTCAATTCCCAGCACCACCAAGCCACCAAGGGCATGTGGATAAGGGCATCTGCCAAATGCTTTTAAATGATTGAGGAGGGGAATCCAATGAAGTTCACAAAATGAATCACACCTTCATTTATTTGAGTTGATAAAAAAACTCCAGAATTGTTTTTTATGAGATGAAAAAACAACTTCTTCAGCTTTCTGTGTAAATGAGGGCGATCAGCTCTGTGATCTGAGGGGTCTTCTCACACTCATCACATCAATTGATATACACCTGTCAATTTACTGTTTCTACACAGGAAACAAATATATACATAATCTGGGTTAGTATATGTCAGTACATACAGGACATTTTCTTTATTTACACCTTACGGAAAGGTAAAAGTGATGAACTGTGTTGATCAAAACATGGGTGGGTTCAATACCCAGCACTACCTAAGTGCCACTGCTGGGCCCGTCTGCAAGGTCCTTAACCCTCAACTTCTCAGTGGGATATAAAAATGATATAAATCGCAGTAAAGAGGACCTGCCAAATGTCAGAAATGTAATGAAATCAATTATCAAAGAAAGTGTGGGGTTTTTTTTCACGCCACAGTGAAAACTTTATTGGAAAAAAAAAAAAAAAAATCGTGTGTTCCACTTATCGCATGAACAGAACTGCTCGTTTGGCCGAAACATGAGGGGTCAAAACGTCCCTAAGTCAAACTGCTTCATGTTCAAATACACAAACCAACTGACTGGATTCGTGATGGGAAATGAGCATGTCAACATGTCGCTGCAGCCAAGTGACAGTCAGTCCAGCAGTAGGAAATGGTATTGAGTCAATGTAGCTTGTTTTAATCGTTGCATCATTGAGGTGCTTGATGTGTTGTACCGTATATGCTATTACATTGTTTACAATAAACATCGATTTTTCTCAGTTCTGAGTAATTTTCACACCATGTTTTTTCTGTTCTGTTCAAACTATTTAAAGCTACATAATTAGCGCCACCTGCTGGGAGCTGATACTGAAATCTGTGCACTGTGTGTGTGTACACTGTCCGTGCAGTGCGGCGTGCGTGTACACTCTCCGTGCAGTGGGCGTACGTGTACACTCTCCGTGCAGTGGGCGTGCGTGTACACTCTCCGTGCAGTGGGCGTGCGTGTGTACACTCTCTGTGCAGTGTGTGTGTGCGTGTGTACACCTCTCTGTGGCAGTGTGGTGTGTGTGTGTGTACACTCTTGTGCAGTGTGTGTGTGGGTGTGTGTGCGTACACTCTCTGTGCAGTGTGTGTGTGTGTGTGTGTACACTCTCTGTGCAGTGTGTGTGTGTGTCTGTGCAGTGTGTGTGTGTGTGTGCGTACACTCTCAGGTGTGTGTGTGTGTGTGTGCAGTGTGTGTGTGTGTGTGCGTACACTCTCTGTGCAGTGTGTGTGTGTGTGCGTACACTCTCTGTGCAGTGTGTGTGTGTGCGTACACTCTCTGTGCAGTGTGTGTGTGTGTCAGTGTGTGTGTGTGCGTACACTCTCTGTGCAGTGTGTGTGTGTGCGTACACTCTCTGTGCAGTGTGTGTGTGTGCGTACACTCTCTGTGCAGTGTGTGTGTGTGCGTACACTCTCTCTGTGCAGTGTGTGTGTGTGTGTGTGTGTGTGCGTACACTCTCTGTGCAGTGTGTGTGTGTGTGCGTACACTCTCTGTGCAGTGTGTGTGTGTGCGTACACTCTCTGTGCAGCGTGTGTGTGTGCGTACACTCTCTGTGCAGCGTGTGTGTGTGTGTGCGTACACTCTCTGTGCAGCGTGTGTGTGTGCGTACACTCTCGGTGCAGCGTGTGTGTGTGGCGCACACTCGTGCAGCGTGTGTGTGCGCACACTCTCGGTGTGCAGCGTGTGTGTGTGCGCACACTCTCGGTGCAGCGCGTGTGTGTGTGCGCACACTCTGCTCGGTGCAGCGTGCGCGTGTGTGTGTGCGCACACTCTCGGTGCAGCGTGTGTGTGTGCGCACACTCTCGGTGCAGCGTGTGCGTGTGTGCGCACACTCGGTCAGCGTGCGTGCGTGCGCACCTCTCGTGCAGCGTGCGTGCGTGCGCACACTCTCGGTGCAGCGTGCGTGCGTGCGCACACTCTCGGTGCAGCGTGCGTGCGTTGTGCGCACTCTCGGTGCAGCTCTGCGTGCAGCGTGCGTGCGTGCGTGGCACACTCTCGGTGCAGCGTGCGTGCGTGCGCACACTCTCTGTGCAGCGTGCGTGCGTGCGCACACTCTCTGTGCAGCGTGCGTGCGTGCGTACACTCTCTGTGCAGCGTGCGTGCGTGCGTACACTCTCTGTGCAGTGTGTGTGGTGTGTGTGTGTGTGTACACTCTCTGTGCAGTGTGTGTGTGTGTGTACACTCTCTGTGCAGTGTGTGTGTGTACACTCTCTGTGCAGTGTGTGTGTGTGCATGTGGTGTGCGTACACTCTCTGTGCAGTGTGTGTGCGTGCGTACACTCTCTGTGCAGTGTGTGTGCGTGCGTACACTCTCTGTGCAGTGTGTGTGTGTGCGTACACTCTCTGTGCAGGTGTGTGTGTGCGTACACTCTCTGTGCAGTGTGTGTGCGTGCGTACACTCTCTGTGCAGTGTGTGTGCGTGCGTACACTCTCTGTGCAGTGTGTGTGCGTGCGTACACTCTCTGTGCAGTGTGTGTGCGTGCGTACACTCTCTGTGCAGTGTGTGTGCGTGCGTACACTCTCTGTGCAGTGTGTGTGCGTGCGTACACTCTCTGTGCAGTGTGTGTGCGTGCGTACACTCTCTGTGCAGTGTGTGTGCGTGCGTACACTCTCTGTGCAGTGTGTGCGTGCGTACACTCTCTGTGCAGTGTGTGTGTGTACACTCTCGTGCAGTGTGTGTGTGCGTGCGTACACTCTCTGTGCAGTGTGTGTGCGTGCGTGGTACACTCTCTGTGCAGTGTGTGTGCGTGCGTACACTCTCTGTGCAGTGTGTGTGCGTGCGTACACTCTCTGTGCAGTGTGTGTGTGTGCGTGCGTACACTCTCTGTGCAGTGGTGTGTGCGTGCGTACACTCTCTGTGCAGTGTGTGTGGCGTGCGTACCACTCTCTGTGCAGTGTGTGTGTGTGTGTGCGGTGTACACTCTCTGTGCAGTGTGTGTGTGTGTGAGTGCGTACACTCTCTGTGCAGTGTGTGTGTGCTCGTGTGCTGTGCGTTACACTCTTGTCGTGTTGCAGTGTGTGTGTGTGTGCGTGCGTACACTCTCTGTGCAGCGTGTGTGTGTGTGCGTACACTATCGTTTGTGTGCAGCGGTGCAGCGTGTGTGTGTGTGCGTACACTATCGGTGCAGCGTGTGTGTGTGTGCGTACACTCTCGGTCAGCGTGGTGTGTGTGTGCAGCGTACACTCTGTGTGTGTGTGTGTGTGTGCGTACACTCTCGGTGCAGCGTGTGTGTGTGTGGTGTGTGTGTGTGTGTGGTGTGTGTGTACACTGCAGCTCGGTGCAGTGTGTGTGTGTGTGTGTACACTCTCGGTGCAGCGTGTGTGTGTGTGTACACTCTCGGTGCTCTGTGCAGTCGTGTGTGTGTGTGTGTTGTACACTCTGCAGCGTGTGTGTGGTGCAGCGTGTGTGTGTGTGTACACTCTCGGTGCAGCGTGGTGTGTGTGTGTGGTGTACACTCGTCGGTGTACACTCGTCGTGTGTGTTGTGTGCAGCGTGTGTGTGGTACGGTGCAGCGTGTGGTGTGTGTGCGTGTGTCGGTGTGTGTGTGTTTGTGTGTACACTCTCGTGTGTGTGTGTACCTCTCGGTGCAGCGTGTGTGTGTGTGTGTGTGCAGAGTGCTGTGTGGTGTGTACACTCGGTGCCAGCGGTGTGTGTGGTGTGTTACACTCTCTGTGCAGCGTGTTGTGTGTGTACGTACATCTCGGTGCAGCGTGTGTGTGTGTGTGTACACAGAGTGTGTGTGTGTGTACACTCTCGGTGCAGCGTGTGTGGTGTGTGTGTACCCTCTCGTGTGTGTGTGTGTGTGTGTACACGGTGCAGCGGTGTGTAAACTCTCGGTGCAGCGTACACTCTGTGTGTGTGTGTGTGTTGTACACTCTCGGTGCAGCGTGGTGTGTGTGTGTGTGTACACTCTCTCGGTGGCAGCGTGTGTGGTGTGTGTGTGTGTGTGTACACTCTCGGTGCAGCGTGTGTGTGTGTGTACACTCTCGGTGCAGCGTGTGTGTGTGCGTACACTCTAGGTCGGTTGTGTGCATCCTCGGTGCGCGTGTGTGTGTGTGTGCACGTTGTGTGGTGTACACTCTCGTGGTGCACTCTCGGTGCAGCGTGTGTGTGTGTGTGTGTGTGTGTGTGTGTGTGTGTACTCTCGTGTTGGGGTGTACACTCGTCGGTGTGTGTGTGTACAGCTCGGTGTGTTGTCGTGTGTACAGCGTGTGTGTGTGTGTGTACACTCTCGGTGTGCAGCGTGTGGTGTGTGCGTGCAGCGTGGTGTGTGTGTACACTCTGTGTACCTCTCGGTGCAGCGTGTGTGTGTGTGTACACTCTCGGTGCAGCGTGTGTGTGTGTGTGTGCAGCGTGTGTGTGTGTGTGTGTGTGTGTGTGTACACTCTCGTACACTCTCGTGCAGCGTGTGTGTGTGTGTGTACGTGTACTCGGTGCAGCGTGTGTGTGTGTGTGTGTACACTCTCGGTGCAGCGTGTGTGTGTGTGTCGGTGTGTGTGTGTGTGTACACTCTCGGTGCAGCGTGTGTGTGTGGTGTGCACTCTCGTGTGCAGCGGTGTGTGTGTGTGTGTACACTGTGCAGCGTGTGTGTGTGTGTGTACACTCTCGGTGCAGCGTGTGTGTGTGTGTGTGTACACTCTCGGTGCAGCGTGTGTGTGTGTTTGTGTGTGTGTGTGTGTGTGTGTGTGTGTGTACACTCTCGGTGCAGCGTGTGTGTGTGTGTGTGTGTACACTCTCGTGTGTGGTGTGTGTGTGTACACTCTCGGTGCAGCGTGTGTGTGTGTGTGTGTGTACACTCTCGTGCAGCGTGTGCGTAAACTCGTGTGTGTGTGTGTGTGTGACACTCTCGTGTGTGTGTGTGGTGTGCAGCGTGTGTGTGTGTGTGTGTGTGTACACTCTCGGTGCAGCGTGTGTGTGTGTGTGTGTGGTGTACACTCTCGGTGCAGCGTGTGTGTGGTGTGTGTGTGTGTGTGTGTGTGTGTACACTCTCGGTGCAGCGTGTGTGTGTGTACACTCTCTGCAGCGTGTGTGTGTGTGTGTGTGTGTGTGTGTACACTCTCGGTGCAGCGTGTGTGTGTGTGTGTGTGGTGTGTGTACACTCTCTCGTGTGTGTGTGTTACACACTCGGTGTGCAGCTGGTGTGTGTGTGTGTGTGGTGTGTGTACACTCTCGGTGCAGCGTGTGTGTGTGCACTCTCGGTGCAGCTGTGTGTGTGTGTACACTCTCGGTGCAGCGGTGTGTGTGTGTGTGTACACTCTCGGTGCAGCGTGTGGTGTGTGTGTGTGGTGCAAGCGTGGTGTGTGTGTGTGTGTACACTCGGTCGTGTTTGTGTGTGGTGCAGCGTGTGTGTGTGTGTGTACACTCTCGGTGCAGCGTGTTGTGTGTGTGTGTGTGTGTGTGTGTGTGTGTGTACAGGTTGTGTGTGTGTTACACTCTCGGTGCAGCGTGTGTGTGTGTGTGTGTGTACACTCTCGGTGCAGCTGTGTGTGTGTGTGTGTGTTGTGTGTACACTCTCGGTGCAGCGTGTGTGCAGTGTGTGTGTGTGTGTGTGTACACTCTCGGTGCAGCGTGTGTTTGTGTGTCGGTGCAGCGTGCAGTGTGTGTGTGTGTGTACACTCTCGGTGCAGCGTATGTGTGTGTGTGTGTGTGTGTACACTCTAGGTGCAGCGGTGTGTGTGGGTGTGTGTGTGTGTGTGTGTACACTCTCGGTGCAGCGTGTGTGTGTGTGTGTGTACACTCTCGTGTTGCAGCGTGTGTGTGTGTGTGTGACACTGTCGTGGTACACTCTCGTGTGCAGTCAGGTGTGTTGTGTGTGTACACTCTCGGTGGCAGCGTGTGTGTGTGTGTGTGTGTGTGTGTGTGTGTACACTCTCGGTGCAGCGTGTGTGGTGTGTTGCGTGTGTGTGTGCAGCGTGTGTGTGTGTGTACACTCTCGGTCGGTGCAGCGTGTGTGTGTGTGTGTGTGTGTGTGTGTACACTCTCGGTGCAGCGTGTGTGTGTGGTGTGTACACTCTCGGTGCAGTGTGTGTGTGTGTGTACACTCTCGGTGCAGCGTGTGTGTGTGTTTGTGTGTGTGTTGTGTGTGTGTGTGTGTACACTCGTGCGTGTGCAAGCGTGTGTGTGTGTGTGTGTGTGTGACTCTCGGTCAGCGTGTGTGTGTGTACACTCTCGGTGCAGCGGTGTGTGTGTGTACACTCTGGCAGGTGTGTGTGTGTGTGTGTGTACACTCTCGGTGCAAGCGTGGTGTGTGTGTGTGTGTGTGTGTCGGTGCAGCTTGTGTGTTACACTGTGTGTGTGTGTACACTCTCGGTGCAGCGTGGTGTGTGTGTGTGGTGTGTGTACACTCTCGGTGCAGCGTGTGTGTGTACACTCTCGGTGCTGTGTGTGTGTGTGTACGGTGCAACTCATCGGTTGCAGCGTGTGTGTGTGTGTGTGTGTGTGTGTACACTCTCGGTGCAGCGTGTGTGTGTGTGTGTGTGTGTACACTCTCGGTGCACACTCTCGGGCGTGTGTGTGTGTGTGTGTGTGTGTGTACACCTCTCGGTGCAGCGTGTGTGTGTGTGTGTGTGTGTGTACACTCTCGGTGCAGCGTGTGTGTACACTCTGTGTGTGTGTGTACACTCTCGGTGCAGCGTGTGTATGTGTCGGTGCAGCGTGTGTGTGTGTGTGTGTGGCTGTGTGTACACTCTCGGTGCAGCGTGTGTGTGTGTGTGTGTGTGTGTGTGTACACTCTCGGTGCAGCGTGTGTGTGTGTGTGTGTGTGTACACTCTCGTGTGTCGGTGTGTGTGTGTGTGTACACGGTGTCTCGTGTGTGTGGTGCAGCGGTGTGTGTGTGTGTGTGTGTGTGTACACTCTCGGGTGCAGCGTGTGTGTGTGTACACTCTCGGCAGCGTGTGTGTGTGGTGTGTACACTCTCGGTGCAGCGTGTGTGTGTGTGTGTGTGTACACTCTCGGTGCAGCGTGTGTGTGTGTGTGGTGTGTGTGTACACTCTCGGTGCAGCGTGTGTGTGTGTGTGTACACTCTCGGTGGCAGCGTGTGTGTGTGTGTACACTCGGTGCAGCGTGTGTTGTGTGTACACTCTCGGTGCAGCGTGTGTGTGTGTGGGTACACGCTATCTCGGTGCAAGTGGGGTGTGTGTGTACACTCTCGGTGCAGCGTGTGTGTGTGTGTGTGTGTACACTCTCGGTGCAGCGTGTGTGTGTGTGTGTGTACACTCTCGGTCATGTGTGTGTGTGTGTGGTGTGTGTCTCGGTGCAGGTGTGGTGCAGCGCCTGTGTGTGGTGTGTGTGTGTACACTCTCGGTGTGCATCTCGGTGCAGCGTGTGTGTGTGTGTTTCCCTCGTCACTATGCAGGCGTGTGTGTGTGTGTGTGTGTGTGTACACTCTCGTGTGTGTGGTGCAGCGTGTGTGTGTGTACACTCTCGTGCAGCGTGTGTGTGTGTACACTCTCGGTGCACCTCGGTGCAGCTGTGGTGTTGTGTGTGTCGGTTGTGTGTGTGTGTGTGTGTACACTCTCGGTGCAGTGTGCACGCGTTTGTGTGTGTGCAGGCTGTGTGTGTGTGTGTGTGTGTGTACACTCTCGGTGTGCAGCGTGTGTGAAGTGTGTGGGTGTGTACACTCTCGGTGCAGCGGGTGTGTGTAGTGTGTTACACTCCGGTGCAGCGTGTGTGTGTGTGTGTGTACACTCGGTCAGCGTGTGTGTGTCACTCGGTGCAGCGTGTGTGTGTGTACACTCTCGGTGCTGTGTGTGTGTGTGTGTGTACACTCTCGGTGCAGCAGCGTGTTTGTGTGTGTGTCGGTGGTGTGTGTGTGTGTGTACACTCTCGTGTGTGGGTGGTGCAGCGTGGGTGGTGTGTGTGTGTGTGCGTGGTGTGTGTGTGTGTGTGTGTGTGTACACTCTCGGTGCAGCGGTGTGTGTGGGGTGTCGGTGCAGCGTGTGTGTGTGTGTGTACACTCCGGTGCAGTGTGCGTGTGTGTGTGTGTGTACGTGTGGTGTGTGTACCCTCTGCAGCTGTGCAGTGTGTGTGTGTGCGTGTGTGTGTGTGTACACTCTCGGTGCAGCGTGTGTGTGTGTGTGTGTGTACACTCTCGGTGCAGCGGTGTGTGTGTGTGTGTGTACACTCTCGGTGCAGCGTGTGTGTGTGTGTGTGTGTACACTCTCGGTGTACGAGTGTGTGTGTTGTGAACTCTCGGTGCAGCGTGTGTGTGTGTGTACACTCGGTGCAGCGTGGTTACACTCTCGGTGCAGCGTGTGTGTGTGTGTGGTGTACACTCTCTGGTGCAGCAGAGTGTGTGTGTGTGTGGTGTGTGTGTGTGTACACTCCGGTGCAGCGTGTGTGTGTGTGTACACTCTCTCGGTGCAGCGTGTGTGTGTGTGTGTACACTCTCGGTTGCACGTGTGTTGGTGTTGTGTTGTGTGGGTGTGTGTGTGTGTACACTCTCGGTGCAGCGTGTGTGTGGTGTGTACACTCTCGGTGCAGCGTGTGTGTGTGTGTACACGGTTCTCGGTGGCAGCTCTCGGTGTACACTCGTGTCGTGTGTGTGTGTGTGTGTGTGCAGCGTGTGGTGTGTACACTCTCGGTGCAGCTGGGTGTGTGTGTGTGTGTGTGTGTGTACACTGTGTGGTCGTGCACTTCTCGGTGTGCGTGTGTGTGTGTGTACACTCTCGGTGCAGCGTGTGTGTGTGTGTGTACACTCTCGGTGCAGCGCGTGTGGGTGTACACTCTCGGTGCAGCGTGTGTGTGTGTACACTCTCGGTGCAGCGTGTTGTGTGTGGTGTACACTTGTTGGAAGGTTGGTGTGTGTGTTTGTACACTCCTCGGTGCAGTGTGTGTGTGGACTCTCCGTGCAAGTGTGTGTGGTGTGTGTCGGTGTGTGTGTGTACACTCTCAGGCGGTGTGTGTGTGTGTACACTCTCGGTGCGTGTGTTGGTACAGCACTCCCGCAGGTGTGTGTGTGTGTGTGTGTGTGTGTGTCGGTGTGTGTGTGTGTGTACACTCGTGCAGCGGTGCAGCGTGTTGTGTTGTGTGTGTGGTGTGTGTGTGTACACTCTCGGTGCAGCGTGTGTGTGGTCCTTGTTGTGTGTGTGTGTGTGTACACTCTCGGTGCAGCGTGTGTGTGTGTGGTACACTCTCGGGTGACAGCGTGTGTGTGTGTGTACACTCTCGGTGCAGCGTGTGTGTGGTGTGTGTGTGTGTGTACACTATCGGTGCAGCGTGTGTGTTGTGTGTGTACAGCTGTGTGTGTCAGTGTGTGTATGTACACTCGGTGCCGTGCAGTGTGTGTGTGGTCGGTGCAGTGGTGTGTGGGTGTGTGTGTGTGTACACTCTCGGTGCAGCGTGTGTGTGTGTACACTCTCGGTGTGCAGCGTGTGTTGTGTGGTGCAGCGTGTTTGTGTGTGTACACTCTCGGTGCAGCTGTGTGTGTGTTGTGTGTTACACTCTGTGTGTGTGTGTGTGTGTACACTCTCGTGCAGCGTGTGTGCAGCGTGTGTGTGTGTGTGTGTGTGTGTACACTGCAGCGTGTGGTGGCAGCGTACACTCTGGTGTGTGTGTGTGTGTACACTCTCGGCGTGGTGGTGCACTCTCGTTGCGTGTGTGTGTGTGTGTACACTCTCGGTGCAGCAGTGTGTGTGTGTGTCCGTGGTGTGTGTACACTCTCGGTGCAGTTGTGTGTGTGCGCGTGTGTGTGTGTGTACACTCTGCAGCGGTGCAGCGTGTGTGTGTGTGTGTGTGTGTGTGTGGTGTAGCACTCTCGGTGGCGGTGTGTGTGTGTTGTGTACACTCTCGGTGCAGCGTGGTGTGTGTGTGTGTACACTCTCGGTCGGTGCAGCGTGTGTGTGTGTGTACACTCTCGGTGCAGGTGCAGCTGTGTGTGTGTGTACACTATCGGGTGCAGTGTGTGTGTGTGTACACTCTCGGTGCAGCGTGTGTGTGTGTGTGTACACTCTCATCCGGTGCAGAGTGAAGTGTGTGTGTGTGTACTCTCGTCGTGTGTGCACAGTTGTGTGTGCGTGTGTGTGTGTGTACACTCTCGGTGCAGCGTGTGGTGTGTGTACTCTCTGGTGCAGCGTGTGTGTGTGTGTACACCTCGGTGCAGCGTTGGTGTGTGTGTGTCTGTGTGTGTGTGCGTGTGTGTGTGTGTACACTTCGTGTGTTGCAGTGTTGTGTGTGTGTGTGTGTGTGTGTGTGTGTGTGTGTGTGTGTGTGTGTGTACACTCTCCGTGGCAGCGTGTGGTGTGGGTGTGCACTCTGTGTGTGTGTGTGTGTGTGTACACCTCCGTGCAGGTGTGTGTTGAACTCTCCGTGCAGTGTGTGTGTGGGTGTGTGTGTGTGTGCACTCTCCGTGCAGTTGTGGTGTGTGTGTACACTCTCGGTGCAGTGTGTGTGTGTGTGTGTGCTGCACGTGTGTGTGGTGTGTGTGGTGTGTACACTCTCGGTGCATGCAGTGGTGTGTGTGTGTGTACACTCTCGGTGCAGTGTGTGTGTGTGTGCAGTGTGTGTGTGTGTGTGTGTGTACACTCTCGTGCACTCTTGTGGTGTGTGCAGTGTGTGGTGTACAACTCTCGGTGCAGTGTGTGTGTGTGTGTACACTCTCAGCGTTGTGTGGTGCAGTTGTGTGTGTGTTCACTCTCCGTGCGTGTGTGTGTGTGTACACTCTCGCGTGTGGTGCAGCGTGTGTGTGTGTGTGTACACTCTCCGTGCAGTGTGTGTTGTGTACACTCTCCGGTGTTGTGTGTGTACACTCTCTCCGTGCAGCGTGGTGTGTGTGTGTGTGTACCACTCTCCGTGCAGTGTGTGTGTGTACACTCTCCGGTGCAGCGGTGTGTGTGTGTGTGTACACTCGGTGCAGGTGTGCAGTGTGTGTGTGTACACTCTGTGTGTGCACGTGTGTGTGTGTACACTCTCGTGCGTGTGCGTGTGTGTGTTCTCGGTGCAGCGTGTGTGTGTGTACACTCTCCTGTGCAGTGTGTGTGCAGCGTGTGTGTGTGTGTGTACACTCTCTCGTTGTGTGGTGCAGTCAGTGTGTGTGTGTGTACACTCTCGGTGCAGCGTGTGTGTGTGTACCACTCTCCGTGCAGCGTGTGCATCAGTGTGTTGTGTGTGTTACACTCTCGGCGTGCAGAGGTGTGTGTGGTGTACACTCTCGTGGCAGCGTGTGTGTCTCTGTGCAGCGTGTGTGGTACACTCTCGGTGCAGCGTGCGTGTGGTCTGTGTGTGTGTGTACACTCTCGGTGCAGCGTGTGTGTGTGTGTGTACTCTCGGTGCAAGAAGTGTGGGTGCAGTGTGTGTGTGTGTGACACTCTGTGTGTGTGTACACTCTCTGCAGCGTGTGTGTGTGTGTGTGTGTACACTCTCGTACAGCGTACACTCTGTGGTGCAGTGTGTGTGTGTGTGTGTGTGTACACTCGGTGTGTGTTTTGTTGTGTGTGCAGCGGTGTGTGTGTGTGTACAATCTCTAGGTGCAGCGTGGTGTGTGTGTACCTCTCGGGTTTGTGCAGCGTGTGTGTGTGTGTACAGCGTGTGTGTGTGTGTGTACACTCTCGGTGCAGCGTGTGTGTGTGTGTGTGTGTGTGTGTACACTCTGGTGTGCAGCGTGTGTGTGCAGTGTGGCAGCGGGTGTGTGTGTGTGTGTGTGTGTGTACACTCTCGGTGCAGCGTGTGTGTGTGTGTGTGTACACTCTCGGTTGTGCAGGTGTGTGTGTGTGTGTGTACACTCTCCGTGCAGCGTGTGTGTGTGTGTGTACAGCTCTCGTGCAGCGTGTTGTGGTGTGTACATCTCGGTGCAGTGTGTGTGTGTGTGTGTACACTCTCGGTGCAGCAGCAGTGTGTGTGTGTGTGTGTGTGTGTTACACTCTCGGTGCAGCGTGTGTGTGTGTACACTCTCGTGTGCAGCGTGTGTGTGTGGGTGGTGTACACTCTCGGTGCAGTGTGTGTGTGTGTGTATCGGTGCACTTCTCGGTGCAGCGTGTGTGTGTGTGTACACTCTCGGTGCAGCGTGTGTGTGTGTGGTGTGCAGCGTGTGTGGGTTTGTACACTCTCGGTGCAGTGTGTGTGTGTGTACACCTCTCCGTGCAGTGTGTGTGTGTGTACACTCTCGGTTGCAGTGTGTGTGTGTGTACACTCTCCGGCAGGGTGGTGCAGTCGTGTGTGTGTGTGTACACTCTCGGTGCATGTGCGTGTGTGTGTGTGTACACTCTCTCGTGCAGTGGGTGTGTGTACAGCGTGTGTGTGTGTGTACACTCTCGGTGCACACACGGTGCGTGTGTGGTGTGTACACTCGTGCAGTGTGTGTGTGTGTGTGTGTACACTCTCTCAGCGTGTGCAGTGTGTGCAGCGTGTGTGTGTGTGTGTACACTCTCCAGTTTGTGTTTGTGTGCAGTGTGTGTGGTGTACACTCTCGGTGCAGTGTGTGTGTGTACACTCTCCGTGCAGTGTTGTGTGTGTGTGTGTGTGTACACTCTCGTGCAGGTGTGTGTGCAGTGTGTGTGTGTGTACCTCTCGGTGCAGTGTGCAGTGTGTGTGTGTGTGTACACTCTCCGTGCAGTGTGTGTGTGTGTACACTCTCAGTGCGTGCAGTGTGTGTGTGTGTGTACACTCTCCGTGCAGCGGTGTGTGTGTGTACACTCTCTCCGTGCAGTGTGTGTGTGTGTACACTCTCGTGCAGTGTGTGTGTGGTTGGCGGTGTGTGTGTACACTTCAGTGCAGTGTGGGTGTGTACATCTCCTGCAGTGTGTCGTGGTGTACACTTCAGTGCAGTGTGTGTGTGTACACTCTCCGTGCAGTGTGTGTGTGTGTACAATCTCCGTGCAGTGTGTGTGTGTGTGTACACTCTCCGTGCAGTGTGTGTGTGTTACAGTCTCGTAGTGCAGTGTGGTGTGTGTACACTCTCTCGTGCGTGCAGTGAGTGTGTGTGTGTGTACACTCTCCGTGCAGTGTGTTGTGTGTGTACACTCTCTCTGTGTGTGTGTGTGGTTCCACTCTCCGTGCAGTGTGTGTGTGTGTTACACTCTCCGCAAGTGGGTGTGTTGTGTGTGTGCAGTTGTTGTGTGTGTGTACACTCTCGGTGCATTGTGTGTGTGTGTGTGTGTGTGTGTGTATGTACACTCTCGGTGCAGCGTGCGTGTGTGTACACTTGTGTGTACTCGTGGGTGCGTGTGTGCATCTCGGTCAAGCGTGCGTGTGTGTACACTCTCGGTGCAGCGTGCGTGTGTGTACACTCTCGGTGCAGCGTGCGTGTGTGTACACTCTGGTGCAGCGTGCGTGTGTGACACTCCGTGCGTGCTGTGTGTACACTCTCTGTGCAGCGTGCGTGTGTGTACACTGTGATCTCTGTGCAGCGTGCGTGTGTACACTCTTGTGCAGCGTGTGTGTGTACACTCTCTGTGCAGCGTGGTGTGTACCACTCTCTGTGCAGCGTGTGTGTGTGTTACACTCTCCGTGCAGCGTGTGTGTGTACATCTCCGTGCAGCGTGTGTGTGTACACTCTGCCGTGTTGTGTACACTCTCCGTGCAGCGTGTGTGTGTACACTCTCCGTGCAGCGTGTGTGTGTACTCTCCGTGCAGCGTTGCGGTGTGACACTCCGTGCAGCGTGTGTGTGTGTACACCTCTGCGTGCAGGGTGTGTGTGTGTGTGTGTGTGTGTACACTCTCCGTCAGTGTGCAGGTGTGTGTGTGGTGTGTGTGTGTGTGTTGTGTGGTGCAGTGTGTGTGTGTGTGTGGCATGTGTGTGTGTGTGTACACTCTCCGTGCAGTGTGTGTGTGTGTGTGTGTACACTCTCCGTGCAGTGTGGTGTGTGTGTGTGTACACTCTCCGTGCAGTGTGTGTGTGTGTGTGTACACTCTCCGTGCATGTGTGTGTGTGTGTGTGTGTGTGTGTGTGTGTGTGTGTTACACTCTCCGTGCAGTGTGGTGTGTGTGTGTACACTCTGTGCAGTGCCTGGTGTGTGTGTACACTCTCGTGCAGGGTGCAGGTGTGTGTGTGTGTACACTCACTCTCCGTGCAGTGTGTGTGTGTGTGTGTACACTCTCCGTGCAGTGGTGTGTGTGTACACACGTGCAGTGTGTGTGTGTGTACACTCTCCGTGCAGTGTGTGTGTGTGTACACTCTCCATGTGTGTGTGTGCACTCTCCGTGCAGTGTGTGTGTGTACACACCTCCGTGCAGTGCTGTGTGTGCAGTGTGTGTGTGTGTACACTCTCCGTGCAGTGTGTGTGTGTGTACACTCTCAGGTGTGTGTGTGTCTGTACACTCTCCGTGTGCAGTGTGTGTGTGTGTACACTCTCTGTGCAGTGGTGTGTGTGTTGTTGTGTGTGTGTGTGTACACTCTCCGTGCAGTGTGTGTGTGTGTGTGTGTGTGTACTACACTCTCCGTGCAGTGTTTGTAAACTCTCGGTGCATTTTGTGTGGTACACTCTAGGGTGCAGTGTTGTTTTGTGTGTATGTGTGTACACTCTCGGTGCAGCGTGTGTGTTGTGTGTGTACACTCTCGGTGCAGCGTGTGTATGTGTGTGTACACTCTCGGTGTGCAGCACTCCGGTGTGCGTGTGTGTGTACACTCTCGGTGCAGTACACTCTCGTGTCGTATGTGTGTGTACACTCTCGGTGCAGCGTGCGTGTGTGTGTGTACACTCTCGTGTGCAGAGGCGTGTGTGTGTGTACACTCTCGGTGCATCTGGTTGCAGGCGTGCGTGTGAGTGTGTACACTCTCGGTGCAGCGGTGCGTGAGTGTGTACACTCTCGGTGCAGCGTGCGTGTGTGTGTGTACACTCTCGGTTTGTGCGGCGTGCACTCTCGTGCAGCGTGCGTGTGTGTGTGCACTCTCGGTGCAGCGTGCGTGTGCGTGCGTGTGTGTGCACTCTCGGTGCATTGGCGTGCGTGTGTGTGTGCACTCTCGGCTTTGTTGTGTAGCGTGTGTGTGGTGTGTACACTCTCGGTGCAGCGTGTGTGTGTGTGTACACTCTCGGTGCAGCGTGTGGTGTGTGTGTACCTCTCGGTGGTGCAGCGTGTGTGTGTGTGTGTACACTCTCGGTGCAGCGTGCGTGTGTGTGTGTGTGTGCACTCTCGGTGCAGCGTGTGTGTGTGTGTGTGTACACTCTCGGTGTAGCGTGTGTGTACACTCTCGGTGTAGCGTGTGTGTACACTCTCGGTGTAGCGTGTGTGTACACTCTCGGTGCAGCGTGTGTGTGTGTACACTTTCTGTGCGGTTTGCTCGGTGTGTTTGGGTACACTCTCCGAATTCTTTTTGTAAAAGTGTAGACAAGTAAACGTTCCGCACGAGCTTTGGCTGAATGTGGGTTGTTTAAAAAAACGAATAAAAATAAACTTGATCTTCTGTTCATTTCTCTGATGGCAAAATCCTGCAGACTCTGATTATCTTATAGGTAGTCTTCCTAATGGCTTAATAAATCTAGGGTTAGAATTGGAAGAAGCTGTAGGGATCACTGGTAAACATGATCAGAATAAAAATTCCTCATGTTTCTTGTTTTTTCCTTTCTTGTAGTGAGCAGAGTATCTGTCAGGCTCGGGCTGCCGTCATGGTGTATGACGACGCCAACAAGAAGTGGGTCCCAGCTGGAGGTTCCACGGGTTTCAGCAGAGTCCACATCTATCACCATACGGGGAACAACGCCTTCCGAGTGGTGGGCCGCAAAATCCAGGACCACCAAGTAAGAGAAGTAGTAACAGCAGTGGTGTTACTAATCCCTAATCAAAGTTTTATTCTTTAGATGGAGGGGACGTGGTTTTGCTGTGCTAAAGGTGTTGGAATTGGAAGATCAGGGTTTGATTTCCAGCACCACCAAGTTGTCCTTTTTTAATTAACAACCAAGTGGTCGTTTTTTTAATTAACAACCTCTTTGCCACTGTCAGGAAACAGTACTCATTTTGTAGTTGTCTTGACTTCACATGCAGATAACACAACCAAACGCAAGTGCAACGCAACCTTGTTTAAAGATCTCAGTGGCCGTTTGCTTGTCACCGGCGACTGACTCGTTTACTAAAATATCTGAATATGAATATAGCGAGCATTATATTAAAACTTGTTTTTTTTAACATCACTAGCAATGGCTCACCACTATGTTACATTCTCACAAGACCAGTCAGATCTCGTGAGATACATTGGCTCTCGCAAGATCTCATGTCTTTATTATTGTCTTTGTATTAACACACTATTTTACTGTTTGATTTTGTAGAGACTGCTTTAACACAATCACTATTGTTAAAAGTGCTATAGAAATAAAGGGGACTAGACTTGACTTGCTCAGAGTTCTAGCTTGGTGGTGCTGGGAATTGAACCCACAATCTTTTAATAAGCAGCCCAACTCTTTAAGCACTGAGCTTTTACCGTTCACTCCTCCTGTGAGGTCAGTAAATACTGTGGTAACGACTTCAAACAAGGATGTGGAATTTCATAAGGGGAAGACAGACGAGTGGAGTGAAAACACACACGCACACACACAGTAAATCTTTCTAGTAATTTAAGCACTCCTGGAATGCTGCTGTAGAAGATAATGTTCTAGATTGTTCTCTCTCTGTCTAATGAAGTGTGTGTGATGTGAAACGTGTGTTACAGCACTAGTCTGAGGAGAGAGACTGAAAGTTTTTCATTTCAGACATTTAGCAGATGCTCTTAACCGGAGCAGCTTATATCTGAGCATTTGAGGGTAAAGGGTGTTGCTCAAAGACCAAGCAATGGCAGCTTGATGGAGCTGGAAATCGAACCCATGATCAGCAGTCTATCACTTTGACCACAGGGCTACAACTTACCAAAAGTAACTTGTTGTAACTTCAGTTCAAATAACATTGCAAGTGCTCAGTCTCTCTCTCTCTCTGTCTCTGTCTCTGTCTCTCTGTCTTTGTCTCTCTTTCTCTCGCACGCTCTCTTTCTCTCTCTTGCATTCTCTCTTTGTTTCGCTCTCTCTCTGTCTCTCTCTTCTTCGATTGCTCTCTCTATCGCTCTTTTTTTTTCTCTCTATCTCTCCCACTGCTGTCTAGATGTTTGTTTATTTATTATAAAATTGCTTCAGACTTCAAGGATGGAAGCGTACGATCACTTTACTGTCCTAAAAATGTTTTGACCTTCACAGCGCTTCCTTTTTTGTTTCTTCCATCAACTGCAACCCTTTAGTGTGAAAAGAGTTATGATAGCATTTGCATGGCTTAAGTGATTTGCCTAGTCCATCCCTTATGCTCGCTTTTATCATAGTGACTCGTTTTATTAATGCATCCGTTCACACGGCACTTGGATTAGATTGGTAGTAGTTTCAGAACAGCAGCTGCAGTAAAAATGCCCAAGTTAGTGTCTGGATGTCACACGGGCATATTACAACTGATATCATATTGACTCAAGCTGATCTTTGTCTATAACAATGATAATCTCTGAATAATTTTACTGGATATGGATTCAACCCTGTTATGGTTTTTCCTGTAACTGTTTACTGAGTGAATGTTTGCCTTCCTCTTCTTCTCCTCCTTTCAGCTGTCTCCACCTAACCCTATTCTCTACATCCTCTTTACTTATATCCACTAACTTTATGTCCTCGTTTATCGCATCCATGTACCTCCTCTTTGGTCTTCCTCTTTGCGTTCTGCCTGGTAGCTTCATTTCTAACATCATGCTACCAGTATATTCAGTATACCTTCTCTGTACATGTCCGAACCACCTCAATCTGACTTTCCTGAATTTTTCCCCAAAACATCTAACATGCGCCACCCCCTGATGAACTTGTTCCTAATCTTGTTCAACCTCGTCACTTCCAAAAAAACCATCTTTAGCTCTGCCACCTGTCTCTTCCTCAGCGCCACTGTCTCTTAACCACACATCATAGCTGGTCTCATCACTGTCTTGTACACCTTCCCCTTATTTCCAGCTGATATTCTCCTGTCACATATCACTTCTGATACTTTTCTCCACCCGTTCCAAACTGCCTGTACTCGTGTTTTTACATCTTTTACACACTCTTCATTGCTCTAGACTGTCAACCCCAAGTGCCTTCTTTACCCCTCCACCTCTCCAGGTTTTCCACCACCTGCTCCCTGCTCTCACTACAGATCACAATGTCATTTGCAAACATCATTGCCCAAGAAGATTCCTGTCTGACCTCATCAGGCAAGCGATCCATCACCACCGCAAACAAGAAGGGGCTCAGAGCTGATCCCTGATGCAGTCCCACCTCCACATTGATCTCCTCTTTCTGACCTACTGCACACCTCACTACTGTCCTGCTTCCCTCATACATATCCTGCACCATCCTCACATACTTCTCTGCTATTCCTGACTTCCTCATACAATACCACAGCTCTTCTGTTGGTGCCCTGTCATATGCTTTCTTTTAGTCTACAAAAACACAGTGCAGCTCCCTATGACCATCTCTTTACTTTATCAGCATTCTTAGAGCAAAGATTTTATCTGTAGTGCTTCTTCTGGGCATAAAGCCGTACTGCTGCTCACAAATACCTACTTACCCTCCTTAACCTAACTTTCACTAATCTTTCCCTCTTTGTATGACTTATTAACTATATGCCTCTGTAGTTAACTCTGCACATCACCCTTGTTCTTAAAGTCCTCAGCCATCTTCTCACTCACTAAAATCCTGTTAAACAATCTAGTAAAGAATTCCACTGCTGACTCTCCTACACATTTTTACACCTCCACCGGTATTTCATCAGGACCAACTGCCTTTCCTCTACAAGTCCTTCTTTCCTTATCTAGTCTCTAACCTTGTGTACAACTCATCATATGCCTTCTGCTTGGCATTAGTCTCTTTACTCTCTGCTGCAAATTCTTGTATTCCTGGTTACTTTCCTCAGTCTTTTCCATGTCCCACTTCTTCTTGGCTAACCTCTTCCTCTGTATACTATCCTGAACTTCCTCATTCCACCACCAAGTCTCATTATCTTATTTTCTCCTTCTATATGACACACCTAGCACCTTTCTTCCTGTCTCCCTGATCACTTCCGCTGTAGTTTACCATTCATCTAAAAACACTAACTGACCGCCCAGAGCCTGTTTCAACTTCTGTCTAAATTCTTCAAAGTATTCTTCCTTTTTTAGTTTCCACCACTTTATTCTACACATCACCATTCTATGCTGTCTGGCTACACTCTCTCCTACCACAACTTTAGTCACTAATCTCTTTCAGATTGCTTCGTCCACATAAGATGTAATCTACCCCTGTGCTTTTTCCTCTGCTCTTATAAGTCACTATATGCTCCTCTTTCTTCTGGATAAAAGTATTTACCACAGCCATCTCTGTCTTTTTAGCACAGTCTACTATCATCTGTCTTTCACTGTTCCTTTCCCTGAATATTCACAATTACCTCATCTAACTCATGCCAGAGCCTCTTTTTCTTCTCTAACTCACAACCTACTTGTGGGCATACCCTCTTACAACATGATAAAACAACTTAAATCCCGATCCAATACTACGAGCATTGCTACCCTTCCACCTGGTCTCCTGTACACACAATATATCTACCTTCCTTCTGTCCATCATATCAACCAGCTCTCTATCTTTTCCTGTTATTTTCCCAACATTTAGCGTCCTTATTCTCAGTCCTACACTCTTACCTTTCCTCTTCTCCTGTATATTCACGCACCCTCCTCCTCTCCTCCTTTGAACAACAGTAGCCCAATTTACGCCGGTTGACCTACAGGGTGGCGGACCATTAGAAACATGAAAGGAGAAAATTATAACAATTTCAGCAATGGATTTTCACTTTTCTGTTAACTTGACCACAAAATTTATTTAGGACGAAAAAGAAAAAAACTCCCAAAATAGACCTTACCCAATATTCGCACTTACACCCTTGTGCCTTTCATTTTCGCATTCCAGTTGAGGGGTGTGAATTTGTAGGGTGTCCCAATTCTCTGCCTACTTGTGCCCTTAATGCACACTTTCTGTAAGTGTGGGTCCAAATGGACTTCATTCAAAGATATTACCCAGAATTCATCTGGTGGTGTGACGTTTTAAACCAATGAAGAATAAAAGCAAAAAAGCAAAGCTGTTTTGGCAGAAATGCTTGACAAAATGGACAAGGATAGGAAAGTTAATGCATGTTAAAGTTTATTCATGTAATTACAATACTGCAAACAGTGTATTTTCTTTATTAACACTCTAATAAAGATATAGATCTTCATTAATAGATGCCATTTTACTTAGAATTGGTACTTTCATTTTATAAAACTTTAATACAACCCTCATACTTCTGTTCCAGATTAACAATGCCTTTTATTTACATATGAAGTGTGCATTGATACATAAATATATGAGACACATGCCTATCACAGCTATAGGTTTTTAAATGTTCTGCTCCAGATTTATTTTCACTTTTCCTCCTATAATAATCTTCACACTTCTGTACAGTCTTTCCACTAGATTGGGTCATGTGACTGTGGGGATTTAGTCATTCAGTTCTAACAGTATTCATGAGGTCAAACACTAGTGATGAGTTAAGTTGGTGGGTGGGTTTTCAGTTCATCCTAAAGGTGTTCCGTTTAAAGAAATTGTTTGAAAATCAGGACTTTGTACAGGACATAAAAGTTATTCTACTCCAATCAGAACACAGCTTGTTTTTATGGAGATCAGGGTTTTGTGTACAGGGCTATTGTCAGGTTGAAACAGAGTTTGAGTCTCACAGTTCATCTTCTGTTGTTTGAAGTTATAATTAAAGTTAAAAGATGAAACTTGAAAGACTAAAATAAAAGTTGTTTCTTTTCCTCTTCCCAGGTGGTGATAAACTGTGCCATTCCCAAGGGGCTGAAATACAACCAGGCGACGCTGACGTTCCATCAGTGGCGTGATGCGAGGCAGGTGTATGGCCTGAATTTCGGCAGTAAAGAGGACGCTAATGTATTTGCCAGTGCCATGATGCACGCGCTGGAGGTGCTTAACTCTCAGGACGCAGGTGAGACACACGCTTTTAGCGCTGTCCAGCATGTGGGGTATGTGAGGGATGAAAATGGTTAAGAAATAGAAATGATATAAATTGAATTGTTGTGTAACACAGTAGTGTTTTTATAGTAGCACTATGCCAAATCTGGGGCCCTTCCTGAAATTCTGTTCTTCTGGTAATCTCTGCTGATCTGAGCAGAATGGCCTTTTTCCCGTGTGTGTGTGTGGTTTTAGCTTGCCTCGGGTTCATTGTAATCGGTTTAGTGTTTGTCCCTGGAGCTTTTGTTGGTAAGCGTGTGTTGTTCCTGACCCACATTTTGGTTTTGTAATACAATGAACTTCACTGTCTGATCACACAGTAGATGACGTGTTTGTGTGTGTAGCATGTGCTGAAGGAAGTTTTGTATGCTCAGATATATAGTCTGCAAAAAACAGTATGTGAGAGGAGTATTGTGTCCAGGATTTATAGTATGTGAAAAAAGTCCCCGGATGTTTTACTGCCTCCTTCTGGATTTTGAAGTGTCTATACGATGGACACTTTATCATCCCATCCCATGATCCCGCAGAAGAAACTACTCATTATATGAGGACGTGGTAGAAAGCAGCCAGTATTTTTATAGCTTCAATTACTTGATGAAAAAAATATTGTTCTTGTAGTTAAATTTAACTTATTTTACATCATTCAAATTAAACACTATCCAACTTCAAATTCTCACTGTTGAGATATCGTATGTCACCTGACTATAATATTAACATTTAGTACGTTCGAATTTTATACATACAGTATTTCATTTTCATTTCGTTTTCATTTACAGTATTTTATCAGTCCTGCTTATCCAGACTACCTTACATTCATCTCATTTACACAACTGAGCAGTTGAGGGGTCTTTTTCAGGGTCCCAGCAGTTGGTTGTGTGTATACGATACGCCTGTTGCAGGTTCGAGCTTGCAGAATTAAGCCACTCTTCATGAACTAGTGCTTCCTGTTGCAGCTCTGTGCATGGAGCTCCTGCTGCTCTTTATCACTATCTATTAATTAACTTATAGTGATGTGCTTAATTATGCAAAGTGCTGTTAATTATGGCTTCTTCACTTACATGCCAGATTCTCACATCTTCCCAGAGTAATCAGTAATCACTCAACTGATTTCAGAAGAAACCAGGTGCTCGACTGTGTCCTTTTCCTATATGCATCAGTGAGGAGCCTCAGCTTTATGCTGACGGGATGTCATTATCTTTCTTTCTTATCTAGTGCTTGAAATTACTGATTAGTCAAGCAGATGCTGTAAGATACCATTTCAGATGAGGGTGGAGTGGAAAAAGACCAGGTGATTTGATATCTTCTGCCCTCTGATAGACTGACCACACCGGCAGCAGGTAATCAGCAGTGGCTGGGACAGGGGTAATTGGAAAACTAACTTTAGGTACATGAGTTCCCCTTCCCTGCTCAGGTTATTAACCATTTATACCATAAATTAGCGATATTAGTGATGAATTAAGTGATAAGATGTTTGACTCAACGAGTTTTGAATTCCAGAACTACCAAGCTGCCACTGCTGGGCCCCTGAGCTCGGCCCTTAACCCTCAACTGCTTGGTAAATAAATGAGATAAATATTTCTACGTCACTCTGGATAAGGGTGCTATAATTGTAAATGTTGATGGGGAGAGCGTGTAATTCCTGAGGTCACACTCTTGAATAGTCTGATGACGTGCCGGTAAGCACCGGGCTATATTCCGGTTGTTTACGGCGCCTGTGTGCTATTTTGGTTGCCAGCTTGTGATCATTGCTGGTTTGCTGCAGTTAAGCCAGTGCGGTTAAGCGCCTGCTTCAGTATTTTCATCATTATCAGCATGTCTACTTGTTGAACAGCACATCTGACACTGGAGCTGGCCAGTTACTGTGGTTTTGTGGGATTTTAATTTTAATTTATAAAAACTAACAAGTTGTTGAAGAGAATTATGGCTACAGTCATGACACATTCACAGTTGTTTATAAATGCTGGTGGAACACTAAATGTAATAATATTTTTACCTTTAGTATTGATACTTATTTAAATTAGGTTTTTAATTGATTAATATTTACATTAATACAGCCCTTATTTCATGTTAAACGACTTTTTCCATTCCTGTAGTTGGCGCTGACACATACCATTGTTGTCTCAGAAGCAAACATGGCAGTATTTTTAGCAATTTGTTTTCTTCAACACTGGCTCTGTGGAAATTAATGGATCTGAACCTGGATCATAAACACACCTGATGAAATTGTTATTACTAAGGTTTTTGTTACAACCCACTTTCTATGAGCTGGCTGGTAGGAACATGCAGAAGTTGTTCTTACATGTGTATGGTGAGGCGTCAGGGTTGTGTCGGTTGTTACACCAGATGAGGCCATGACTCAACCGTTGATTTTGATAATTTCAGACTTTCCACAGTTACAGAAATGGACAAGAACTAAACTTGTAAAATTCAAACTCGAGTTGACTCATAACCCAGATAAGTTGGGGGTCAAAGCACAGGGTCAGCCTTGATAGAGAACCCATGGAGCAGGTAAGGGGGTTAAGGGTCTTGCTTTAGGGCTTAACAGTGGCAGCTTGTCAGCGTTGGTGTTTGAACCCTGATCTTTTACTCAACTAATTAAAATGATACATAAGTAAACTTGGCTTTTACTGACAACAGGTCTTGAAAGAGATTTGTACAAAATAAAAATCAGTACAAAATAGAAAGTAGACTAGTACAATATAACTAGCATACTAAAGGGTAGCAGTAGCTGACAGGATTAAGTCTCTGGGCTGTTGATGGAAAAATTTAAGCATCACTGGCACTTCATGGCTCTGTGTAGTTTATTACACACCATTAAACTGCAATTATGGAGACGAAATAGGTCTAAGAAGTTTAGGAATAAATTTGTATATTGCATTTGGAATAGGTCAGAGAGTAAATTTGATGCAGAATTACAGAACTGACTGGAGAAACACAGTGAATTTGTAGAATATTTTAGTATATATTTTTATAGGTCGCTCTGTCTGCAGCTAAACACATACAGATTTTTAAAACTTTTATTTTTGGATCTGGTCACTGGCTTGTGTATGACGCTCTGCTTTAAGCGTCTGGGATCATCATGTGTCGAGGTGTTGGATCTTTCTGCTTTTTTTGCGGGTATAAATACTCAGACATGTTGACAGAGAAGAACACAGGTTAAGTATCTGGGATTATCTCGTGTGTTGGGACGGGTTGGACCGTCATACAGACTTGGGGTGATTTGAAGAATCTGTCTGAATAAAGTTTGATGGTATCTGGGGAAATTCTGGCCTGGCAGTTAGTTTCGGAGTGTGAGTGTGTTTTCGGGAAATGCTCACCTTCTATGTGTTGATGTCTTGGCTTATAACACCACATGAGACAACGCATCACGAGACTGTTTTGAAATGATGATGAGATAAGTGAGGGTGTGGCTCTCCTTTTATTGATAAACTCATCCTCAGTCCTCAGTGTTGTCTTTTTCCTGAGAGAGCAAAAGCTTGAGCTTCATTTTGGATGAGCAGAAACTTTTATCTCAAAAAATAAAAAGATAAAAAAATCTTCATCATGCCTGCTCCACGAGTGAGCCGTTTTCACCAGCAGAAGATCAGTCATGCTAAGATCATCTTAAGGAGTAAGTACACTTTTACATTTAAATTTCTGGCAGACACCCATATCCGGATTGATTTATTGTTTGTTTTATCTGTCTAAGCAGTTACGGGTTAAGGGTTAGGGCCTTGCTTAGGGGCCCAACAGTGGAGAAGTGGTGGCTCAGTGTTTGAGGTTTTGTACTGATGATTAGAAGCTTGTGTTTAATATCCAGCACCATTAAGATGCCACTACTGGGCCCCTGAGCATTTAGGTGCTTAGTAAGATAAAAAACGAGGGTCTTACTGTGCTACTTGCTGGTTTTGTTTGACACTGAGCAGTAACTGCAGGATCTCAAGCTGGTGTTTGGCTGACTGCTTGTTGTCTTGTCAGAAACAAGAATGGAAGAATTGTTTTTATTCTTTTCTTAGCTGTACTTAATCAGATGTTTAGTGCTGTCTGAGCCCATGCTTCCCCCAGCTTCAACAGCATTTTGTGTCATTTAAATAGTTTCGGCTGAAACGTTTTTTTTTAAACTGTTATATGTGTCCTTAGCACTGGAAATCACTTAATGACTCACAAAATGATGTGTGTGTGTTTTGTGCGAGGTGTTGTTTTTTTTGGCCCATCTGTCTCTAAGCAGAGCTTCTTTTATTAGGTGACTTTGCATCCCGTCCCCTCTCCCCCCTTGGTCTCTCCGATCTAGAAGGATCAGATGGCGCCTTTCTGTAGGGTCTTGTTGGTGGTCAGACTAAAAAAAAAACAGGCTGACATCTTATACCAGAACAGATGACTGGGGGACTCATTTCTTCTGTACTGATTGTTTAAGGACTCATGTGGGAGGAATAAACTGGACCTCTGGAATGGAAACTGGAACTGTCCCAACTGTTTTTAGTAGAGTCTGTCATCAATCCCGCTGCTTGCCAGACTCCCTGTCTCTCTCTTTCTCTCTCTCTCTTTCTCTCTCTCTCTCTCTCTCTCTCTCTCTTTCATGCTCTGCTTTCCAGAAAAAGACCTATATATGACATTTAGGCATAACTTTATCTGTCAAGTTTAAAACTAGGGGGTTGCTCAAGTCTTGTCCTAATGAAATGCATTCTCTCACCCTCTGTGACCTCGCTGTTAATTATTGTGGGGGTGATTTGTACATTAGGATGCAGCTGGTGTTTACATGCTACCTGCAGGCTTCAGGACCGAACCACAAAACCACAAGGGAACTTAAAAAATCATAAACTTAATTTTGTGTTTATGTAAACATCCTCTAAGCATCTGTTAGCTTTAGCTTGTTGCAAAAACCTCTAGTACTTTGATGACGAATTGGTGTCTTATTGAGAAGAGACTCTTATTTAAGTGCATGGTATTTAAGCGTTCATAGGTCTCAGACAGTGTGTGAGCAGAGTGGAGTGGCAGAAATTTCTGTTATGCACACTTAAAGCATTTTGTAATTGCATTTTATTATGGACTTCAGTTCTGCTCAGCAATTTGTATTTAGCGAGTGATACATATTTTAGCTTTGCTAACTACACTGCCCTCCATAATTATTGGCACCCCTGGTTAAGATGTGTTAAAAGCCTTAAAATAAATTCACTTTTTATTGCAGAAGCATACTCTCACACTGAAAATTGTAGAAAAATGTAACCTTTAACCCCCTGAATTTTAAGGGGAAAAAAAATCCCTGACCTAAGAAATTATTATTTTTCATACAATCACCTGTTCCACAATTATTGGCACCCCTAACAATTGCTAGAAAATAAATGTAATTGAAGTATTTCTGTCATTTCTACATTAGTTTACAAAGTTGATCAGAGTATCTAGGAACATTTAATTAGTAATTCATCACTTCCTGTTTCCCTGGGGTATAAATATGATGTGACACAGAGGCCATTTCTCTTATCCACTCTTCAACATGGGAAAGACAAAGGAACACACAATTCAAGTAAGGCAGATGTGTGTCGACCCTCACAAGTCAGGCAATGGCTACAAGTAAATAGCCACTCGCCTGCACCTGCCCATATCTACTGTCAGAGGAATCATTAAGAAGTTTAGCACAACTGGAACAGTGGTAAACAAGCCTGGACGAGAACGCAAGTTTATTTTGACTCCACGCACAGTGAGGAGGATGGTAAGAGAAATAAAAAGTTCTCCAAAGCTCACTGTTAAAGAATTGCAACAAATGATAGCATCTTGGGGTCACAAAGTCTCCAAAACAACCATCAGGCGCTATCTACATGCCAACAAGCTGTTTGGGAGGCATGCACGGAAAAAACCTTTTCTAACACACAATCATTAACACAAACGTCTGGAGTTCGCTAAGCGGTACTGGGACTTCAACTGGGACCGTGTGCTTTGGTCAGATGAGACCAAGATAGAGCTTTTTGGCAACAAACAGTCTAAGTGGATCTGGCGGAACACAAAAGATGAGTATGCAGAAAAGCACCTCTTCACATGCCATCTGTAAAGTATGGGGAAGGATTGGTGGTGCTGTGGGCCTTCCAGAGGCCCTGGGAACCTTGTTAGGGTGCATGGCATCATGAATGCTTTGAAATGCCAGGACATTTTAAAGCAAAATCTGGTGGCCTCTGCCCAAAAGCTGAAGATGGATCGTCACTGGGTCTTTCAGCAAGATAATACCTAAACTTCTGGCCAAATCTACACAGAAATGGTTCACCAGACACAGAATCAAGCTCCTCCCATGGCCATCTTATGAGAAGGGATCAAAACATTTGGAACACGGCAACAGCAAGGTTGTGCTCCATGTGACCGTGTGGGCAGCGCTGTGCTGCAATCTGTTGGCGTGTCTTTTTGATACCTTCTTGTAATTTCTGACTTTACATCAGACTCATCAACTGATTACGAAAGGTCTTGTTATTTTGGTGTCGAAAGAACCGGTAGATTAGATACACAAAATAAGATACAGATGAGGTACACAAAACAACAGTGACAGTTCAGAGTACTGCTACAATGGCCATGTTGTGATCCTCTTCTTCATTCTTCATCTGAAGCTGAAAGCTCACACTAAAGTGAAGATCAGTTCAAGGTTGATTAGTGTGTTTAGCTGCCAAGTGACAGGGTGTGTTAATGAGGCACGAAGCCAGAAGGTGTTACTCGTCTTTCTTACACTTCAGCACTCGCTGCAGTCGTCAAGAAATGAGTCTGGAGTAAAGCTACACCCCCCCCCCCCCCCCCCCCCAAAAAAATAAAAATTTTCCTGTATTGCTTCATATTCTAGACAATATCTCAAAGCTGCTTTTCAAAAACGAAATTTCTCTAAATTAAATTTTTCACATGTAAATTGCTAATCTGAGGTGATGGAAAAACTCCCTGAGATAATACATTTATTCAAGATAACTTATTTAGCCAGTTGATGATTTGTTTTCTTACAATATTCTACATGAAAAATATTGTCTCTTTTTTTAATTCGGGCTACTTTTAAATTCATTTTAGGCTACCAAAACCTTGTGTGTCCTGCATCGTTTCTGCATAATTAATGAATTTTAATTAATTCAGTCCCTGCAGGATATTGTGGAGTTGAATTCCTGATTTCACTGAAGCTTTTAAAAATAAATTGTAATGCATGCTGCATTGGTATTAGGTGTTTTGTTGTAATTAATTTTCGGGATTAAGTAAAAGTTGCACTTTGCACGCAGTGTAAAAAAACTTTACCTGCAGATTTCGTAAAGAACATGCTTTACTCGTATAGTAATTTTTTATTAGTAAATAAGAGATGTTTGTCACATGTCTGCATTCTTAAAATAAGAAACAAGGAAGTGTGTTTATTGATGTACTGGTCACAGATTTAGGGGCATTACATTGATTGGTAAAAAAGGTGCTGTGATTGGATAACGTTGCAGTATCATGCAGAGATTGGTTGAATTTGCATTAATAATTACAATCATTAAATCTGTCTTTTTCTAATAAGGCTTATTCACATTAGTATGTTCTTAGTATGGTTATGAATCATTGACTCTCTAGAGTTGTGTACCGTGTGGTTTAAAAGTGCAGTTAAGATTAATCCTAGTATTAAACATTCACTCATAATTGCCTTGTTATAAATATTTCCTGGGGTGTTAGAGTTCTAAGTATAAGTATATAAGTATATTCAATTCATTGTCATTGTGCAAGGTACATGTACATTTTTTCGCATATCCCATCTTAGTAAGTTGGGGGTCAGAGCGCAGGGTCAGCTATGATACAGCGCCCCTAGAGCAGGAAGGGTTAAGGGTCTTGCTCAAGGACCCAACAGTGGTTGACTTGCTGGAGGTGGGGCTTGAACAACTCAGCACCTTAACCATTTGAGCCACCCTGCCCCCCCAGTTCTGCCCTGATTCTTGATGCTGCTTTGATTTGAAGGTCAACAGGATCTCCTTACTCATTCAGCCAGTAATTAATAATTAATCCATTCCAGAGATTATGATGGACAGTTTACTTCCTCTGTAAACGTCATGGTAGCGCAGCGTCTCAGCTCACTGCTTGCCTCCTCTCAGTCTCAGCACTCATATGTTTCCAGGCCAGGCTTGTGTTTGACACGATGCTGCTCTCCCTGAGGTCACAGGATGCTGTCGACTGTGGCGTTAGCGGTGGTAGCAGTGCAAGCGCGCTCGTACTCGTTAACGAACATCGTAAAGACTGCAAGAACGGACTGTTAGGCTACATCTGCTGTCAGAAGACTCCTGGCCTTTCCCTCCGCTCCTGTAGGTCTTTTCTGTCCTTTTTCAACTTGTACTGTATTGTTTAGGTTAAGTTTGTGTCTTGACATTTATTTATTATTTTTATTTAATTATTTTGGTGTTGTGAGTGTGGAGGGATACAGGGCGTAGCAGTAGATTAGCACATTGATGTAACGGAGCATATCCCTTTAGAGATCGGTCTGAGTGCTTCTGGATCCGGGCCAGGTTCTGAGTGCTGATATTCGATTACAGGTCAGTGAGAAAGCGCAGCCATAAGTACAGATCGCTGTTTGTCCATGGCACTGAGTGGAAGAAAACGACTGGCCACAATAAACACTTCTGCTGACTCATTAGTTGTCGGAGCTGGTAATTAGTTGTAGACGGAACGACACTGTGGGCGTAGTGTTTGTTTCTCTTCTGTGGAATTTGCTAATGATTCAAAATGATTAAAGTTTGAGGTTAGCAAACATTCAAAAGTGAGGAGCCGATCAACAATCAGAGCTAAACATCTGGTTTATCTGTATAGCCAAACTTTATATCTGGGTTTGATGACAATATATTTTGGGGTCAGAAGATCTTTGTATTGATAATTTCGAAGACTGCTACGCTTTTAGCTATTTTAACCTGTCTCAGATTTTCGTTGTCTTTTGTCTCTCCTGTGAGCTTAAGGGATATTAAAGTGTCCATTGTATGTGTACCTCAATAAGTCAGCTGGGAACATTTTACCTTCTGTTTTCACATACTAAGAATTTGGACATGCCTCATATACTCATTTTCCCATAATTTATGGTATGCAAGTGAACGATTTTGGACACAAATATGGTCTTGTAACCTTTTCTAAGTGAACTACCAAAAGTAAAGATCTCTTGTAGAAAGAGTCCCACTTCCTGACAGTTAATGAACTTTGTATTAATTAATTAATCCGGTTCATGACATTAGTAACACTTGGCTGCTAATTTTCCTCCTAATGCTTGTGTGTATGAGATTTTTATTTTTTATATTTTAGCTTCCTTTTAGGGAATTGCTAACAAACGCTGTTCATTTGTTTATAGAGGTCTTACGTGTTCAGCAGATATATCTTATTTTTAAAGGTCTAAAATAAATAAATTACATTTACATCTACATTTTTGCCATCTAGCAGATGTACAACAGTGCTTTAAACTTTGGATCAATAACTGTTTACTGTGTCTAAAAACGACTGGTGTTTGTCAGACTGTAGGAACATGATCTCCATGTCATACTGTAGAGGAGCTCAGTTATCAGAATGTCAGGCTCAAAATCTAAAATCTTCTGTCAGAATTTCATCGAAGAAAAAAAATGATTGCAGCAGTCATTAATAGTCTGCCCTCAAACTAAAGATAAAAGACAACAGATTTTAATGTAGGGTTATAGAAATATTTTAGAATTCCAAAATTAGTGGCCAAAATCGCAGTGTAAGCCAAGCTTTAGAGTATCATATGTCTGAAACTCTTTCAACACACAGCAACACACAAATAAATTGAGAAAAAAAACAAAAGCTAGTGCTAGTAGTATTTCAATAGCTTGTAGGAGGTTTGAAGCGTCTCTGACAAAGATGGGAAGTTAATTTCACCACCGCTGTGTCTTTTATCTAAAGGTATTTGTGGACTTCAGTCAAGCAGTACTGGAGGATCAGAGGAAGTGCAGTGTGAAAAGAAAACTTATTTAGCGTATTTAGTTAAATTGTCGACTCATTAGAAAGCTTAATGAAAAAATTTTGTCATTTGGTAAAATATTTAATTTCTTAAATCTGCTAAATTATATTTTATTAAATTAGTGTAATTGTGTTGTTTTGTTTTTTTGTTTGAATAAATTTTTTTTTTTATTCAGTGTTTTTGTATAGAAGGCCAAAACTTCAAAATGTGTATTAAAAAAAAGAATGAGAAAGTAGCTACATCCAAATACACAGTTAAAGTATTGCATCAGCAACAAGGCATTTTTAAAAACAAAAGTTGTTGAACTCGCTTGACGAGGTTTTTATATCGTGTGACTAATTGTCTGTTTTTGTTTCATTATATTTGCTTTGTTTTATGTACTGTTGGTTACTAGGTTACTAAACCACCGCCAGCCAGTGCCAACTTGCTGGAAACAAATCTAATTCACATTTGTTTTTTTGTTTTTGCAAGTTTTAAAAAGATTGGCTTCATGTTAAGACAGAAACCTGTCAGAGGAACAAACCTTCACTTCATGTGCTTATGCGAGTGCCATGTTTTTGTGTCAGTGTTAAGACAATAAGCGCCAAATGGCAATAGTGCAGACTCCAGCTATTCCAATATCAGCTGTTCAGTCCCTACTGACTGGAGCGCTTAAACTTACAGCAGCACTGAAATATTGCATTTATAAATCGTGTCTTGAACAAAATGCTTTGTGTAGTTAAATAGATTTGTGTTCATGAAGTTGATAATTAATTGTTTTTTTGTCTATTTCTTTTTCACTACAGGCCCCACGTTGCCAAGGCAGAGCCCTCAGGTGCAGAATGGCCCGTCGCCAGAGGAACTAGATTTGCAGAGACGGTGAGGATCAAACTTTCTAAAATGAGTTTATAAATAGGTAATACTGTATGCTGAAAGATGCACAAGTAGCTTCAGTCAGTTTAGTTAAACAATAATTCAGCCGCATGTGGTGGTTAATCTCCTGAGCAGGTTCAATATGAGGTCATGCTGATGCGAGATGAAGTGAACCAGATGAGTGGTGACATAAATTCCATTCCATACCTTTATTCTAAAGTTGTAGCCTACAAATTAAAGTGGTAAACATAAAAACAAAACCACAAAAAACAAATGTACAATAAATTTTCAGCATAATTGTACATACAACTAAACTAAGATGCTTTTAATTTTATTACTGCAGTTAATCTTTTTTTTTTGGACAAAGAAGAGTCCATTTGGCCTGGCACTATTTTGGCAGCAGTGTTGGGTGTAATATTTCACCATGAATTACTCGTTATCTATTATTATCTATTATTTCTACATCAGGCTTCAATTTGAAGTGTTATTAGTTATTTTGATGTACTTTTATTACATACTGTATAAAGAGTCAGATTCTCTGTCCAAAAAGAAGAAAAGGTAATGTAATTAAGTGTTTTAAAGATTTCTTCATAATTTTGTGTATTGATGGTCCACTAGCCCACAACACATGAAACCACATGATATTAAAAGATTGTATGTTTTTTTTAAGAGTTACGATTATTCGCATTGTAAAACCGGCTGTTTAGGTATGAGGTTAGAATTAGTTTATTATTTAACAGAAACAAGCTGTTCTTTCTCGAAGAAACCTGTGTGTCCTGAATTGTAGTAAAAAAGTGATTGATAGTAAACCGGTTCAGTTGGTTTGGGTTCTCAGTCAGTGATGGAAGAGAAATTTAAGGTTTTTGGCTAGCATTCAAAAGTGCAGTGTTTTTGTAGCCACCAACATGGCTTCTCATGAATGTTTTTCATTTTCATTCATTCTTTTTAGACCAAAAATAGATACTGATACCTGCTCAACACTAGATGGAGGTATTTAAAGAATGCACTTTGTGTTTGATTGATCAAATATGCAACTGAAACTAATTGGAATCAAACAAATTGACCTTAAATTTTAGCATTAAATAAAGTTTCCCATTTTTATGAGTGACAGTTATAACATTATTAGAAGAAATCAAAAATATTTCTAAATGAACAAAAGCTTTGCATTCCTTTGTTTTTGGATTTTCTTCACAATGTTTGTTATCAGCTGCTGTTTTATTTTTGTCTGTTTGTCTGTACAATGTCTGGGTTTTTTCTTTATCAGCAGCGATGGTTGTAATTTTTTTAGCTGTAAAATGGGGTTTTTTCTCTCATAGACCAGCTGTCTGGTATTCATGTTGGTTTTATTTAAACCGAGAGCTAAAAGGAGATATTCAGAGCTTTATTTCGTGTTGGTGACTTTAAAATATGTAACAGGTTTAAGGATGTTTAAAAGAAAAAAATGTAATTGTCAGGGGGAAAGCAGAAATTTTGATTTATCATCTCTTTCATTAAGAAAACCTGTTGGTCAGTTTACTCTAATACTGTTGGAGGTAGTGTCTATTAAATTTATCAGTGTTAATTGTTTGTTTTTTAACAGAGACATTTTATTCCTTAAATTTACGTTTTCAGCTAGGGCTCCTAAATCTTTTTCTCAGAAGAAAGGAAAGGTGGAGGTAAGAAAAAGGAAAGAAAAGGTAAAGAAAGGAAATGGACAGAACAGGAAAGGAAAGGAAACGCAAAGTAACAAAAGAAAAGGCGAGAAGACAGGGAACAAGAAGAGGAAGAAAAAGAAAGTAGAGAAAGCATTAATAAAAGTTGAATAAAAATTCTGTATGAATGTTTTGTGTAATCCAGCAGGAAGTGTGATAATACCATGTTGTGGATCAGAAAGTTTTTAGTTCATGCTAATGCTCAACAGCTACACCTGGTTCTCTATATTTAGATTCCTCTATATCAGGATCTTTTACCTAATCTGCAAAGAATCTCTTAAAAAGCAGCAGGCTGCTGTGCTCTGAGGGGGGGAATGTCTTTGAGTGTGTGTAATGGAACCTCCTGCTCAGCTGCACTTCGAGCCCACTGCCATATTTAGCAAACGCAGTCAATGGAGCTGGTTAAATGCTTTAAGCCTGATGTCACTGTGTGATGCAAACCCCATACAATGCTGGTCATTGGAGACAGCTGCAGAGGAATGTCAAGCAGGTTGCTTCCACATGTTTATAGGTGGCTGTCAGTGGCCCCATTTACTATTAGGCCAGAGCCCAGTCAAGCTTCAACACTCCACACTAACAACTTGTCAAAGAACCAGAATTATCTGACAGCTTGTCATAGAATGTCTGTTCTGCGGCTGATGCTGTAAAGAAAATACTTTTAAAGGTCATTGGTGTTTTTCTAATAATGATATTGTCAATCAGCCAGTGAAATATAAATATGAATTTTTGTTCCTGAATGTATGATGGAAAAGTCATATAAAGAGAAAATGGGCAGAGGCTTGGTACCCACTGAATTAAGGGTTTGATAGGTGTTCCAATACTTTTGTCTAGGAAGAGTATAAAAAAGTACAATTAATGTGTTTTATCAAACATCATCCTTATCCTGATGTTAGTCTCACTCTTACCCCTAAAATAATTTCCATACCTATAATAATCTTTCCACTAGATTGGATCATGTGACTGTGTGGATTTGTGTTCATTCAGTTCCAACAGTGTTAGTAAGCTCAGACACTAATGTTGAGTTGAGGAGGTCTGGGGTTCAGTCGGGGTTCCAGTTCATCCTAAAGCTGCTCAGTTTAAAGGGGTTGAGGCAGAATCAGGACTTTGTACAGGACATAAGAGTTCCACTACTCCAAAACATCCAGAACACAGCATGTTTTTATGGCACTCAGGGGTTTTGTGCACAGGGACATTATAATGCTAGAATAGAGTTTAAGTCTCACAGTTCAGTGATTGAAGAATAAAATGATATGACTTTCAAAGACATTTCAGATAATTTTGTGCTCCAGACTGTGCTTAAATGCTTAAATAGCAACCCACAGAAATTGTTACTTCTCTATATGTGATAACTAAAGTAACTAAAGGCTGGCTAACATCAGAGCATGGTTTTCTGTATGTATATTAGCATTTTTGTTTTTAATTTGTCAATAGACTATTTCATCTCTTTACCAACTAAATGGGTTTGGTTTGGTTTTTGCACTGCTTTTTTGTAAAATTGCAGCAACAATAAGAAAATTTTGGCACAGTTATTCCCACATTCTGTTCTCTTTGTAAAACACTTTTCTGTTTCTGTACATTTACATTTGCAGCATTTGGCAGACGTCCTTATCCAGAGCGAATTACATTTATCTTTTTTTATAAAACTGATCAATTGGGGGTTAAGGGCCTTGCTCAGGAGTGCCCAGCAGTGGTGGCTTGGTGGAGCTGGGAATCAAACCCACAATCTTTGGGTTGGAAGTCCAACACCTCAACCATGTGCCACCACTTCTGTAGACTAGACCTTTAATTAAATAGTCTCTTCTGACTCATCTATTGACAGACTTGACCTTTAATTAAATAGTCTCTTCTGACTCATCTATTGTACAGATAGTCTAAATGTTGTGATTTACATGTTGAGATATGTGAAGAAAAACTCTCTCACCCTCTCCTTCCTACTCAGTCCACTACTACATCTCAGTTTCGTCCCTGTGCCAACTGTAACGGTGAGGCCGGACCTCTGGGCTTCTGAAGGATAGAGTCAGAGTCATCTTTTTTGGCTCATTTCAGGGTGACTTAAACCAGCATAGAGACGTGTATTACAAAGCATTTTCAAATCTTGGGTTCTTTTTTTTTTTCCCCAGAAGATCCCCATTCCTTAGCTTGTTTTTCTCAGCGACTCATCCTATTTAAACATTCAGGTCCATTTGCAGGCGATTTCAGGTTTTGTCTGGCTCTCAGGTTTCTGTAAAATCAGACCCCCTCTCACTCTCCTCACAGGACAGTTTGGGATCAGTCACGGAACACAGAGTCCATTTATCACTGCGGCAAAAATACTGTGATGGTGTCTGTTAAAAAAGACAGGAAGATGCTCAATGGAAGAGTAAAAGTAGCATGTCAGAAGCTAATAAATCAGTTTCCTGTTCCATTTGCCTTCAGCACATATGCCAGGTGGCTAAGCCGAAGCTCGCTTTCTTACTCTCCTAATGGAACAGGCAGGAAAACTGTTTTTTTTTTTTCCCCCTTTTTTTTTTTCATATTCCTCGTAATGTGTTTCTTTCTTTAAATTTACAACCACTCACTAGCTGACTCTACTGTCACAGGTCATTCAGCAGCTGGGGAGGGTGCAGCGAACACGTGCTTCTTAACATCTTCTAAAACTGCTGTTTATGCAGAGTCACGGGGCAGTGCAGGCAATGAGAGACATGTGCTCACACACACCCACTAAAGCTATTCTGATTGATTGAAGAGAGACAGTGAAAAATGGGAGAGAGAAAGTACTTGTTTTGGTTTTTTTTTTTTAAAGAAATTTGTGCTAAAGGGAAATTCAGTCAGCTGGAAGTGAAATCTGCTGAGTGGAAAAGTCCAGAAGTCTCCATATGGGTCGTCCTGGCAGGCATCCACAGAGACAGCAAGCCCTGGTCTTTAAAGTGGAGTGAAAATCTGCACAGGCCCTAATGAGCCTTAATTCAGCACGCAGCATGTGTCTGTTTCGCCTCCAGACCAGAGCAGATTGTATGTTTCTGGGACCTGCAGCATAAATTGCCTGTATTATATCAGCTCTCTGAAAAAGTGGCCTTCACCAGGCCTTTTTAATGTCATAATCATAACCATAGAAGTAGCACTGAATTGAGAAGGAACAGGAACTGCTCACAGTCAGTGTGTGTGATTACTGATCATGGCTTTTTCAAAGTCAGTCTGACCTTCCACAGTTCTTTATAATTTTTTGGAACGTTACTAGTGTTGCAAAAGGGGTGAAAATTTTCCGGAAACTTGCCATGGGAACTTCATCTTGGCGTTTTGGGAATATTCCCAGTTGGAAACTTAAAAGGAATTTGAGAATTTACTTGAATTAAATTTTATAGAAATTATATAAACAAAACTAAAATGTTTTAGTCATAAGCAGACCATAAGGAACCACACAGGAGCCAGGCATAATGATAAGAGCTAACGAATCACTTTATTTAGTTCTGAAGCCACCCGGGCAGGAGGAGAGGATAGAATTAGCTTTGGTGCTCAGAGGCCCTGGACTTGGTTGCTGGAGCTTCTGACGAAAACCAAAGAATCATGCAAGCAGGTCAGTAGCGGAATGCTAACGATTAGTGAGCACAGTAGCCTGTCTACCCACATACATAAAAGCGTGTGTAAAGATTCGTGTAAAAATAGTGTATGTGATTGTGATGGACTGATGAGGTGAGGGGTATCTGGCTAATACTCAGGTGAGGGTGTGCCGTTGGAAGTTTTGAGCGGGTTGTTTTTTCTTTGAGCGTGAAAACAATTTGACCTGCTGATTTTGTAACTGGTTGTGTGCAGTGAGGCTGTAATTCTAAGATACACCAGTACATAGCCTGTTTAGTTATGAGGAACTTATACAATCTGCAATCTCATACCCTTGATGTTGTTTTTATTGCTGAAAATGATATTAATTTGCTAGGTTTTCAAAGTAGCAACTTCATTTGCATATAATTTATAGCTTCTAAAATAACATTTGTTTAATCAACAGATACAATGCAATGTAATTTATAAAAAAAACAGGCACCCCATTGAAAAAATTTGGGCACCCCATTGAAATAATGACATCAATATTTAGTAGGGACAACTTTTGCTAAAATAGCAGCCTGTAGATTCTTCTTATACTCTTCTTATATTTTGGACCATTCTTCTTTGACAAATTTCTCCAGTTAGGTCAGGTTTGATGGCTGGCGTACATAGACAGTCCTTTTCAAATCAATCTAAAGATTTTAGAATATTGTGTCTGTGCGTGGATTTCTTGGTAGATTTGGAACAATGCTATGGCTCTTTGTCCTGCTGAAACAACCAACCGCAGTATAACTTCAACTCCGCGACCAATTCTTGAACATTTTTCTTAAGAATCTGCTGATACCCCAAAGCATAACATGGGCACTCCACCAAATTTTACAGTAAGGAGCAGGTTCTTCTTCTGGAACGCTGTGTTCTTTTTCCGCCATGCAAAACGCTTTTGTTTGTGACCAAATAACTCAATCTTGGTTTTATCTGTCCAGAGGACATTATTTCAAAACAATTCTGTTTTCTTTAAATGAGCCTTTGCATACTTGTTAGCAGTGCACAGAAAAGGCTTTTTCCGCGTCACCTTTCTATTGAATTGTTCCTTGTGGAAAGTTCACTGGACTGTAACACAATTGTCAGCCACAGGATGTTCTTGGCGCTTTTTGGAGGTGGTTTGTGCTTTGACTGTAACCATTCTTCGATTCTGCCACATTTTTTTTAGCAGGACAGTGACACAAAGCATTGTTCCAAATCTACCAAGGAATTCATGCACAGACACGGATACAATGTTCTAGAATGGCCATTCTAGAATGGGCTGTCCATGCTCACCAGCCTTAAAACCTGACTAACCTGAAAAAAAATACCTGGAGGCAGAATTGAATGACTTAGCCTGTAGACGCTTCTCTCAGCCAGTGATGTTATTTTAGCAAAAAGGTGGCTCTACTAAATATTGATGTCATTATTTCATTGGGGTGCCCAAATTTTTGCACCTGTCTGTTATGTTTTACATTGCATTATCTGTGTTAATTTAAATAAATGTTATTTTAGAACTGAAATGTTGCTGTTTCTATAAGATATAAATTATATCCAAATGAAGTTGTTAGTTTGAAAACCCAGCAGATTATAAATTATGATCATTTTCAGGGGTGCTCAAACCTTTGCATAAAACTGAACTACCGTTTCTTTTTTTAATTTTCTTGGATGTCTTTAGATGCATCATTTCATTCTTTCTTCACTGAAACTAAGAGAGTCAAACTCTGTTCCACCATCACATCATCCCTGTGCACAAAACCCCTGATCTCCATGAATACATGCTGTGTTCTGATTGGAGTAGTGGAACTCTTACGTCCTGATTCTGACTTAACCCATTTAAACTGAACACCTTTAGAATGAACTGGAACCCCGACATAACCCCAGACCTCCTTACCTCAACATTAGTGTCTGATCTCACTAATACTATTAGAACTGAATGAAGACTAATCCACACAGTCACATAATACAATCTAGTAGAAAGAAGTGTGGAGATTATTATATCAGGTCACAAAAAAACATATGGATGTGACAATCAGGTGTCCCAATACTTTTGGCAAAATAGTGTATATAAACAGGGCATTATCAATAATCACTCCACTGATGCCCAGATGATTTGTTCCTCCCGAAGTCTGGTTCTTGTTCAATTTTCTTCCTAACACAATTTTAGGGAGGTTTTTTTTCCTACAGCATTGCATTAAAATAGATTATTCTCACACTATACAGTTCTGTTCAGGTAAAACCTTTGTAAGCAATAATAGCTCAGTAGTCGAGAACCTGGGTTCCTAATCAGGAGGTCGAAAATTCAAGCCCTAATACTGACAAACTGCAGCTACTGGGGCCCTTAATATAGGCCCTTAATTCTCTCCCTCTGTGGATGGTCCTGTATCATGACCCTGTGCTTTAAACCCTAACCCCCTAACCAACTGGACGATGCAGAAAATGATGGCTGATTCTGATTCTTTAAGTTTTAGAATTTATTTTTCTTTACAAATGGCAAGATGTTTAATCCTATGAAGACTTTTTATTTTGCGAAATGTGACACAATCACAGCATATAGAAATCTCTACATGAGGTTTATAAATAGCTGCTGCACATCGCTGAACAGGAAATTTTTTTTACTAATGTTGTTTTCCTGTCAAAAATATATTGTGACATCTAGAATAAAAAAACCCCAAATGAACCTCTTTTACTAAAAATGTGTATAAATCATTTTCGGATTTATTTCTCTGCTTGTCTTGCAGGTCCGTCTGTGTTAGTTAAGATATAAGCGGTCAGTTTAGTGTTTTTTAAATGCAGTTATTTTAGTGCATTTTTTTTGTCATATTAAAACTGTGGTGATAAATTAGTGCCTTCTAATTGATTTAGTTTGTGATCAGATCTTGTTCTTAATAGAGTTGTTTAATTTGAATGAGTTTCTTTGTGTCATGACTTGGAAATTGTATACTTCCATACCATATAGTAGGCGAAAATGAGTATATGAGATGAGTAGTTTGTCCGAATCATTAGTTTGCGAATTACAGCAAGCAAAAAGTTCCCGAATGATCCATCATTCCTGCCCGGATTCTTAAGTATGTATAGGATGTACGTTTTACTATTCCATGACTGAAAGTTTTTAAGTGTTTAAAGTAGCTTTAAGTGATTTAAATGAAAAAGCAAAATTGTTCCTTGTAGTTAAATTGCACTTATTCAACATCATTCAAGTTAAATTCCTGCTACTGTGACGTCATATGTCACATGAAAATATCAACATGGCAGAATGGAGTATGTCTAATTTCATTCATACCCATAACCATACTATATAGAACATACTTTTTAAACAGTTGGGAAGTACAGACTAACCTAAATTTACTACCTGCTTAAGTAGTATGACATTGGATGGAATCTATATCTTCATGAACATACACATGACACCCGAGTCTGGGGCCACATAAGGTCATCATTTGCAGTCATGTTGTTTAACCTCCTGATTAAGGATCCTGTGTGTTCGGCTGATGGCCTCTGCTCTTAAACAGTGCTGGCAGTAGGACGTCTCTCTCTTGATGTGTGTTTATGCTTTGCATTCTCAGCACTGCTTTAGTGTTGCATTAGTGTACAGAAATCAGGTCATCGTCCCGAGGAATCCTGCATACAGGGAGAGATGGGAATGTGGAGAAATAGGGCAGTGGACTGGGTTAATGGGATTCCAGATGGAGAAGTAAAAAAGGAGATTTTGTATGCCAAATATTATTAATTATACTTCATAATATTAACCTAATGAATTAATACAGTGCGTTTACAAGCAATTATAATAAGCCAATATTGCAATTAAACTTAAACTTTTAACTCATCTAAACACAATAATTATAAATCAACGGGCATGGAAACTAATTATCGCATTGTTGCCGCTCTGACCGAACTGCACATGTCCTGTGTGTGTGTGTGTGTACATTTACATTTACATTTACATTTGCAGCATTTGGCAGACGCCCTTATCCAGAGCGACTTACAATATTCCTTGTTATACAACTGAGCAATTGGGGGTTAAGGGCCTTGCTCAGGGGTCCAGCAGTGGTGGCTTGCCGGAGCTGGGAATCGAACCAACAACCTTCGGGTTGGTAATCCAACACCTTAACCATGAGCCACCACTTCCCCCTGTGTGTGTGTGTGTGTGTGTGTGTGTGTGTGTGTGTGCGACATGACATGACATGACATGCATAAATAATGGAAATTGCATGTAAACGAGAGTAGAGTTTTTACTTTGATATATGTAAACATTATCATGCAGTTAAGTCTTTATTCTGATTATTGGAAATGATCGCATTATTTGTACGCATGTTAATGTAGTCCTTAATTTAATGCGGGTCGATGGGTTCCTTTTATGATCCAGGACATTCATTATTCTGGCCAGGTGGATTATTCCGATCTGGTCTTTGATGCAATCATTGTTAAAGCAGGGCTGCATGAGAAGGCAGATTAAGCAGAGAAGGAGGTCCTGTCCTTCTGCACATGCTCTGCTGACTGGTGCAGCCCGAGGCAGCGTGAGCTCATTCTCCAGCAGGATACTATGACAAAGAGAGGTGTGTATTCCCACGGTTTGTTCAGCTCTTTTGAACGTGTGAAGGCTTGAGAATGAGCAAGCAGATCACCTGGGAAAAGGATATGTTGGGTGAGCACCTGTTGAGATCTCACAGTTATGAGCTCATTCACTCACTGAGGAGTGTGTTCAAGTGACATGTCTCAAATAGCCCATCAGAAAAGAATCAGAAAGAAAGAAAACACTTCTTTTGTTTGTTTTTTATTATGCTAGCACAAGGCTGCACCAAGGCTGTGCTCTCTGCGACTTTGCCTGCAGCCTGCAGCTTTTTTCTGTCAATTGTTTGGTGTGTCACAGAACTTTTTGATACCCTTTCAAATCAGATTAGCAGACTGCAGTTTGACTGTTTACTTGTCACATATTAAAACTTCACAGTGAAATTCTTTTCTTTACATATCCCAGCTTAAGAATTTAGGGTCAGAGCACAGGGTCAGCCATGGCACAGCGCCCTGATGCAGAAAAGGTTAGGGCCTTGCTTATGGGCCTGACAGACAAAGCTTGGGAATTCTGGATCTTGAACCCTGATGTGATCTAGAAATCCTAGTGTGATCATATCCTCTAAAGTAAGCTGGTCAAAGGTTTCTTCCTAGCATCATTTCAGGGAGATTTTTCTTGCCTCTGTTGCCTTACAATTGAATATATAAGATAAAGATCATTTAATTATTAATCTTTGTCCATAAAATTTTCCAAAGTTAAAAGAAACAACTTTTTAATGATTTTAAATGTTAATCATAATTTCTGGATCGAGTTTTTACAGTTTAAAGGCCAGAAGGTCTTATAGAGTAGTAAGTACTTTGAAAAAACACTGGTTATATTAAAAAGTTATAATCTCGTTTGAGTCGCTCTGTATTTTGTCCTAACAGAGTTTTAAACTAATGATATTATTAGTATTGATATTATAGATGAGATGCGAGCAATAACAACTGACCAATGCCAGAAACAGACATTCAGGAAACATTTTTCAGCAAATGTGTTGTTTTGTTGGTGCTCCGCTAATTTGCTAAAGCTAGCAGTCAGTTTGATCTTTGACTGATTTTTCACAAATGTTAAAATTAATGAAAAGATTTTTTACTATCCCTGTTCAGCTTGCAGCAGTTTGGTGGTGCTGAGAATTCAATTCAATTCGCTTTTAACAATAGACAAAGCAGCTTTACACAGAATGCAGTAACAGTAAAAATTGTAAGTTTGTCCCTTATGAGCAAGCCCGGTGCAATGGTGGCAAAAAAAAAACTCCCTAAGATGAAGTAGGAAGAAACCCTGAGAGGAACCAGACTCAATAGGGAACTAATCCTCATCTGGGTGACACAACATGTTATTGTTAATTATAACATATTGTAATAATCAAATGTAATGTAAATTGTGGCCATGGACCACTGGAGCAGAGTGCGTCCCAGTCCATCCTCGAAGCTTCTTGAAATCGAGGAACGGAATTTTTATACCTCGGGATGAGTATATGAGGGAAAAGGTGGAGAGAAATGAACGAAGCTGCTGTTCATGATCGAGATTTTAGAAGTTGGTGGTGTCGAGTTTTTCAAATTCGCTTTTCAATCGGTAGGCTTTTAAGGAACAGTTATATTTGTCTGATAGCTCAGTAAATGAAGCTAAGATGAGTAGATAGAGGAGAGTCAAGATTAGGAGGTAAAGATTTAATTATAACTATTGTAATAGGAAAGCTGAACATTGGAGAGATGAGCAAGTCCATCCTCGAAGCTTCTTGAAATCGAGGAACGGAATTTTTATACCTCGGGATGAGTATATGAAGGAAAAGGTGGAGAGAAATGAACGAAGCTGCTGTTCATAGTATTAGCATTGTTAGTATTTAATCAGTTATACTGGAGCATAACATTATGCGATATGTTATTAGATTAGATTAGATTTAACTTTATTGTTATTGTGTAAAGGTAAAGTTAGCATCTAACCATAAGTGCATAAGTGGCCTATTTACAATAAATAACTGTAATAAATAAGGGTATGAGGTTGATAATTACAGAGGTGAGAGTGAATAATGTACAGAAGGTGTGTGGTGGTAATTAATATAAAGTATCTATAAATAAAGTATGATAGTTATAGCCTGATACAGTGTATGCCTGGCTAAGGAGATAGTCTCCAAATTTAAAAATAGATTAAAGACATGTGTCTGAACCCCGAACATTGTCAGGTGGGCAATTCCATAGTTTAGGAGCTAACTCCTTTTTTGAACTTTGCTATTCTGAGGACTACCAGAAGTCCGGAGGATTGAGATCTTAAGGAATTAAACCCACAGTCTTCTGATCGGAAATGTAACATCTAAATTACTGAGCTTTTACATTTATATTGGAATAGAAAATCTATTTTTAATTGAAATATTAGCAGACTTAAGTGTGCTCTCATGGAAGTTTACAAGATTAAACTGCTTGCGCGGTGTGAACACACCGTTGTGTTGTTATGGAAAAATATGCTATATTTTATCATTACTCCAGATGTGTTCATGCTGTTTGGAGAGTACAACACAATTATGTAACGTTTCTCTGAAGGCATTTTTGTCATATTTAATAAGATGAGAAGCTTTAGTGATTTTGATCATCACACGTGGCTGATGCAGTTCATGGTCAAACAACAAAACCATAGCTTCAGAAAACATCACAGAATTTAAGACTAGGTCTCACACAGTTACGCTTATTTTTACGATTTTTGCAAGTGTAAATGAGTTTAATTGGGTTTTATCTAAATTTCATAGCAGCCAAAAAAACTTATGATGATGTAATAACTCACACTGCAGAGCTCTGATTGATGCCGTATTTCCGGTGCTTTTACACAAACTGGCCTTGCGTGACGTTCTGTAATTACCCTGTTCTTAAAGTTGTTCTCCTTTAGTTTTTTCAGTGTGGCAATTCATGTTTTTAGAGATGAAGCTGCTGTTATTTTAATCTTGACTAATGAACGCCTGAAGGATACAGACGTTCCACTTCAATTCAATATGAAAACGCTGCTCTCTAGTGTAGGAGCTGATTCACTGCAGGAGTCCATTTTCCTTAAATAACTGTTGATCTATTTTTAATCGATCAGTGATTTAATACTGATAATCTGGTAACTACTCTGTTAAATTTTTTATTTACGCTGTAATCAGAAATGCCACCACGCTTCAGTAAAACTAAACAGAGACGTAACCTAAAATAATTATTATAAAATAAAAATTTTATAATTATGTCTGTATTATTTGTGCTATGCTTTGTTTTTATGAAAACGCTTGCGTCAGTCTTGAAAAAGTGAATTAAGAATTTCGGTGTTCTGGTTGGAGTAGACTTGTAAATGCGATACTCAATTATGTAAGAGTTTGGGTGTGTGTGTGACTGGTGGAAACAGTCTTACAGTTCAGGTCTTTATACTTTGACTTTTATAGTCAGAACACATGCCAGCACACTCTGTGCAGATAATCAGTGTGTTTGCCGTATTTAATACTGACTATTCCTGTTGTTGTATAATTAACATGTATAATAAAGAGTGATCATGTGTTTATCCTCTTGAAGTTTCATAGTGTGTGTTTTATTCTGATTTCCCCCCTTTGGTTCTCAGGCAGCTTCAGGAGTTGCAGCGGCAGAAGGAGCTGGAACGCGAACGTCTGGAGCGTGAGCGTCAGGAACGCGAGCGACTGGAGCGAGAACGACTGGAGTACGAACATCAGGAACGTGAGCGCTTAGAGCTGTTGGAGCGGCAGCATCAAGAACGTGAGCGTCAAGAACGAGAGCGTACAGAGAGAGAGCATGCAGAGCAGGAGCGTCTGGAGAGGTTGGAGCGGGAGCAGCTGGAGAACGAGCGTGCTGAGTGTGAGCGACTGGAGCGCGAGCGGGCTGACAGGGAAAGACAGGAGAGAGAACACCGAGAGCTGATTGACAGAGAGGACTCGGACCGAGGACGACGCACCTCCAATGCTGGTGAGCGTCTCTGCACAACCCTTTCATTATCTTCTACAAAGCAGATACACAGTTCACACACTCTTATTGTCTTTCCTGGTCAAAGAGTTCTGCAAAATGGACTCCATTTTTAGTTATTTAGGTTTAAACAATTTTTGCTAATAAGAGAGAACTGAGAGAAGTGTGGTTTGAAACGTTTGTTCTTTAAAACACAACCCACTTACCCAGTGTCTTAAAATGTACAAGTAACAATCAGTCAGAGAGGAAAGCAAGAAGAGCAAGAATGGCTGCATCCGAAATAACTAATTATTTAAGAATGATTTATTCTGTTCATCCTGTTTGTTAAAAAAAGGCACTTTTATGTAGTATCAGTATGGTAAGTCCTACATCCACCATGTTGATATTGATCATCAACGACCTCACAGCAGTGCAAATTTAAAGTTAGATGTTTAACTTAAATGATTCTAAAGAAGTGAAATTTAACCACAACTAACTTTTCTTTTTTTTTTTAAAGGGACAAACTGATTTCTGTTTTATTTTCATCTTATAATTTCTTCGATTGTGTAAAGCTGCTTTGTGACAATCACCACTGTAAAAAGCGCTATACAAATAAAATTGAATTGAATTGAATTAAAGCACTTGAAAAGTGCTGCGTCACCGCTTTCCGGCACATCCGCATACTTGTTGTCTTTCACAGGATCACGTAATAGTAATGTTTCCATCATGTGTTAACTTTACAACCCAGGCGGTAATACAAGTAATACAACATCTGGGATCTTTTTGTACACTGTAATTACACATATGGACAAACTACTCATTTCGTGTACTATATAGTGGAAAAGTACACAATTATAGATGAAGGTCCTCTGTATTGGGCGATAGATATAGACATTATATACATCATTAATGTATTTAGATTTTGTCCAGGTGAAGTTGGATACATAAATATTACTATAAAAATGAATATAAGTCAGAGCTGGAGTTTGAGCGTTAGAAGGGAAAATGATAATGAATGATAATTTCTGGACATTTTTACTGGATATGACCTGTGAGTGCCACCTTGACACTGGCACTGGTTTAAATAAGGGCATTCAGTAAAAATTGTTTCATATTTCAGTTGAATTACTTAAACTTAAAACTAGTATTATCTAATGACAGAACACACCAGTGAAATCAGGGCCTGTAGTCACTATACATCTTATGGCTAAAAGCCAAAAACTCTAAATTTAGCTGAATCTGTAAAACTAGAGTTTAATTGTAGCAAATTTCTTTTTTAGATGAAGATATAGACACTTATAGACTGTAGTTATATAATAAATACAGATTTGGAGGTCAAAATTTTTAAATCTAGAGTACAATTAAAAGTTTGTGGGCACTGCTGTAAAAATGTAAATGTAAAACTGCTGTAAAATGTTGAGTCAAAGATTTGGTCAACAATAGTCATTTAGAATATTAGATTTTCTTCATTAATTAACTTCTATTAATCAAATTAAATCAACAGTCGGTGTCTCATGAGGAGACGTTGTTACAATTCTTCTGGATTCAGTCTGTCTTAGTTTTCCATGTCATTTTTGACATACTAAATGATAATGAGATCAGATCTCGCTGTGGAGCACTGACTCCTTGTGCAAACAAAAATCTCAGTGAATCATTACAATTTTTAGAAAAATAAATGTTTGGACATGTAAACTGATATTTTTTTTACTGACACACTGAAAATAAAGAGAGAAATACTCGACTATAAACTATTTTAAGATAGTAAAAATACTAGTGTTTTAATCATTTTGGCCACCCTTGTAAATATTGCTATAGACTAATAGTGTAGGGTTTATTTTACCCTGAATCCAGTAACCAAGATGCACTTTAAGTGGGTTTATTCTCTGGATTTCTTTGGACTAAGTGAGTGTTGGAGATATTAAAATAAAGGTAAAATTAGGAACCTCTGTAAAAAAAAAAAATCATTTTAAAAGCTTTGGTTGTTGTGGGGGTGTTATTTTCCTGTCTATAATTGGTAAAAGTGTGGACCTTGTCGTCTTTCTGGTGTGAATCTAAAGTTTTGCAGTTCTGAGGTCATTGTTGCACAAATTAGCACAGTAATGGCAGGGGCATTGTCCCACACCGGAATGCCCACTTGTATGTGGTAAACAATCGGCCTTGTGCTGCATCCATTTACCCAAAGACATTTTCTTTTTTGGAGTAAAGTTTTGATTTTGTGGGATGTTTCAGCTGGATCTGAAACAACTGCAAAAAACTAAAGGATCCTTCCCCCTCCCTCTGTAGAGTTAACAAGGCTTTGAAATATGAGGGGTTTCCATTAATATACTGTAGTTCCGCATTCAGCTGGCATAATGCACAAGCATAAAAGAAAAATTGGGAAGACCGTCCTGCATGCCTGGGCTTCTTTTTGGGTCTGTGATTTGGGTCAATGAAGCCATTGAAGGGAGAAAACAATGGGTCTACTCACTATGTCTTCTTCTAAACCATGTTCAAAACAGGGTTACATTCTAGAGCTGGAAGGTTTCGAAGGTCACTTCAGCAGGTTAAGTTGTCAGATATAGAACCATGAGACAAGTGTGTGACATGCCAGTGTATAGTGCATGATACATATCTCAAGCTACAGCTGCACATTCAGCTACATCAACTGAGAAATTTATATTAAAAGGATTTCGCATAACAGGAGTATTTCAAGGAGTACTACCCATCCGAGTGCCCAAGAGACATACCCCTCACTGGGTTTGAGCAGTGTAGTGTCACACATGTTGTTTGTGGAATATACCAGTACTCAGGGCCTTCCCACCTGTTCTGAGTCGCTGTCATTTTATAACCAAAATAGGTGACATTCCTGTCAGGCATAAAAGATCAGAAAGGTTTTAATGTACAATTTATAATGTGGTCACACTGGTGTCTAGTCTCAGTTGGATCAACTTACTTTCTGGACTCAGCTCCATGCCCAGCCGTACTACTTGCACCTGTGAATTTTGTTTTTGGATCCATGGGCAACCCGATGAATGCATGACACCACCCCTCACATGTTGGCACTGTTGCCACTGCCGACCCACCAGGCACCTGATGCGTATCTTAAATAAAATGCTCTTCAAAAAGTTGCATGAATTTGGTAATACAATCTACTGTGTTGTTTCTGTACTAACTGATTTTTGGTTTGTTAGGCCTTCAGGTTTCATTTGTTATATGTTCTACTTTGCACACATTTAGATTTTCCTTCAAGTATGCGGCGTAGTTGGCATGGAGTGAATGGTTAACCGACACATAACTCACATGTGTTTATTAGCTCAACTAAACTACAAATGAGGACTTTTAGGAGTTAGTCCGGACATACTGGCTCCTGAAAGTACTAAATGAGACACCTTATCTTTTCACCTACTTGATTGGCCTCGTGTGCTTAGACTGATTCATCTGTTTAAGGCATCAACGATTTTATCTAACAGATTGTGCTAATTTTAGCTTGTCCCATGTCCTAGCAAAAAGTAAAATCATGATGGAGATTGTAGGTCTGTGCCTGTTTTCCTGCTTCATTTGCTCCCTTTCTCTCTTCTTTCTTTTTTCTTCCTTTCCTTTCTTTGTCATGTTTCTTACCGCACGGCTTCCCTTCCTGATGTGTTCAGCCTTTGAAACTACCCTACACACCCCTCCACCTCCAGACTGCAACAAGAGCTCTGCCTCTTCTTCACCTGTATCCCCTCCCACCCCCAACTACCCTCCTCCTACATCTTCACCATCGTTAGTCCCACCTCCCACCCCGCCCCTACGCCATTCTGCCTCTCGTTTTGCCACCTCTAAAGGCTCTGCCTTCCACCCAGTCCTACCTCATTATGCCACCATCCCCAGGCGGCACGCAGCTCATACCACACCTATAGCTGTGCCCTCTGCCCCAGCTTCCAAAACAGTAGTCTGCCAGTCCAGCAATATCACACCCTTACCGCCATCACCTCCAGTCATGATCAGCAGCCCCCCTGGCAAAGCCACTGGCCCTCGGCCTGTCATTGCTGTTCCAGCCTCCAGCCCACATTTCTCCTCTTCATCCACAGCACCTAATGGGCCTCCAGTCACCTCTCAGTACCATGCCGCTTCTCCAGTCATGAGCCAGTCCTTTCCATCACCCCCGACTCCACCTCTGCCACCTCAGTCCTCGCACCAAATTCCCACCTCCATGACCCCTTATGTGTCCTGTCCATCCACCCAGCCTCCTGTTTTTCCCTCTCCTTCTACAGCCTGTCCTGCCAATGCTGATTGCTCTGTAAACTCGGTGCTGGGAGACTCCTCTGCTCCAGAGCCGGGTAAGGCCTCTTCTGTCTGTCTTTCTGCCTCTACTAACCCACTAAACCAAAGAGGCGGTTCCAAGGAGAGCCAGTGCTTAAGTGTCAGGTTGCCCTTGGAGCCGTTATCTGGTGCTTTTGCTTTTGAATGAGAATTGTTATCTTGAGCTAGTGGTGTCCAAACTCGGTCCTTGCAGAGTTTAGCTCCAATTTGCCTCAACACACATACCTGTTAGTTTCAAGTATACCTAGCAACATCTTGATTAATTGGTTTAGGTGTGTTCTATTAGGGTTGAAGCTAAACGCTGCAGGACACTGGTCATCCAGGACCTAGTTTGGACACCCCTGTCTTAAGCTTTTGGGTAGCTTAATTAATCTTGCCTGCCATTCCACCTGTTAGAACAATCGCTCGACCTGATGATGTTCAGTCTATCTATTAGCTGGCATGCTTTTTTCCCGTCATAATTGTTGTCATTTATAAATAGTCTCAAATCATTTGGTGCTTTATGATTTCTGGTCTTTATGAATTACATTTGTCTGTTGAGCCCCTACACGCCATAAACAAGGTTTTCAAAATCAGCTGTTGAATCATTTTAATTTAAAATACTTAAAGGCATATTACTGTGTATGCATAGGAGTAAGACTAAAAATCTTTGTATCTAGAATTATTAACATGAAAGCCAATGATAACATTTACATTCATTGACTTTTTTGAATATTTGCTAGCTAAAAGGGACACGACCTGTCTGACTGTTAGTGTCATCAGTAGGATTTAGAAGGTGATTAATGTGTCTACATTTCATCTCCATGTTTCAAAGTCATCTATCATTACTGTGGATTCTGTATTGAATCAGCTTTCGTTGCTGATCACCGTTTTTTGTTTGCTGTTCATAAACTGCCTCTGCAGTCATGTGCACTATTGGACTCTCATTAGCTTGTCTTCCATTTTTATCATCATGTGTTAGTTTTAAAAAAGAAAGCCTGCTATGATTATTAATTACTGGTGCCCATAGCATAGCTTGGCTCAGGCTGGTTTGCAAAAGAGAAACCCTGAGTATTTATGGGGCAGATGTACATCAGGTCTATTGCTAGACCACAGCAAAGGGGAAGTGATTAAGGATAATTAGAATAGTCGTCTGTGTGAACATGATGTAGCTGTATGAATCACTGATACTGATTTTATCTTTTTTTTGTGCTTCTACAGATTTGCTGCAGACTGTTCCCACCCTGCCCACACCACCCCCTCTCCCACCCGGCTCCACTGTGACCCTGACTTCTGCTGGAGCCCCTCCCCCTCCTGGTCCTCCTCCACCTCCCCCTTTACCCTCTACACTTACTCCTACAGGTCCTCCTCCTCCCCCTGGACCTCCACCACCTCCTGCCTCTGGCCAGGCCCCACCCCCCGCTCCACCTCCAGCACCACCTCTCCCCGCCGGTCTTTTTACTCCTTCACCCACTGGCGATGAAAACAAGGCCTTGTCTGGGCTGGCAGCTGCCCTAGCAGGCGCCAAGTTACGAAAAGTGTCAAGGGTAATAAATATATATACATTATATATCAGTCATTTAAACTATAGTCTTCACTCTGGGGACATTAACCTTTAGATGTCCAATTTCACGTTCTGCCTAGAGTCATTTATAAAAATCCTTTATTTATTAGCAACATACAACAAATCTAGTACTTTCTCCTCAATTTACTGTAAACGTTTTTATTTACTTTGCTCTGAAATATCTGAACGGTCGTATACAATATATACTGTGCTTGATTAAACTGACATTCTGCCGTTTGCTGTTGCAGAACGAAGAGTCCTGTAGTGGGGCTGCTGGAGCTGCTGCGGCTTCCAGTGCTGCCAAGCCAGAGGCTGCCCGAGGAAATGGGCCGTTGCCTGGGGGAGGAGGACTTATGGAGGAAATGAGTGCCCTACTGGCTAGGAGGTATTACTGAATAATACTGAATGCTGTTATGCTGTATAGTAAAACGTATATATGCGTCATTCAATCTTAAGTCTAAAATAAAAGTTTCAATGATTTTTAATTGTATTAGATATTTTAAAGGAAAATCCAGCTTCCATGTCAACATTTATATTATGTTATTTTCAGTGGTATAAATGAGCTGCATAATAATTAAATGCCTTATCACTCAGACCACTACTATAACTTATCTCTACAGCAGCTCTTTTACTCTCAGATTTTTATACTCTGCTCAAGGCTTTACCGTTCTTGATAACACAGCTGTTTCCAATTAAAGCCATCTTCTAATGATTGTCATATTCGCTATTCAGCCGAATTTTATATAACTACATCACATTCCAACTTCTGTTGTCTGCTGTATTTTACTGAAATATGATGTTAAATCATGTGACATCACCGTTTTAGCAGCTAACAGCATCATATTGGTTCTAGTTTACTTAGTTTAAAATCGTTCCTGTTATTCAGTGCCATTTAAACAACAGGGTCTCGTCAGTACATCAGACTTGACATGAAAGCTAATTTTCTAACGCAGATATGTATAAAGAACAATATGGCATATGAGTTTTTTTTCTGATATAGAAGACGAATCGCAGAGAAAGGATCATCACCAGAGCCTGAGTCGAAATCGGTAAGAAAGGCTTCAGACTGCAGGGCACAGCCTATTTCCTTTTTTCAGTTTTCCCTTGCTGTCTAATACCGAATAGCATACAAAGCTCCGTTCATGCTTTTACTAAAATAAGAATTCTGTAGCCATTATTATTATTATTATTATCATTATCTAACGATATTATTGTCGTTTTGTTTTGTCCAGCAGGAAGAAGTCGAAGCAACCATTACTCCAAAATTGTCAGCCTGTAGCACACCAGGTGAGTCAAATTTATTCCATCTTCAAAAAAAAAGTAAACACAAAAATATGATTGAAAAGTATTGTATGTTGTTAGACAACCGATAGCCATTATTTTTTTTTAGAATCAATACGTTCTTTGTACATGTTTATAAAACAATCTTATTAAGATAGATAGATAGATAGATGTATATTAATATTATATTACATTCTTTTACTGAAACTGGAAGTGCATTACGCGTGAACATTAAGCATGATTCTAAAATAAAAGCTTAAAAGAGTCAATCAAAAATGAAACCGGTTTCCTATTTCTTTTCACTATTTCTAACCAATTAAAAAATCATCACATAAAAAAAAAAAAAGTTATCCAAATTAACACCAGAATTTTTGTTCCTTCAGTTTGCTTTAGTCTCCCTGTTAAGATGAACTCATAGTGTATTATTTGCTTTTATGTTAAATAAAGTAAATCTAAAACCTCATTTTGTAGACTCGTCTCCCCTCACAGTGCGGTTCCAAAATGGCGGATATGCACACAATTATCAAAAAGGCCACTAGTTGGCATCGTTTATCGGTGGATCCGGTATTACAAAACCGACATATAGATGTGCTTAAATTCTGAGAACTATATCAATAAAACTGATTAGTGGTTGATCTTTAATGTTGTTAGTCTTCCTGATCAGTCTGTGTTTGTTCTGGAATTTTTTTACCCCTCATTCTTTTGCCTTTACCTGCAGACATGCCCAGAAAGCCATGGGAAAGGACAAACACTATCAACGGTAGCAAATCCCCAGTTATTGGCAGGTACGAGCTCCAAAATAAAGCATGTGGTTCTGTGTGACCACTTATGCACACATCAGTTTGCACTGTGAGATTAGTGAGCAGCTCTGGTCTATTCCTCCTGACCTGAAACACTGCATTTGCTTTGTCTTGTGCCTTCACAAGGCCGCATGACAGAACAGGGGCTATGGGGGACATGCTGCATTGTGGAGTTACAGATGTACTGCAATGCTGTTCTTGCTTGTTACATGGCTGTCCATGAGTTCGTGCACGCACACACACACACACACACACACACACACACACACACACACACACACACACACACACACACACACACACACACACACACACACAATGATTAAACTCCCATGTGGCTGGAGAATCCAGAACTGTGATTTCTGTTGCTTTGGGTTAATTTGAGTTTTTTTTTCAGAAGAAGATGTTTTGGCAAATTTGGATTAAACATTTCAAATAATATAAAAAAAAATAAATGGAAATTAAATAAAATGATTTGTTCTACGGTTGTTGCATCATCTTTCTGAACTGCAACCCTGGTCAGTGTGTGTGTGTGTGTGAGTGTCTGACCAGCGAGTGTCTTTACTCTCACAGACGGGATTCTCTATGGAGAAATCAGACCAGTACTGAAAAGTATCCTGATTCCTTAAACAGGTATAAGAGACTGGAGACCCTTCCTTTCTTCTTTTCTTTCGTTACACCTTCTGTCTTTCTTTTTGTCTTTCATTTTACTTTCTTTCTGTCTTTCTTTATTCTTTTTTTCTTTTTCCACCTTTTTTCTTAATTTTTTGTTACTACTTTCTTTCATTTTTCTTTTCTTTTTTTTGCCTTTTTTTTTTTTCTTTTTTTTTTTTTTTTTTTTTTTTTTTTTTCTTTTTTTTTTTTCTTTTCTTTTTTTTCCCTTTTCTTTCTTTCTTTTCTTTTCTTTTCTTTTCTTTTCTTTCTTTCTTTGTTGTGCTGCTGTGAATGTTCTCTGCAAGTTGAGGGATGGTTCTGTGTTGTTTATGGTCAGACACACAGCCCTGCTAATTCATCCAACAAAGTAATTACCACATGTACAGGATGAACTCCTCAGCACCATGTAGCTCACTTTAGTGCATTACATTTATTCTGGGTAGAATGGACAGTCTGTCTCAGTCTCACCTTTGGGCTGTAGTGAAAATTCCTCCAGGGCATCCCAGCACAGATAATTGTGCTACTATGAAACAGGGTCGAATACTAAGCACAATCGTCTGCAGGAAGTCTGTGCCAACTCTTCCAGCCGGCAGCACAGATAAGCACACACACGTCCTGACCCTCTGCACATGGGCGTGTCCATTTTCTCTGAATATTATTGTCAGACTCACAGAAAAGTCATTCTCAACGTCCAAATATTAGCACTGACTCCGATATCTTGTTGCCTGTGTTAGTTTTTCTGTGTTATATTAATGCCCTGTCATGTGTTTAGAATTCAGTTCCTTCAGCTGCCCCCAGAATTCATTTCTCTTCCTGTTAACTGAACTGATATAACAGCATTTTTCTCTTCTTTATGGTGATTACCTTGTTGGCATTTTGTGTGTGTCGGGGTTAAGTGGGCTGCTACGCGAGTCTCTGTGTGTTTTGGGGTGTGTTTGTGTGCATGCAGCAGAACTGAAGCTTGGATTGTTTTTGTTTTTGCCTTTGTCTTTGAACTTATTGTCTACATCAGCAGTTATAGCTCACAAAATCAGCATCAATCTGGAAACTAACCATATATTTTTATATAATGAAGTTATAAATTCTTATTTTAAAAGTTTTATTTGTAGAATTCCTTTAAAATTATAGAAGGCTGCAAAACTTTTTTCACAAGATACATTACTATTCATTCCATTCTATTTAGGTTTTTGAGCCAACTATATTTCTGTTGACCAGTTTAGTTTTTTTTTTTTTTTTTTATTGCAAATAAATTTCATCTAGATTAACATCAATCCGTTTATTTTTCTTTCCTTGTCCTGGTTGGAAATTACGCCTTAGCAGTTTGTTGGGATTGTGGAAATGTGCTTAAACACTCAACACTATTAACATGCTGCTGTTCCACAGTTACCGTCTGTATGGATTTATGCAGCTCTCAGTGGCTCTCCATTACTGACCTCTGGTTTTGTTTCTCAGGCCGAGATCTACACCCACCCCCACTGGATCCCTAAGTGCCAATGGAGTGCCAACAGAAACTCTGGACTATGACAGACTGAAACAGGTCATTAATCTCAAAGTGTTACAGAATTCCCATGTGTTTAAAGTATAACTCAGGTTTTAAATAGACTTATTGTGTGTTTCTTGTGTGTTAAAATATATATTGAAATATAATAATGAAATTACCTGGTTTAACATTTTAGGACATTCTGGAAGAGATGAGGAAGGAACTGTCAAAGCTGAAAGAAGAACTTATTGATGGTAATACATTAGCGTGTGTGTGTGTGTGTGCGCAGGCGTACAGTATCTATACAGTCCAATAGTTTAGTTAGTTTTGCACTCAATCTTTGACACTCAATTTTTCACAAGAAAAAGAAATAAACACACAAATCTTACTGTACAAAATGTTAATCCAATGTATAACCAAAAAAGTATTAAAACTCCAGATGTTCGTCTTACTCTTTCTCCTATAATAATGTCCACACAGTCTTTCCACTAGATTAGGTCATGTGACTGTGTGGATTTGTGTTGATTCGGTTCCACTAATATTAGTGAGATCAGACACTAATGTTAAGTTGAGGAGGTCTGGGGTTCAGTCGGGATTCCACTTTATCCAAAAGGTGTTCAGTTTAAAGGGGTTGAGTCAGAAACAGGACGAGTGTTCTTTTAATCCAAATCATCAAAAACACAGCATGTCACTTCCTAAAAGGTTGAAAATCCCTTGTTGAACAGGACAAGACACAAAATTTTTGGTCATATGGTATATTTCAAGCTTCTAAGATGGCTGACATGTTTTTGATGCTGTGTAATGGATGCTGTTAAAGTAATAATTGATCAGTTTTAAACTGCAGCTGAATTTTTCCTCTGAAAATCACTCGGTACCCTCTGGTGGTGTTTTTTCTGTGTTCCAGCGATCAGGGAGGAGTTGGGCAAGTCCAGTTCTGCATAAGAGACCAGAACCTCCCAACTGTTTCCCCAGCCGTGATCCATCACCAGACCAGCTCCAGTTCTGACACTTTCTCTAAATGCAGCGGTAAACAGACATTTTTACAGACAGCATTTTAGTTCTGTGGTGATGACAATAACCATGATAATTCTAAAGAAACGTTTGAAGGCGATGCTATTTTAGGGCTACAAGTATCAAGAAGAGATTCCATAGGTGGGATTTCACGCTGTGAAATTTTTCCCTCAATATTCCAGCGGGGGTGGGGGGTGGGGGGTGCAGCCTTTCTAACAAAGTGACTGTCAATATGCAAACGATTATTCTAGAGAGATGAGCAATCGATCTGAGGAGGGCAAAACAAAACAACACATTACTGAACTCTGTCCTGTATTAATCCTTAAAGAGTGACTGTATTTCCAACAAGTGATGTTCTTATTTTACTCTTGGTTAGCAGAGGGCCGTTCTGTTTGGTCAGATTAAGTTTAGCTTAAAAGCTAAGTTTAGCTTCAGGCCAAACAGTCCGTAGGACTGGGTTTAGTGTCTCGCTGCAGGACTTTGTAAAGCTTGTCTTCCTGATATCATTATAATCTCAGTATGTATTTTTAAAGACATACTACTTATTCTTCAACTCACCGTCTGTTCTAATCTGTTCCATAGCCATATGAAGTATCTTAGTCTTTTATCGATTATTAGCCAGATTCATCAGAAATAAATGCTGAGAAGTCTGTTTCATAAACCACTTTATTTTAATATCTTCGTCTTGTATGTTAGGGAAACAGTTTAGAACAATTGGGTGAGATTTTGCCTCTCTACTGTAACTCATTGTAGCTTTTAACCAAATTCTTTCAGTCGAAATGATGGGCGTAAATGCCAGTATCAACAAACCGCACCTGTAGATAGAACTCACGACATGTGGTTGGTTCATGTTTCCTGGTCCACTGCAGGCTCTTCTCTTATTTTCTTTGATTTTAGTGCATGTCTTGTTCTGAATGCTATAGAAAATCTTGCTGCCACGAAATTGAAAATTGTTTTCACTTTATAAGCAATAAGTGTAGCACTGACACACTTTTTTGTTTGAATTTTTTTCTTCCCATGTGCATTAATTTCTTTTCTGTAATCGATTATCCTGTCACCGAATGAGTGAGGGAGTGTTTTTAAAATGCACACAAGTTTTTCTCTAATAAACTGTAAACCTGGACAACCTGTTTAGAGCTGGAATTAATTCACATAAGCACAGTACACGGCTCTCTCCGATGCACAAGGCTCTCGGATCGTGTGTGTTCTATTTCCGAACGACTCTGCGTGATTAGGTGTGATTCATTGAGACTTCTAAAACTATTTTAAGTCTTGAAGCTCTTTATTCAATCAAATTAACACTATTAGACTAATGTGACTGGGGGCTGATCATAGGATATTTTTTTGTTTATATCTTTAAATTTTTTAAATGTATTATTATTTTCTCTGAATAGGATTCTGTTTCATGATTATTACTATTTACTTACATCCTCTGAGTGTTGTTTTCCATTTCTGATCATCTAACACACTATCAAGAAGTCCGAAAGTTGATAGACAGCATAAATTGCACTTTAATGGCCTCGATCCTGCTGATGATGTCATCATCCCGTATGTGGCAGACCCACCAAAGTTCAACAGTAACAATCAACCTCCAGAACAATGCGATCCTGAGCGGCCTTTCATTTTATTGAAGGCTGTAAACGATGCCATCAATATGGTTTGGTAATGTGAATGAATCTGTTTGTGATCTTTAAGCTTTGTGGCTGGTTCTGAAGTCATATTTAATAGGTAAAATATTTAAAAATAAAGAAATAAATAGTAGTACAACTAATCATAGCCTGTTTAGGCATCCAGCTTTGGTAAAATGTAAAGGAAAGCCTTTAAGCTGCTTAGAAAAAGGAAAAAGTGCATTTTTTTTTCATGCCGTTTTGATTGTAACGGTACGGTTTGTGTTTAAAGTGCTTTTATTCTGAATGTTACTAAAGGCTGGAAATGTCAAGTTCTCTGTGAAGGAAGTCAATATCTGCCTTGTCGATTTTGTTTGTCTATAAAGCTGACTTTATCTTCAGAAGTGGAATGTCTGCTGGACACGGTCTAATCGAACGTCCACATAATGCATTTTAACAGTTTCTTTTCTTTTTTTTATCATTCATCATTGTTGCTTAATGTTCTCATAATAATTAGACATTTCTTACACGCTAGTGTTGATTTGTTTAAGCAAATGAAATAAAAACTGCAATACATTGGTTGTTTTGTGTGAATTTACTTATTGAACACTAACATAAAACAAAGTGAGCTTTAGTCTAAATAAAGGGAGAGGAGAGGAACTTAAGGGCAGCTACCAACCATGGGGGAAGGTGGTGGCTCATGGTTAAGGTGTTGGACTCCTCCACCAAGCCACCACCGTTGGGCCCCCGAACAAGGCCTTTAACCTCTAATTGCTCAGTTGTATGAATGAGATAAATGTAGATTGCTCTGGATAAGAACGTCTGCCAAATGCTGTAAATGTAAACCCACACCATCAAAACCACCTACAGTGATCAACTGGGCATGCAGTAAGAGTGAGACTATAAAGCAGTGGACAAGTGATCTAACTAATTTTCTTTTACATCATGTGGACAGTCAGGTCAGTTGTGTGTGTCCCCCTTACTTTGGAAAAAGGTGGCACCATAATGCAGTGTGAAGCTCACATGAACATTCATGTGGATGATACTATGACATGTACCACCTACATAAACATCAAATGACACTCATTTGTAGCAATAATATTCCATTAGTGTGATTATACTTCCTAACACACTGCAAACATTATTCAGGTGTGATTTAAGGAACATGGAGGTAAGTTCAAGGTGGTGACTTTGCTATCAAATATCTCAATCTGTTTAAAAATGCTAAACAAACATGTCCAATCCATAAAGGTGAAGGTCTTTGTGCTAGATACCATAACACACTTTCAGGGGTCTGGGCTTTGGTGGCTAAGGCACAACGGAGACACTGTATTAGGCAGGTGGTTTTAATGTTCTAACTAATAGCTACTGAATTTTTAATGCACGCACTATACAGATCAAATGTCTAATAGATTAAAACAGTAAATGATACAGCAGACTTTCCTGACCGATCAGCTTTATCCTGTGCTAATAGTGGAAGTGGTAGTTTATTGGTTAAGGTGTCGGACTCTAATTGGAAGAGTTCAATTTCCAGCCCCACCAATTTGCCACTGTTGGGCCCCTAAGCAAGGCCCTCAACCCCCAACTGCTCAGTGGTATATGATGTAAGTCACTCTGGATACAGGAGTCTGCCAAATGGTGTAATTGTAATATCTTTTAGTCCTGATGGGACTGTTATGCTGTATAAATACCAGTGAGTGGAATGGCTTTTGGAAAATAGTGTATGAATCTATAATTCTCTCTAAATGCTAATCTGACATGCTGGATGTTTTTTTTTTCTTATAGCTGTATGATGAATAAAAGCTGTGTTGCGCTGCACACTTCCGCTTCAGATGAATCTGCTGGTGTGTTTCATCACCCTGCTATTACAGCTCATTCACTGCCACTTTTCTTGTGGCCCTGTCTTCATTGCAGTAAACAGGAAAGAGGAGTAACATAACCAGAGCACATCTGCAGAGTTCACAGCTACAGCTTTCAATCCACCTCTTTAAATCCGTCTGTCAGCAGCAGTGAGGCAGAAAGTGGAAGATGATCTAATGCTATTTTAGGTAATACTGCATAGAGACAGGGGACATTAGAAGGACTGTGATATGGATAGGGTCTGGGTTAGAAACTTCAAACTCTACGGAGACATTTTTTGCTGTGGCCAAGTGAAAATACAAACTCAAACTGACTTCTGTCTTAAGTTTTATTTAAAACTGAAGTGGAGATGAAGGATAAATCCTATAAATTCTTTCTGTAATAAGTAACTTAGATCAATGTACTATTTTTACACTTTTTTATATTAAATTAGCCGCCACATTTGTAATGTCAACTACATTAAAAGTCAACTACAGTACATTTGTAGTGTAACTCGACTGAGTTCTCTTTTAATACAATACTTCTAATTGATAAATAAATGAAGTTAATCTTTAATTAACTTGAAGGTAAAGTGATATAAATACTATGAAAGCACATTTTAAATTTTCATTAAAGTTTAATTTTGTACTGATTTTTTTAATATAGTAAAATTCGCCAATAGGAGTTCACCTATGACAGACTTTTATAGTATAGACCAAGTACAGTGAAATAGCATTTTATTTAGTTAGAGAAATTTCATCAGCATACTTATTTTGTTGTTGTTGTTGAAAGGAAGTACACTGACAGGACACTTAAACTTCTTTATTAATTTTATTATATTATTTTTCTTGTTTAAATATAACAATGCTATTTTCTACTTTAATCAAATTATTTTGCTATGATAGTTATATCATGTACATTTTAACCGCAACACAAATAGATTATTAAACGTTACCTTATCGTTAACGTTATCTTTTTTTTCTATATCTCACATTAGTCAGTCTAAGCATTTTTATAAACACACAAAAGAAAAATCTTAAGAAAGAAAAAACTTGTAAAATACATGTAAAATGACAAATGTTCGGTAAACAGCGTCAAAGAGAATGTGAGAGAAACACCGAGCTCCGGTTTTCTGCGTCTTCTTCCTCCTCGGTGTTTTGCGTAAACACCCGACATGACTGAATCCTCCATTTTGTAAACAGACCAACGGAAAGTCTAACTCTGGCTTCTGATTGGACTGACTACATGCCAACGCTTTCAAAATCTCCCATCATCCAATCAGAAAACAGGTCGGATTTAAAAGCGAATTCCTGCAGCCAATCATTGAGCTTCGCGCCTTCGTAGGCGTTGGTAGGTTGAGTCGACAGAGAGGGAGGAACGGAGTTAAGCGCCGAAAACACATTTATCTTTTAAATAATTAAATCAACTTTTTGGAAGCCTAAGGGGGAAAAAAATCCCGATTCTAAAGTCTTGGCGAAGTTTGTGCAGAAACAGGTAGGATTGGTTTAAATGAACATTAATTTCAGTAGAACGTCTGACGTGTAAGTCTTTGTTGGGACTCGATTCGTTCCGTTAGTTTGAGAGCGTAAATAACTTCAAACACACATCTAATTATTAGTTTATTTTAGACACACGATCGTTTTTATTTTATTTGTCTGAGAACGCGCCGGGATTGTAACATTTATTCTGATTATTGAATAAAAATGAAACAGAACGCGATCTGATGCTTGTCATTCCGGGAAGTTTGCTAACCGGCTTGTGACAGGAACAGAGCCGACCTGTGCTAAGCTCGCGCTCGAGAGCATTCTCTTCTGTCTTTCAGGCATTTTGGAACTTCGTAAACACACATCTGGATGTTATTGTTTACGTTAATCAGTCCAGCGGTGCCTCTTTAATCCGCAGTGTGTATCAGGCTGATGTTAAAGCGCGGTTAGCAGTTTGAATAGATGACGTTTTCCCTCCTGAAGAGTGATTTGTTAAAGGAGCAGCTGCAGAAATGGCTGCTCTTCATCCTCCAGTTGAAACGACTTTAAAAGGAATCCGACTGCAATATGATCATATATAACGTTTTTTTATTGGCATGTTTTCTGATAATAAACCTGCACAGAGTAACACTAAGACTGTACAATAGATTATTTCAGTATGGATATCACACTATGTTCACCTGAAAGAATCACATGACCGGATGTATAATGTGCACAAACACGAGATTTATGGATTCATTATGAAGTTTAATAATCGAGTGAAAGTTTAAGTTTATCGTTTTAAGTTCTGTTCCTGTAGAAACATTTTAAACAAGTTTAAATCATTCAGACGCAGGGAAAAAAATCACTTTTAGAACGTTTACAGCAGACGCCCTTATGCACAGCGGCTTCTTATGCATCTAAGGGGTTAAGGGCCTTGCTCAGGGGTCCAGCAGTGGTGGCTCTGTGGAGCTGGGAATCGAACCCACAATCTTCGGGTTGGTAGTCCTACAACTTTAACCATGAGCCACCTCTTCCCTTTTCTTTAATAAAGGTTAACTGTGTTTAATTTATACAGTGAAGTCTATACAGTGTTATTATTTGACAGTTAATTATTCAATTAAAGGTAGTGCAGTGGTGGTGTTCTGCTAACTGAAAGATCAGGGTTTGATTCCCAGCACCACCAAGTTCCCACTGTTGGGCCCCTGAGCAAGGCCCTTAAACTGATGACCCAAACTGATGGGAATTTTATTCGGGTTGAGAGACGTATGATAAACCTGATGAAACGAACATAAAATTTTGTTAGTATTATTTTTGGTCTTTCGTGCATTTTCCGGGAATTGACCGGCACTTCATGTGAAACTTTTCTTCCCTGTTGCTAAATTTCAGTAGTACAGCTCTCTCTTTCTTTTACCAGTCCCAATACTACTGATTATTGCTGGATTATATTATAACCGCAGAATAAATTGTCAACCGTAATAAATTATTTATTTTGGGTACACTGCGACATGTAAATAAGTGGGCGTGTCTAAATCATGCTTTGTAATGCTTTTGCTTTCTTTCACTATTATAGTTGTGTTGTCTGTAATTTTGTATATATGTGATATATTAAAATGCGCATGCATTTTTAAACTTGTTTTTTACTACAATTTCAATTCATGTTCGCACAAAGTCTGTGAGAGCGGCATTACAGATTTTACGTGACACTCCGGGTCTGTTGCCTAACAATTCCTCCTCTTTCGATAGCTTTAATCTTGCTCCATTGCAGACGTCTGGTAGTGATGTTTGTGTATCAGTTTATCAGAGAATCTATGAAGATTTTTTTTTCAGTTTAACTTCAGGACTGTGGGGCTGTTCACATATCACATGTTTTGCACCCTCATTTTCATTATTTCAAATGAGGACGTGTGGCAGATGCACCGAATAGAGAGGGACGTGGTGGTTTTTTCCAGACATGTTCTTGCTGCAGTGAGATGAAAACATTTAAACTGCTGCTGCAAGCTCACCGTAGGTCATGTGACAAAAACCAACCAATCAGCTTTCTCACCTTTACACTGAAACCTCAGCAGTAAAATAGAGGAACAGCTCGTCGTTTTGTTTTTTTTTGTAGCAGAGGTGAAAATCCATTGTTGTAACTACTTTGTTTCTAATGATACACAACTCTGGAGCGTAAACGACCGAGCAGTTCAAAAAGTAAAAAAATTGCGTGTCTAGTGTTTTCCTTATGTTGTTAGGTGTGATATGTGAATCTCCCCTTTGAAAGAAAAAAAAAACATGTTTAGACATTCTAAAAGTCTCAGTCCAGCCGTTGTCCCTCTGTATTGGTTTAGTGTAACGGTAGCCGGTCAGACAGACAGACACTGCTGACATCACAGTTTTATTATCCACAAAACGATCAGTGTGACTATGATCTAAACTGTTTTTTTTTTTTATTTAATGTTGAATTGAACATGAAAAAATCGATAGTTATTTTTTTAAGATAAAAACGTTTGCAGACACTTTAAAGGTTGTGATTGATACACTGGATTTGTCTGAATGAGGAATTCTGTTTTCACTGCATGCTGTGGTGTGTCCTGTTCTGATATGTTATAGGTAGAGATGCCAGTTGTGAGGTTTCAGACTGGAGACACTGTGATGGGTCGCTGGCCCGGCAGTAACCTCTACTATGAGGTCAAAGTCTTGAGCTACTCTGCAAAATCTCAGCTTTACACCGTCATCTATAAGGACGGCACAGAATTGGAGCTGAAGGATTCCGATATCAAGGTACCACTTGTACATTCACCTAATTGCACCTGTGTGTTTATTATTTAAAAGACATTAAAGCTAAGAAAAATCCTGTAAACTACTAATACTTGCAAAAGTATCACAAAAATTGTATTTTCGGTCTCAAATCAGGTATTTGCCGTATAGTCATCAGGTCTGGCTATTGCCCTCAGGTGTGTGAGGATAGATGTTCTTTCAAAGTTTAAACCTGTTGTTTGCAGAGTGTGACTGGATTCAGGCAGGGCTCTGGCCGCTCCCGTTCTCGCTCCCGCTCTCCAGCACGTACTCGCCGAAGTCGCTCTCGGTCTCCGGCAAGAACCACTCGACGCTCTTCATCCCACACCACGGAGAAAAGGCGAGATAAACTCAAAGACGCGCTGGAGGTGCGCCTCACACCTATGGTAAGAAACACACTTCTTTATACGTGTTGCTACATATTTAAAGCTAAAGAATAAAAAAATAAATGAAAAAACGACGTGGAAAAATGACGTCGGTTAAAGGTTCAAAATTTTGGTTTTGATTAATCGTCAAGCCCAAATTTTTTATCATTTTGGTGGCATAACATTAATAAATCTAGCCACAGGGGTCACAAGCCCGTGACTTTGGTGCCAGTCCCAAGCTTGGATAAATAGAGAGGGTTGTGTCAGGAAGGGTATCCGATGTAAAACTTTGCCAAATCTAAATATGCAAATCATTTTCTTACTAGATTGTTTAACAGGATTTTAGTGAGTGAGAAGATGCCTGAGGAATGGAGGAGTGTAATGGTGCTTTATTTTTAAGAACAGAGTTGCAACAACTACAGAGCCATAAAGTTGATAAGTCATACAATGAAGGTATGGGAATGAGTAGTGGAAGCTAGGTTAAGGCGGGTAGTAGGTATTTGTGAGCAGCAGTATGGCTTTATGCCCAGAGAAAGCACTACAGATGCAATCTTTGCCCTGAGAATGCTGAAGTACAGAGATGGTCGTAGGGAGCTGCATTGTGTTTTTGTAGACCTGGAGAAAAGATATGACAGGGTACCAAGAGAACAGCTGTTGTATTGTATGAGGAAGTCAGGAATAGCAGAGAAGTATGTCAGGGTGGTACAGGATATGTATGAGGGAAGCAGGACAGTTTTGATGTGTGCAGTAGATCAGACAGAGGAGTTCAAAGTGGAGGTGTGACTGCATCAGGAATCAGCTCTGAGCCCCTTCTTGTTTGGGTGGTGATGGATCGATTGACAAACAAGGTCAGACAGAAATGTCCTTGGACAATAATGTTTGCAGATGACATTGTGATGTTGAGGTTTTCTTTGGGAGTGACGAGGTTGGACAGGATTTGGAACAAGTTCATTAGGGGTACGGCTCATGTTGTTTTGGGGAGAAAGTCAGGGAAGCCAGATTAAGGTGGTTTGGACATGTACAGAGGAGGAATAGTGAATATATTGGAGGATGTTGGAAATGAAGCTACCAGGCAGAAGGCAAAGAGGAGGTATATGAATGTGATAAACGAGGACATGAAGTTAGTGGGTGAGAGTGAAGAGGATGTAGAGAATAGGGTTAGGTGGAGACAGATGATTTGCTGTGGCGACCCCTAAAAGGGAGCAGCTGAAAGAAGAAGAAGGTGGCAAAACATTTAATACATTAATACATTTTCTTTGTTTTTTCCCGTATGTCTTAGGCGATGCCGCTGGTTAACAATAGCAACAATCATGAATTGAAAGAGGAGAACGATTCAACTCCCAGCGTTATACAGGTGAGGATTTAGCATGTTAGCGAGGATTAAATACACAAGCTTTACAGATATTTTGGCCTTCTTAAATGCGGAGACTGGGACATCTGGTGTGACTGCTGAAACACACACTCACCACCTTACATGGTTTAATGTCATCTCTGCTGCATCAAAGTGTTTCTATACCTGCAGATAGATTGAAAACAGATCTGATTACAGTGCAGTTCTTAATCTACAGATATAATAACAATAACAAATAGGAAACTGAGTCTTACACCTCATCTAAATTATTATGCAGTTTATTGCATGTGCTGTGTGATGATATTAAGGGCTCGCAAAATGTTACAATTCCTGGTAACCCTTCAAGTAGGCATTGCTCAAGTTTTGGTAAATTTATATAAATCTTAGTAGACTGAATTAAAAAACAATTATTTTGAATGTAGAATATTTTAAAGGAGATAAAAACATCAATCAACAACCATATAATATAATCAAACTAAAATCAGTATAAATATTAGGTTTAAACTGAATATCGTATTTCAGATGTCATGCGGTTTCTGAAATTCTCTCAATATACACTGTTTGCATTTGGGCTGCAAAATATATCAGGTTTATTTCATTTACATCTTTATTCTATTGTATTTATATATGATTAAAAATTGGTGTATTATATTTTACTCAGATTCACTCCCTTACAAAATCAACACAATTATTCAAAATAATGAATCCAGTCCAAATAGAAATATTCAAGTCATCTAGTAAATATTTTTCATATTGCAATATAAATCACAGAAAAACAGAATATCGCACTATCATTTTTTTTTTATATATCTAGCTACATTAGAATTTATTTAGTAAAAGCTTTTCCATCTCCCTTTTTGTCTTAACCCTTTTTCACATAGGTCAAAAATCACCTCAAACGGGCTTAAAACTTTTTTTTGCAAATTATGGGATTTAAAAAAAAAAAAGAAATTTGCCGTTTTATCAATCATTGCTGTTGCGATACTTTAAAATGAACAGTGAAATAGAGCCGTAATTGACTAAGCAAAATTTAGGTAAAATAATTTTTAAAAAAAAGTCTCTTCACTATATACAATCCCCCTTAGTCACTTACAGTCCCCTAGAAAGTCAATAGTCATTTTTAAAATGCGGATTAGTTTGCTTACAGGTTTGGCTTATGATCAAAATTTCAGTGTATTCATTTTATTTTCTATTTAGGTCTTGTATTTGATAGTTGATATCCTAAAGTTTTCTGTAGGTTTATTAATAAGATGATGCAGGTTATCATCTGGTCATTGATCTTCTCCTCCACAGAAGGTAGATGAGGAATCAGAGAACCAGGTAAGTGCCCGCTACAATCTTCGCCGTAGGAAGGAGCTGACTGAGCAACAACCGACAGAGCACAAGAACATAGAGCCATTCGTGCCACCAGCTGTACCACAGCAGACTAGCATGGATACACACCTGGAGTTCGGAGGAAGGATTGGTGAGAGACTTTTACAAAATTGTAAACAAGAATATTTTGAAGTTTAAAGTGTACATAGACAAGTACAAGGATGAGTGTTATAGGGTCTCCTGACACACCGGTGGGAAATTAAAATAAAAATCTGTAATGAATCGTCAAAAGTTGGGCTTACGTGGTGCGATTTTGGTCATAAATTGTTCAACTAAGATAAGACAAATGTTGAAATCCTAAAAGATTCCTGTAATCCAACGCTAAGATCTGTTGTCTTTGATGTTTATTTTGGTCCAAAATTTTCAACATCTTTTTGATAGATGCCACTTTGTAGGATGTCATTTCGGGCCTGTGAATGGTTGCTCTGAAGCACACTGTGGCACCATGTCAGCACCATGTCAGCACCATGTCATTATTGTTAGTTGTTGGTTGCATCTCGTTCATTTTAATAATAATAACTTCGATTATTTGCGCTTTCACTTGTTTTAATCAGGGTTTTTCCTGTAGTCCATCTTTATAGCGAAGTTTTGCTTAGCAGTTACAGTTCACTTCTCTGTTCTGCTTCAGGTGTGTTTTTTATGCTGTTGCTGCTTCCTGTGGTGGTACCTGTACTGCTTATTCTCTGTAGTCAAAAGGATTCTAGTCTCCTCTGCTTTCCTCGCACGGTTCCCCCACTTGACTCTCTTTGGGACTGGCAGGTTTTTGGCATCACACTCCTTTGGCTGCTCTTCCAGACTGTCCTCTCACTGCTCCCTATCGGCAAGGTATTATTACACATCACAAAAGAGCTGAGACGTTCAGCTCAGAGACGGACTGACACCGTATACAGAATATTGGCATGTGTACACAAGTGATGACTGATCTTATTTTTAAATAAAGAGATGTTGACTCATCATAATGCTGATCTTGCTCATAATTTTTAAATTCTCTGTTACAAAACTAATATCCCATAATAAAAGCCTTAAATATCAGGTGGAATACCAGTTTAACCGATAATCAGGCAATCTTTAGCTCTAACAACAATGACACCCACCATGATTGATTATTCCAGGAGGAATTGTTGGGTTGTTGCATTTGTCTGTTATTATTTTGATTTTCTGCATTTGTTAGACTTTTAACAGGTACAAGCAGATTTGAGTATAAACACACTTGTAGGTTAAACCTGTTTTCCTCGATCCTCAGGTTGTTGATGGAATGCCACTGAAGAATGGGAAAACACTGAAATACAGGATTAATGGTAAAAAAAAAAGTCAAGTATCAAAGTGTAATATTTTCTTTTTTTAACATCATATATATTTTTACGTAAGATTGTGTGGGTTATTTTACCTAAGTTTATGTTTATACATAAGATTATGGTTTTTTTTCACATATGTTTATATTTTTTACATGAGATTGTGTTGTTTTTTTCACATAAGTTTATATATATATTTTTTTTACATAAGATTGTATTTTTTTTTTTTAAACATGAAATTTGTTTTGTGTGGTTTACCCTGTTTTTTTTTACCCCTTTACCCTCTCTGGTTCTGTGCTCTGTTAGGGTTTTATGCGCTCCTCATCAGTGGTGTAGCAGTAGGTGTTGGTGTGTATAACGGGGTGGACCTTGGATACATCCATGCTCATTTTCTCCAGTTCTATACCTCAGCCCTGCTCCTCTCTGTCCTTCTGAGTGTCTATCTGTTCGTCCGCTCCCGTTGGGCCTCTGAGGAGGAACTCGCTCCAGCTGGCAATTCTGGTAATTTTGTTCTGTTAGGTTTAATACTTAAAACTTTATTGGTAAGAAATGGAAACATTTTTATTTCTCTAAAACTGATTTAATCTCAGGTTATGTGATATATGATTTCTTCATGGGACGTGAGCTAAATCCTCGAATCAAAGGTTTCGACATCAAATTCTTCTGTGAAATGCGACCCGGACTTATTGGATGGGTAAGACACTGAATTTGAGTGTTATATTTGAAATGTTATTGGGTTTTTTTTATATTCTCATTAAGCCAAATTAAGTGTATCTGAATATCATTTCTGTGTGTTGTTATTGCTTCTTAATCATTTGTGTTGTAACGCAAGTATTTTTGTTTTTTATTTTTTTTTACAGCTTGTGATTAACTTTGCTATGTTACAAGCTGAAATGAAAGTTCAGAATCTCGACACTCCATCCTATGCCATGCTGCTTGTAAATGCCTTCCAGATGATTTGGGTTGTCGATGGCCTGTGGCATGAGGTACACTAAATCTGATGTGTGTGTCTGTCTGTCTGTGCTCAGTTTTCAGCCATGACCTGATAAACTCTGCATTTCAGGAGAAACTTCTAACCATGATGGACATAGTGTATGATGGCTTTGGGTTCATGCTGGCTTTCGGAGATCTGGCCTGGGTCCCCTTTACATTCACCTGTCAGTCATACTACCTCGTCAGTCACCCCAGTGATCTGTGTGTGTTTTGGATGGTTGCCATCATACTGATGAACGGTAAATTACTTTTCCTTGCTCAGAGAATATTTATCTTAATAATAATATTAACAAATGAACCAGAATGTTGATTAGGTTCCTTTATGATTCCTACAGTGATTGGCTACTACATATTTCGGAAAGCCAACTCGCAGAAATTTTCTTTCAGAAGAAACCCGTCTGACCCTGCTTTGTCTCGTATGGAATTCCTTTACTCATGTTCATCCACAAGAACTTTTTTTTTGTCTTATAATAAATGTAAAAACACAAACCTGTCATTTCTTTGTTTAGATCTAAAAACTATTCCGACTGCAGCTGGAAAAAGCCTCCTTGCGTCTGGTCTGTGGGGACTGGTCCGGCATCCGAATTACCTCGGGGACGTCCTCATGGCTCTAGCTTGGTCCCTTACATGTGGTAAGCTGATCAATCTGCTGGAACTTCTCTGAGCTCGCTGGTTGTTTTCTTGTGATCTTTTAATCTTTAGTTTCTCTTTTTTCCCCAACAGGTTTTAATCACATAATTCCGTATTTCTATCTGATTTACTTGCTTATCTTGTTGGTGCATCGGGAGGCTCGGGACCAGCATCACTGTAGAAAGAAGTACGGTCAGGCGTGGGAGCAGTATTGCAAAGCGGTGCCTTACCGCATCTTCCCCGGGATTTACTGACAACACAGACACACATGTACGTACGTACGTATGTACAGACATAAGCATAGCAAAATTTCCTGTGGAGCATCTAAATGAAAATCCTAATTCCAAAATAATTAAAAAAAAAAAATTAGTAACATGGCAGCTATTTGGATCTGAGAAAAAACATTACTTTAATTTGATTCATTTGTAAAATATTTAAATTTTGCCTCACTTTAAGCTCTCATATGTATATTTATGTACATACATGTTTTTCTACTTAAGCAGTTTCTGCCATAATTCTTTTTTCCTTTCCATCTCTCACTTTCTGTCCCTCTTTTTTCTTTCTCTCTCCTTCTGTCTCTTTTTTTTCCTCTCCCTCTCATTTCTGTCCCCCTTTTTTTCTCTTTTTTTTTTCTCTCTTCTTTCTTTTTTTCTTCTTCCTCTCATGCTCTTTCTCTCTCTCTCTCTCTCTCTCTCTCCCATAAGAGAGGATTTATACCATTTGGGTTTTTTTGTTTTTTTTTTAAATTTTGCAATGTTTTAAGTTTTAATGCTTTTATATTGTTTAAATATTAATTGATTTAATTGTATGTTTTGGGGTGTTTTATTTGTGTATATTAAGAACAGTTATGTTGCGTCTCAGGACCAGACCTTTAATAAGAAGAGAATGCGAAAATAATCGTCTTAATTTCTTTTAATTAATAATTTAGTGGTTTGAGATTTATTTTACAGGCTCTGTGGGAATGCTTTTCATTTTAGCCAAAATGCTAATGAAGTGTATGAGGGAGGGGGGTAAATGTATAAAGCACAGCACCAAATATAACATTTCTGGTTGATAAGAAGGAAATATCGGCTTGCAGGGATCTTAACTTGAAATAGAATATGGACTGGATCAGTGTGTCCAGGTTTCCGTTGATAATATTATTAAATTAGACTGATGATGTAAATAAAATGCTAAGATATTTAAATGTATTTTTTCTCTCTCGACTCAAACTATTTTAAAATGTAAAAATAAATTTGCACAGACTGAAGTGTTTATTAGGAAAAAGCTTCCATTATTTCTTAGAACAGACTGAAAGCGAATCACACTGCAGAACTGTTTATTTCTACACATTTGAACCTCAAACTTTTTACTGGTGTGTTGTATTTAACTGATTATTGACTTTTTGTTCTTATTATTTTTGCTGTTAATAGTTGAGCTTCAGGAGCATAGAATTTGGACAGTTTGTTTTGGGAGACTGCAGAATCTCACTGTGGGTTTGTGAAATTGGGTTTGGCTTTTGGATAACTAAAGAATAAGCAGAAGTTGTTAATAGACAAAAAGACAAAACGCTCTGCATTGTATGTTTTGCCAAAAATAAAGTATTTTGTGTAGCTCACTTGTGTTTTTGAATAATTATACAAGCGCAATCACATCTATTAGAAAGGTCAAAAGACATTAAGTTAGACTTTTGTGTCTAAAAAAACGGGCACGAGGCATACCAAGCATCCAGATGATCTTAAAATTATTATTTTCTGTAAATCATAACTGACCTTTAATTCCATACCGAACTCTCAATGTGTATTATTCCAGTACAATAAATAAACCAGGTCTTAAACTGTGGAACAATGTCTGATGTGCACAGCCTTAGAGTGACACTCGGAGCCCCAGGCATCAGTGAACTAGGTGGCTGCTTAGGCCCCTGTGTCCACCAGGGGGCCCCCAAGAGTTCATATAATTGTCTTTTTTTAAATACACATTGTGTCAATGGAAATGCAATAATAAATAAAAAACAGGATGCAGGATGCACACACAGCCAAAGTAAGACTGAAGACTGAGATCAGAAGGACGAATGCTTCTGGTGCAAAAAAGAAAAAAAAGGATGAGAAAAACAGCAAGATAAAGGGAAGTTAAGAAAATTAACTAGAATTTACTGTCTGTTGGTTTATTTAGCTACTTTTCAGTACATCACATTAAGTTTATCACTCAGTACTGCAAGACATTAAATGTTAAAGTGTAAATGATCACCTGATCAGTCTTATGGGTTTGATACTGTTACAGTTAAAAATAGTAGAAGGGTGAAGACATTATGATGTAAGCAACACATCTACTACAAACAAAATTAATGGTTGTGTTAGATTTCTAGTGTGTGAATAATCGAGGATTGACAATAAATATTTATATTGGCCCCAAAATTTATTCTGCTTATTGTCCCCTAAAGTCTTGCCCCCCGATGACACTCTTGACAATAGTCGGTCATTAAATTATAAATTTCTAGGTTTTTTTTTTACTTTTACAGATGCAAATATACATCAACAAATCTTAAATACCGCTATTCTATTTGCTTGTCCAGATTTAGAATTGAACAGTTTTTTGAGAGTAAACGCTAAACCCCAAACTGACAGCTAGGTGTCAGTATTAAGCTGTGGTTAAATTCAATGGTGACTGTAGAGGTAAGTAGCAAAATATTGCACATTTATTAGACGGCATGCTTTAGAAAACCTGTCTATAATGGTAAGTATAGTCAGAACAGGGCAGATCTGTGACAAAGTTGACTGATATGTGGGACCATGGTCTCTGAGGGATGGGCAGAGGTTCAAGAAGTACTTCAGGTAGGTGGTATGGGGTTTTGGCTTGAGCACAGACGTTGCAACCTTTAATAAAATTCATAATGTCAAATCGACAGGTGGGCTACCAGTAAGCATTCTCCACAAGTTCAGTAGTTCTTTTTATCCTGGGATGACTGGAACTAAGTGAAGTGTAAACCAAGGCAAATTTTTGTGATCTGTAATCATTTGATAGCCAGTAATTCTTTGTTACCCACATCATAATTCCTTTCGCCCGGGTTTAATTTACGGGAGTGCACAGGGATGAAGCTTGGGTGCCTTGCTGAGAGAATGGCAACCACCCCATTATCAGAAGCATCCACCTCTACAATGAATGGGAGTAGAGGGTCAGGGTGCTGTAGTATGAGGCAGTGGTAAACTTGGCTTTAAGTTTGTTGAACGCCTAAAAGGCTGCTTCATCCCACGCTAATTTGGTGGGTTTGCCTCTTAAAAGAGACGTTAATGGGGCGGCTGTCTGGCTGAACCTTCGTTAGAAATTGGCAAAGCCAGAAACAGTTAATATTTCAGTAAGCAGCTCAGAATGGTGCGCGCATGTCTGACGTGCTGATGGTGAATGAATAGATCAGTATGTCGTCAATGTATTCATAAGGAATGACCTGTTGCTTATAATGCACCCTGGTGGTAACAAACACAATTTTCCACTCATCCCCCTCTCTTATCCGGATCAGATTGTAAGCGCTTTTTAGATCAAGTTTGGTGAAGTACTTGGCCTCTTGTAGCTGTTTGAGAGCGGAGGGCACCAACGGTAGTGGCTAGCAATACTTCACAGTGAACTTGTTTAAGCCCCAAATAGTCTATATAGGGACGTAGGCTACCATCCTTCTTCTCCACGAAGAAAAACCAGAAGCCACAGAAGTGGAAGGACATATGAAACCATGAGGCAAGCGCTTCATCGATATAAGCCTCCATAGCTTGTGTTTCTGGCTGTGATAGAGGGAATACTCAGGGGGGGCTTTAGACAAGAGTTCATTACCACAATCCCCGGCTCTGTGAGGTGGTAACTTGGACGACTTGGACTAACTGAACACCTCAAGGAGGTTGTGATATTCAGGGGATTGCACACAGATCAGAGAGCTCTTAGTTTTGTTCTTGTATGGTAAGACATGGCGCTGGTGGTGAAGTGGAAAGACAGTGGAAAGACAATTTCTGAGACAATAATCCGACCAGTGTATAATATCTTTTTCTATCCAGGAAATGGTAAGGTTGTGTATGGTTAACCAAGGAAATCCTAAAATGATGGGGTTGTTAGGAGAGGAAACAACATGTAGTGAGATCTGTTCCTGGTGAAACTTTCCCACCTGCAACGTGACGGTGGTCGTACAGCAGGTGATACCTGGACCGATGAGTCGACTATCAACAGCTGAGATCTAAAGTGGAGGCGTGCATGGTTCAGTAGGTATTTTTAATTTTTTGACTACTTGACAGTCTATAAGGTTAAGAGCTGCCCCAGAGTCAACTAGTGCTGAAAAGGGATGAAACACAGAATCAATACAGATGGAGACTGGAAAGGTACTTTATCAGGGCGACACGATGACTTCAGTGGACAGGTGGCACTAAAATGGTTGGGACCTCCAAAATACAAGCACAAGTGCCCTTGTAATCTGCTCTATAGGAGATAACTTGGTAAACCCCACCTGCATGGGTTCTGTTTCCTCAACGTTAACGCTACGGCTGGACTGTGCTGTAAATCCAGAAGCAATATGAGGACTGTTACAAAGCAAATTATCCAGCTGCACTGCCATGGCTACTTAATGGGAGAAGGAACTCAAATCGTTGCACCAAGTTAGCTCAGCCTGGAGGCGAGGGTTTAGTCCATCTTTAAACACTGACTTAAGGGACACTTCGTTCCACCCACTCTGCACTGCTAGCGTACAGAACTGAATAGCGTAATTCACCGCAGACTGAGTGGAGAGGTCCAGCCCCTCCGCGGGATACTGAAACACCTTTCGAAGCTGTGCCAAAAATAATATAGTAACGAGATAATTTGAGTCCCAGACCGCCGATGCTCAGTCGAGCATCCCCAAAAGTAAAGATTATAGACTGTCAAGTAGTCGAGTAAAGTGGAGATGAAGAATAGTATTCAGGAGATGGCGCCCTCTGGTGTAGGGAAGGTGGAATCATTACAGCTATTTATTTATCTTTACACTGTATTCATGTTCTTTGCAGTAGGTTAATGTTTGCAATTCCAATTTGTTGCAAAAATGCTACACTTTATTTCATTCTCTAATAATTGTTGCACTTTAATGTATTATACCTTATTTTAGGATGAGGGACAAATCCATATGAATTCTTTGAGTCTTCTTGCTGTTAAATGCTCTATCACTCACATCTATTTTTATATCTCTTATAGCGTCTACTATAATAACAACATCAGAAAATGCCCAGCACTTACCGACTGTTTTAAATGGCCAAAAAACATGTTCTTCCAGCTGAAATGCAGATGAGCTGAAACCGATAAAGTGTGTGTGCTTCAGTAACACCAGAGTGTCACTTTTCTTTCCTTCTCTATGCAAAGGTGGAACATCAGGGGCTAGTGTCATTTTTCTCCAGACTCTGTGAGTTTCGAAATAAAACACTAGTGTAACACATTACTGCTGGAAAGACAGCTTGGCTGAATCATCACACTTCCCAGTAAAGACAGCTGCAAGGCAAAATCATATGAGAAAGAGGAGAATCGGGGAGAGGAAGAGTAGATGTACTGAAACAGCAGCCCAGGAGCTGAGAACCTCTAATCGTTAAGGTAAATCTAGAAAACTATATTTATTATCTAGTTTAATGAAATGTTTATAAAAGAATAGCTCTCTAATATATTTTGTTAATTACTCAGTAATCATTAAAACTAGGGAATGGAAAAATTATTCTGTTTCTGTTTTCAGGAATATGAAGCGTTTTGGAGTGTTTGTGGTTTTGTGTGTCTGGATTGTGGAGGCTTTAGACAGTTGCCCCAATGCTTGCAGATGTAGTCAGAAAAGGAACGTAGAAGGAACAGAAGTTAACTGTTATAAACAGAAACTTCAAGAGTTTCCATCAATATTCCCACTGGACTCATGGATCTTAAAAATGGGTAAGCAAAACTGGCTTTATAGCAAAGCCAAATTAAAAAAAATCCAGATACAGGAGTTGTAAATGTGGGCGGTGGTAGTGTAGTAGTTAAGGTGTTGGACTGATTACTTATTTACCACCGCTGGGCCTCCGAGCAAGGCTCTTAATCCTTAGTTGCTCAGTTGTATCAGTAAGATAAAAATGTAAGTTACTCTGAATAAGGGCATCTGCCAGAAATGAAGTGTAAATGTACAAATGATCTAAATTTATGTAATTAAATAAGGGGTCCACAAAATACACCTGGGGTTGGGGTGATACAGCCCATCTTCATATTTGGACCAGACCTCTGAACAGTGGCAAAGATATATTTAATATCATATTTTATATCATATCTAAGATGGATAATAAAGGTTGGCTTTCAATCAAAATCCCCCTTTAGTTATAGATTAAATATTTGTAAAATTCACATAGCAACAGAACGCTAAACATAACATTTTAACATAATGTTCCATGGTGATGATCAGGTAATACCGCACGCCAACCAGTAAGAAAATTCACACAGACAACAAAATGGCCCTTTACAGAAAAAAAGATTGGGGACCCTTGGGTAAAGGGTCAATAAATGTCACCTCTTTTCTTTATGTTCTCATTCATTTTTATTATATATAAGTCTATAATTTACTTCTATGAAATAGATTAAAGCAATTATAAGGCAGGAAATGTTTTAGGTCCTTTCTATTTCTTGTCCCTAAGGTGAAAATCAAATCCAGGAGCTTCCAGCAAATATGATAAAATCTTTCCCTAAACTTGAGAGTGTAAACCTGGAACGCAATTCGATTAAATCCATTCACCCCCAGGCTTTTTCAGGTGCTAGCAGACTGATGCTTCTCAACCTGAATGGAAACCAGATAACTAACCTCCCTTTAAAGGGCTTCAAAGATCTCCTCAACCTCCGTTTTCTCATGTTGGGACAAAATCAGATTGCAGGTATCAAGTCTGACATGTTCACCGGTATGAGGAATCTTTCGGATCTAGACCTGCCCATGAACTCTCTAACCACACTTCCACCTAACGCCTTCAAACCTCTTATAGCTCTAAAAGTGCTGGATCTGGCCTTAAACCATATCCAAAAGATCTCTCCGAAAGCTTTCTCTGGGCTTGAGGAGTTACTCTTTCTTAATCTGGATAACAACAGGCTAAAGAACATCCAAGCTGGAACTTTTAGGACTGTGAACAACCTGGAGATGTTGGTGCTGGATAATAATCTTCTTTCCTCGTTAAGTTCATCCATGTTAGAGGGCCTGTCAAACCTACAGGAGTTTTATGTGAGGAAGAACCAGATTAAGAGGCTGCCAGCTGACGTGTTCCGTCATACGCCCAAACTCAGTCAGGTGGCCCTGAGCGGGAATCAGCTCCATACAATCGATGGGAATATGCTGGCCAACATTCAGGGTAAAGATTAAATAAATTTTGCAGAAATACTTTACATTAAACTTTTAATTCATTGTCCAATTTAACAATATACATTGTTTTTAGGTTTTCTTAAATTTCCACACGAATGAACACAATCTCCAGCAGCTTTGTGTTTTATTGTGTTTCTATCTTTAAAACTGTGTTGCTCATTTCACCATTTTAGGACTGAAGCATGTTTATCTGCATGAAAACCCGTGGAAATGTGACTGCAACATTAACTCTCTGCTACAGTATATCAATCAGAAGCAGGTGAATCGGGCTCCTCTAGAAAAGCTGTGGTGTGTGAGCCCAGGGGAACACCGAGGCAAACCCATACACAGACTGAAACCTGAGAGTCTTCAGTGTGACGCCTAGTTACACATATCTGATATCTTATAACAGGATGGTATAAACACAGGAGACTTCATGTAATTAAAAGGTAAAACAGGTAATTGCAGGCTTAATGACTTTGACAAGACAAGGATAGAGAAACTGGTGCTGAAAATTATTACTGCAATTGCTTTCCTATACAAACCTGTTATTTTTAGACAGATTACTGTACAGACCACATGATCACGTCTGCTACTGCTAATCTTTTTCGCCAAATTGCTGGTTAGTTTTCAAATTTGCCTTGTTTATTTTCATGAATTATTTGTTGAACAAATATTTTTTTATTTTTATCTATACCTAAAGTATAAAGTATTGATCATTATTCACATATTTTAAAGAAACAAATAAATAACTAAATGGAATTATTAACTGAAATTATCCTATTATTTGCTGATAAAAGAAAATATTTGGAGATTCCTATTAATTAACAGTGTGTTAGTTATTAACAGTAACATTCCTAATACTTAAGAGTATGTTAGTTATTAACAGTAACATTTCTAATAATTAACAGTATGTACATAATTATAATCCTGTGTATTAAACAAGACTAATATATACAAATTATACAGTTTTGCTCTATATTTAAAAATGTAAGGAACAGCAACTGAGAATAATGTGTTTGCAACTTTTATAATCTTTCTTCAGAAAAAATTGGCCACTTTTGAGTTTATAATAGTAAATTTTGAAGTCATTTGTACTGCAGCTAAACTGAAAACGTTTCTGTAAGTCAACTTAAAGAGACAAGTTTGATTTTTCCAGAACATTTTAAATCATGAAAGTCAGACTAACTGTAGAATATAAAGACTATAGATTTATTTTATTTTTATTCATTTAGAGAGGGTCCAACAGTGGCAGATTGATCATGCTGATGTTTGAACCCTGATCTTCTCATCAACAAACCAGTGCCGTAACCAGATGCATCAACATGCATAATTTGTTAGCGTACTAGTTATGTTCTACTAGTCAAGTAGAGTTAACTATAAGAACTTGACTGATTTTTTATTAAATGTCTTTTAAAAACAGATATGGCAAATAATTGTAGTTTAACGCTTTTTTTGTCAGTATTAGTGAAGTTTACTTTATCATAAAGAGTCTAAACAATATAAAAGTATAGTACAGTATAAAAAACTATTAGCACACATTATTCTTTGGTATATGAAAATACAGTACACCTAAAATAAAAAAAAGGTTTGTAAAGGTTTTTTTATCTATTAAAGTAATAAGACAGAAAATTGCAGCTCATGTTACTGTTAAACCCTAAAGTATAAACTCCTCCATGAATATTCACTTCACTCCACCTCATCATGGGCTTTTTTAGATGAAGTTATTTATAATACGCCTCAGTTTTTGCAGTGCACCGCTGTTTCACGATGTCCCTGTGAACAAGCTGTTGCTATAGAAACGCTATTAGAACACTATTTAGAGAATTGGTATGTTTGGACCTTTATGTTATGTTAAATCATGTCAAAGTCATGTGATTACAAAAAATTAATTCCGACGAGTTTAAGAATGAAACAGTATGAAAGCAAAAAGGAAAAATCTACATGAAATAACGCAAATATTGTTTTATCCTATAGTAAAACTCAAGGTTAATGAAGTAAAAACTCTTACAAGCATAATTAGTTGTACTGAGTTTTTTTAGTGTTACTTTCCTCTACAAAGTCTTTTGTTGCTATAGAAACTGTTCTAAATGTCTCAACATATTTAAATTCTCATAAATAGTAGAGGTGTGACGAGACACTTATCCCACAATAACACAATAACAATAAGTCAATAACTCCGACAGCTGTTGAACTCCGGTGAAAAAAAAACAGCCACGCCTCTTACCTGGCTGAGCAAACGACAACACCAAGTCCAGCCTGTGTAGCGAGGTTTATTATGTGTGCGAAGCATATGATGTGCGGCTCAAATCCTGCTTTGCGCACAGCCAAATCCAGATAGTGTTAGCAGAGGTGTACGGTATTAATTTCTTTCAATGTTTGTGTATTGTCTATCATTCCTTCGCCGTTTCTTATGTAACAGACTAAACTGTTTATAGGGTTTGGACATGGTAATTTTGTGTCAGCATTCATTCTGTGTGTGAGAGTAAGTCATTTTTTCCCTCAGGACTTGCCGTAGTTTGGGGAGAGTGCATGCGTGCAAGAGGGTGAGACGAGAGAAAAAGTTGTATATACATGTCTAATATTAATAAACCAGCTCAGTACATTTTGGACTGCTTTTGTTCCTTATTTTGTTGAATTAGATATTTCGTCACACCCCTAATAAACAGCATTCAGTAGAGTTTTTTGTATTTACATCAACTACATTTACATTTTGAGCATGTGGCAGACCCCTTATTCAGAGCAACTTACAGCTATTTTTTTAAAGTCAAGGGCCTACCTCAAGTTCTTTTTGATTAGCAGCCCAACAACTTATCCACTGAGCTAACACTGTTCTGCCTATTTTGCATTTACAACATGTTACATGTTTTTTATATTTGAATAAAATAAAAAGTGAAAGACTTTCAGATCACATGAGCCAATATTTTATTCGTAATAGAAGATAGAGAACATAAAAAAATGAGAAATTTTACACTTTTATGCATGAAATGAGCTCATTTCAAATTTGATGCCCGCTACAGGTTTTCCCTTGTTTGTGTGTTTTTACTCCGGGTACTCCGGTTCTTTGTGGATCTGTTTTTTGTATTCTAACTCCAAGTATTTATTAGCGATGTTAATGGAGCATAACAGCTAAACTCAAAACACAAGATCATAATATCATTACACTGAATGCACTGACGCCCAAAAGTTCAACTATTTAAAACAACTTTAGACTAAAGTGTGGCTGATGGTCTTATTAGCAATACTGACAGCTATGCTTTTTTCCTAATTATTAATTTACACACTTTACATATAAACATTAGCTAACAATAAGGAACTGTATTCTTAGAATATTATTCATGCTATATTCTGTCCTGAAAAATCTAAAGCATTTAATTAGTAATTATTTAAAGTTAAAAAGCCAGAACATCACAGTGTCTCTGGTTTTTTTCATCACTGTCACCATTAGTCACTTCCCCCTTCCTCCAAACCCAGGTAGTTTTCTTGCCCTGTTCCCTGAAGCTTGGTAGATTATATAGCATTCAGAAAGAAATAAATGTTTAGCAGATAGAAAATAGAAGATATAACACCTCAATATAGAACTTGCCTCCCACCGTGCTCTGCTTTCCAAACCCTTTTATGAACTGACTGCAGGAAAAACTGCAAACTTCTGCAAGGCTGCAACATCTTTTATTCACTGCTTACTCATTGTAAATCATCTTATCCTGAAACCCACTCACAAGACATCCTTCCATTCTTGTTGCCAAACCATAGAATGATATAGCATGATAATAATTCAATATCAATATATATCTTTCTTTAGAACTTATTTAAATAACAGTGATATAATTTTTTTAATCATTTTAAGCCGTCACTGGCAGATACAGACACAAGATCGTAGCGCTTCGAATTGTAGCCCGTTGACATGCTGCTCGATAGACACAAAGTAGGGTAAGGGATGGAGAGATAGGCAGAGACACAGAGAGGGGAGAAGAAAAATGCCCTAGCGCGGTTGCTACACAATAGCCATGGGAATGCATGGACCGCTTTCATCGAAATCTGTCGATGACAAACGTTTACAACAATTAGATTGTCGGCATGTGCACTCTTCCATAAAGGCCAGATTTGTGGAGTACACAACTTTTTCTGTGGACAGATTGTCCCACCTGAGCTGTGGATTTCTACTACTTTGTGTTGTTCTATTAGATAAAATCCCAATAAAATACATTTAAGTTTGTGGTTGTGAGGTGACAAAATGTGAAAAGTTCAAGGGGTATGAATACTTTTTCAAGGTACTTTAAATACAAATAAATTTATTTGTAGCATTTTTTATTTCTAAAATATTATATAGTTTTAGAAGAGGTTTTATAGACTTGGCAAATTAATTTTTTAGATGTTTGAAGGTACAGACATCCATTGGCAGTTTTTTTAGGCTTTTCTAGTATTTATATCGATATCATTATAATTATATCGTATCGACCAAAATTAAGAAATATATTGCGATATACAAATTGCCCATATCGTCCAGCTCTATGTTATTCTCATCCTAAGGAAGCCTTTTTTGGATCCTTCAGACATAAGCAACTCCAGACAGATAACATGTCCTCTCTGTAAAATCCCTGAACCTACAGTTAACCATCAACTCTCTATTGTGTTGCAGCATGACAACCAAAGTTTCCTGACTGTAAGGTAGGTTATTTCAGGTTATCTGCTCCACACAGACTCTCCCCCAGCATCCCACAAGGCGCAGTATGTGGTCTTTTTTTGTTCTTCCTCTACTGAAGCTCTGGGTGGTGTCATATTGCTGTGTTCTCATACTACTGCTTTGTGAATGACTGGACTGCAACTGCCCCTGAACAATATAATCCAGATTACAGGTTTAAGATCCTTCTGGTCACCTGGACAATTTTAAATCTGGTTTCCGACCACATCACAGCACAGAGACAGTGATATTCGTTTAAATTCTGATTCTGGCAAAATATCAGTGCTGGTACTTCTAGATCTCAGTTCTGCGTTTGACACTGTCAATATTGGCACACTTCTAGAGAGACTAGGAAACTGGGTCTGGCTTTCTGGGATGGTCCTCAAATGGTTTAATTCATACCTAGAAGGGAGAGGTTTTTATGTGAGTATAGGAGACCATAAGTCCAAGTGGATGTCTGTGGGGGTTGGCATCCCATGTTCCTTGAGTTGTTTGTCCTGCTTTTTTACATATTCCTGCTCTATTATCCGTATATGTTCAGTATTTATAACACGGTATCTCCCATCTTCTGCCAAACTGAACACACCTGATCCAGGCAATTAACAGTGGGTAGGGCTTAGCCATCTGAACAACAAGCAGTACAATGGTCCTCAAAAAGCATGGGTTGCCCACCCCTGTTTTTCGAGGCATACATTTAGCCTTTACAGCATGAAACTGTGCACAGATAGTAGCATTTGGCAACATTATAAAAAAATAAAAAGGCTGCTCGACCTCTCACTGATCTATGAGAGGTCATTAATCATTGGACCTAAATAACTGGTAAGCCTCATCATCGGTTGCCTTAGTGCACTGCTTTGCTTGAGGCTGAATATAATGTGTCACATGGAGAGTGAACAGGCCTTGCAAAGGGCCATAAAAACACCATTAGAGTGGCTAATTAGCAACTTGCTGTTATCATGATAATTACTAAGGAGTTGAAAGCACATTGGGAGCACCATGCTAAAATAAAGGAGATGCCAAAAGTCTCCAGGGGGCTTTAATTGAGACTGTTCAAGAAGACGGTTCAAAAAATTGTTACTCTCTCTGTCTCATGTGGATCCATCAGCTTCATGGATATAAGGACTTATATTTTATATATTCCTAAAATAAATGCTAGATGGTATTTAATTTGCTTTCTTCTGTATTTCTGCCCTTTTCTCCAAATTGTTTGTTAAATAATAAACTCTAGAGAAGTAAAAAATAAAATAAAAATAATCAAAATCAAAAATAAAATTTTTCCCCCAATGTCATATGTAAAAAAATTAAAAAATCAAATATGTCATCAAATCAAATGTCATAACATAAATGTGGTTAAACCCATGATAATCTTTTCCTGCACTGCACTACATGTCACCGTACTTTTACCTGGATTTGTAGTGTTCTAACTTTTAATAAATTTTACAGAAATACAAATTATCAATCAAAACAGAGCAATATGCTTTAAGTCCCATTATTGAACAGATAATGGGAGGTGGTAGCTCAATGGTTAAGGTGACTGCTAGCTGGGAGATTGTGAGTTCGACCCCAGCAACACAAAGTTGAGCTAAGCAAGGCCCTTAACCCCCATTTACTCAGCTTTACAAATTAAATAAATGTAGGTCACTCTGGATAAGAATGTCTGCCGAAAGCCATAAATGTAAACAGATAACTGGTATGCTAGAACACAAAACAAATTGTAACAATGAAAAAACTGTTAAAAAAACAACAAGAAGAGCATTTTTTTAATTAAATGACAGACAGAATTACAATTGGTTTAATTGTGTTAAATGCACAAAAACAGAAAGCAGACTACACAACTGAACATTACAGAGCACAAAACTTAACAGGATTCTGTAACTGAACTAAATTTCTGAAGTATGAAAACTCCCACACTTTTCTCCAAGTGATTCATTTAGCCTTATTTTAAGTCACTGTGTTAAGAAGTAAACTTGTTAAAAAAACTTTTTTTATAGATTTTTTTGGATTTTTTTTTTTAGAATTTTAATGTAGAGGTAATTTTTCTTTGTTTTTTCATAAACCAAAAGGGATTTTAGGTAACTTTAGAATACTGTTCCTTTATTTATCAATACCATAAACAAATGAGTAACACAATATTAACAGTTACTACTACTAAATTAGGTACTACTGTTAACTAACAAAAACACATTAATAAGTAAAAGGACATAGATGACACTTGTAGTTCACTATTAACTAATCAATAAATAAATATATTCTTACATTTACACTTTTGGCATCTTATACAGAGTGACTTACATTTATCTCTTTTATACAACTGAGCAATTGGGGGTTAAGGGTCTTGGTGGTGCTGGGAGGCAAACCCCAATCTTCCAATTAGCAGTACAACACCTTAGACACTGAGCCACCACTTTCCCCATTCTTCCCAGAGATCTAACTAGAAAAATTCATAGTTTAACTAAACAATTAATAAGGCAGGACAAATGACAGCATTTTAGGATCACAGCACTTTAACAACCTGTGTAATAGAGAAAGGGCTTTTATTTATTTATTTATTTATTTATTTATTTATATAACAAAGTCTAAACGGCATGCTTTTTAGGCTTAAGTTGGCTTAAGTTATCATTAGTAATGAGTTCGCAGACCCATAGATGTTTTAAATCATGCTTTTTTGTGGTTTTTTTTATTGTTTTTTTTCTTTTTTTTTTGGCTGAACTTTTATTCTGTGGATGTTATGAATGAAAGAAGTAGGTCTTTGTCATGCTGGCCATAAAGTGTCTAAGAAGGTTTCTTCTGAAATACATTTTTACTCACTGAAGGTTTTGCAAACTTGCCAGGTAATCAGAGGCAAATCCTGCATTGTAAGTGATCAAAGATGGGATCTAAGCAAATCGAAGAAAGCATAGCTGAGGCCTGTGAAATATTTGTCATGCTAAATATCTGGACCTGTCAGCGATTCAAAATCAGTGTGAAGAGTTCTGACTGAAACAGTGTGCAGACCATTTATATCATTACAACTTCTTGCGAGACACTATTTAAAAAACATTTCCAGTCTTGTGCAAGAACTGCGTGAGCCTGTGTTAGTCCCTTATGACTTCTTGTGTGAGTTTGATGGAGAAATGTAATTTGCGAGGCAGACAGATAGAGTTGTTGGCTATTCTTCCTATAGACTGTAACGTCCTGTCACCAAGCTATCATGCATGTGAACACAGCAGCAACTGAATGTTATACAGGATAGTCGAGAGGTGTAAAAACAACAGTGATTGTTGTTTTGGTTAGGTTAACATTTGTTCCAGTGAAAGATAAAAGTAACACTACAACTTACAAAAATAGAAAACTGTGTGCTTCCAAATTTGGAGAGGAACCACATATGGATCTGATAGTTAGATGTTCACAAAAGCTTGGCAGTATAGTTTATCTTATGCTCATCTGGTCAAGCTAAACATATTGACTGATAAAAGGTTTATAATATACTGCTTAACCTGATGTATAAATGAGAAACCACTGAAAGGTAAAGTCACTATGAGTGATTGAATAACTGTGATGAGTTGAGTACATGATTTTCTTTAACAGTGTTCCTTCATAACGCCTTCATCACCTTCAGCAGTGCTGCAGTCAGATATTAGAACAGATTTATGTCTTGCTGTCTTTTACTATGCCAGTTTAGTGAGATTTCCATCTCCCCACTGTTTTCTCTGGTTTCTCATTTATCCTCTAAATCTCCCAACACAATCTGTTCTCGAGTGTTGAATAGACAGATAAACACAAAGATGTGTTTTAACATCTTATGAATCAAAAAACTCACAGCTCTATTGTGTATACACACTGCAAACCTTTTTTCATAAATGTGCTTATAACAGAACTACATTCATTAGGAAACAGGGTTAAGTATAACAGATGATTGTCTTCAGAAATGTTTGTTGTTCTGCTTGTTAAACGTCCCTTTAAATCCTGATAGCAATCATTCAATTAATTGGTCTAAATGGTTTGTATGTATTTATATATGCTGTGGAAGGTGTAGGACCAAGAAATGGTTATCCAATCAAAAGATTCGGTTTGAACATTATGTGAACTTATGCATGCTTATACCTCTTCACACAAACAGGCATCAAGTCGACTACAGTCAAATCAAGTCAAGGTACCTTTATTTCTATAGCAATTTTTGATGATCTCTCTTCTATAACCACAATTCTATAAAAAAGTTGGGACGCTGTGCATAATCTACATAAAAACATAATTTAATGATTTTGATGATCTAATTAACACATATTTTATTCACAATTAAATATAGAAATCAGGGACAGGAACTCAAATTTAAAAACAGGACATCTCTTATTAATTACTGAATTTTCATTAGTGTAATGTCCACAAAATTGCCTAATAATTAGTTTTGTTGAGGTTAAACTGGAATATTATAAAGGTCTGGGTCATCTGATTGTTGAACATCTGATTGTTACAAATTATTAGTGACAGAATCATCAGGCAATCAAATTTTGTTGTTTATTGACAGCCTGCCCTCTGGGTACCTCCAGCATTTATTGGAAATTTCAGAGGTATTAAAGCAAAACTTGATGATAATGAATGACAGCCGCAGTTTTCAGCGCCGCACCACCAAATCCTGTTGCTGATCTACTGAAAACACATTTTTAAAACAAACTTTTGCAGACAAAAGACAAAGAAATTCCTACACCCAAACTGGATTTTCTAACAAATGCCAGTAAGTTTTTGTTTTTGTGTGCTATATCAAAGCTTGCATTTTTGAGTGCTATGAGTGGCTAACAGCTAGCACCGAGCACCACAAGCTATTTTGTTGCCCATGTTTACTTTTTAATACTATTTAAAACTTGACCATTATCAAGTCGCAATTAAAGAAACCATCAATACTATACACGCAAATTACAGGAAGAGAGAGACATTTCGCATAATGAGGCTGAAGACCATCTTTGCTAAAACAAGAACCCCGTTAACACAACTCCAAACCTCTACACTACAGCAGCATCTGTACCACATACAACATCTGGAGCAGTTCAGAATCAATATTTATCTAATAACAACACAAAACAAAAAAAATTAATAAAGTACATCATGCATTCAAAGGTTGTAAGTCAGTGGTACCGCTCATAGGCACTGGTCTGAAAGTGGTGAACAAATCTTTCCCGGACTGAGACAAGCTAGTTATCTTCGGAGTTAGTCGATCACTACTCACAATGTCTAGATTTCCTGAAAAAAGTCCTCCTTAAAAACAGATTTTTAAGTATGTCCAAGACCAAATAAATTTTTCCTTCTCCGTCAGCCGTTGTGAGTGCAAAAATTCTAATTCATCTGTATTAATGTGTGCAGATCGGCACAGACGGGTTTTGATAGTCAAACATGGTTGTAACTCCGATCAACCAATCAGAAGATGGAAAAATGCTGACGTTATCCTTGGCCAGCTAGCTGGCCCTGTGAGACGAACTTGAAATCTGATTGGTTAAAGAAAGAGTCCCATTGCTAATATAGTTTAAGTTTAAGCACTACTAATTCTGAAGGCTATGGACAGATTAGATTAACATGGCAGCACATAGAAACTGAAGTCTGATTGGACAAAAAAATCTAACATACACATACTGGAAGCAGTGCAGCAAGAGAAACGCTACGAAATGAAAAAATAAACTGTTGGAAAATAATAAATACAATTTCATGGAACAAATATTAGGATTTAGGATTGTAAATGTAAGTCAGTGTTTCTGATAGTGTTCAGACCAGCAGAGAAGGACTTACTGACCCTGACTGCATGCCACGTCCAGGCTGCAACACTGACTCTTTTTTCCTCCTAATGATATAATTGTTTTGCAGACGTTTAAATATGGCACAGACAGCAAAATACTGAATAATCATTTGGCCTTCGTCCATTTGCATTCACTGATTATCACACAATTTAACTTTTATTTCAGGTTAGTATGTCTACATTGGGTTGTTTTGCTGTGTATAGTGTAAATGCAGATACCAGATACGGGTCAGTTTTAAAAGATGATGGGAGCGGGTCGTCCAAAAAAATCTGATATAATCACAAAATTGGAATTGGGCAAGTGTAACACCTGTTGTGTGAATGCGGTCTTTTAAACTTTGGGATTATGTGTTATATTTGTTATTGTTTTTGTACACTTTTTCGTATTACTTATAATTCAAATGCACATTACTTTTGTTGATAAATATTGCGAAGTGGCCACTTTTAAATACTTCTGAAAAAGCCAACACCCAATAACCAAACCTAAGTCCCCGAACAAAAAATAAATTAATTGAGAGAGAGAGATAGAAAGGGGGGATTGGATGGGAAAAGGTTCACAAACTCAAGACGCTGGGAGTGCAATAGCACAATATTTGTCTGTGTGGTAGCCTAGTGCAGTGTTCCCAACCTTTTAGTCTGCATACAGCTAGTCAATGTTGGCAGAAATGGATGAGAGACAGACATGACATATTGTAGACGTATGTCTGGAGAGAAAAACTCATGCAAAGCTCAAACAAATGGGTGAGGAAAATGGAATCAGAATGAATGACCCAGTCGAATTCAGCTTTAGACTCAGATGGAAAAGTCGGTCCTACATTAGAGGTGAGAATATTTTAATTTTGCCATTTTGTATTCAGGTCATTAAGATGCTAAAAAACATCAGCGAGTTTTGAACACCACTCCATGTCTGGAATTAACTCTGCATATCTTTTGGATATTTTTTTTTTTTTACCTCTACCCTCAGTTGATATACTCATGCCAAAACCTTGCCATGCAGCAGCCATCAAACGGCCGTGTGTAATAACAAGCTGTAATATTCTGCTCCCATTTCCTGACATATAATTGTGAATAGATGTCTCTTCAGTGGTCGGGCCTTGATGAAATTAACTAATTAACTTCATCTACTGCCCTGTCCAGTACATAAGAAAGTTTTTTTGCTAAATGTGCCTCTCTAAATGAAAAACAGTGAGTGTCTTTCACTTGTGGGTTTTGTGCTCTGACTAGGCCAGGGGTTGGCAAACTTCAACACTCAAAGAGCCATTTGAGGCAGTTTCCTAAGGAAAAAAAAAAAAACCCCCCATCGGGCGCCATTTTTCACATCTAAAATGAAGATAACACTGCACATACTGTTTTTTTACCTTTATGCTATGTATAAAAAAATGATTGTGTTTTTTTTTTTTTTATAAATTCAACGAACTACAACAGCCAACATTTTGTCTGCGTGCAACAAAAGATATTTTGAACTCCGGAAAAACGCTGAGATATTATTTGAGTCATTCTCGTATTTATTCATTATAGTCGAACTTGAAAAATCCAACTGCAGCAAACCAGAATTGCAAACCAAAATTTTGTCTGCTCCTGTGTGCTGTCATCTTTTTATCGCGCGGAAAGAGCAGTCAGCTGTCAACCTGAATATATAAAGGACTATTTCACTAAACAATGTAAAATATTTATTTGCAAAATAATAGCCAATTAAAAATATTTATTTTAGATGGTTAATGTGATTTTTACTCTTGAACCTCAGGGCACAGCCTCTTCACATCAGGTCTTTAAAACATCACCTTCATTTCACACAGAATTGTAAACTTTCATCTGTGAGGCATGAACTGTTGTGTTCTGTGAAATGTTGAGATTCTGCACATGACAGCTAGGTGGAGGTACAGCACCATGATGGCAACAGGTGAGAGGATGAAAAAGAAGGCTTTGCTGGAGGAGAATTAAAGTGGTCCGGTAAATTTGCTGCAAAAAAATATCCCTAAAGGGAGTTTGTTCAGTCGCAACACCACATGAGCGTGATTTATTTTTTATATAGTTCATATTGGTAAAGACCTGCTCTCATCCATATGTGGATCTGAAAATTGACAGAACTCCAGATGTATACTTTTTCATGTTCATATAAGTGTAAGATGGCATTCCAGGTTCCATGTGCCGGGGCGTGTCCCATAAAGGGGAGTAATGCATATTTTAAGCCACATTTTTTTAATGATACAAGATTACTATAGTCTTTAAATTCAGAATTATTTACAAAAAGCAAACTACAATAAAATATAAATATACCTATTATTAATTTTTATAATTCTTTTTTTACAAAGTCACAGAGAGCCACAGCTGAGGGATGAAAGAGCACCATGCGGCTCTGGAGCCGCAGGTTGCCGACCCCTGGTCTATGCTAATGATGCCCTTCGTATATCCTGTCATAGCAGCCCCATCAGTACACACTGAGACAGTTCCTCTAACTCAATCTGAGATGTTCAAGATACTCTGTTGTCTCATGATATGTTCCTTCTCCTTTTGTCAGACAGTGATTTACAAAAGAAAAAGTTTCTTGAATGCTGTCATCATCTACAAAGAAAACATTGGCCAGTAGCTGAGCATGCCCACAAATATCAGTTGATGTATCCAGATGCAAGGAAAGTTCCCCACCAGATTAGATTTTTTCTAAAATCACACTTTTAGTGTCTGCGTTTGTGTCATTTATTCGCCTGCAAATTGTATTGTTTTGACAGGGGCAGCTTTGATATTTTTTACTCAGCTTGTGGACTTGGCATGGTGTTAATGATGGCTTTGCTTGCAGACAAGATTACACTCACTGCAATTGTGTGGGTCTTTTTTCATCAGATCTCTGTGACCCTGATTAGGAATAAGCGGGTATAGATGGATAGATGGAAAAATACAAATTTAGAAATAATCAAAAAACATATAAAAATGCAATTTTTAGTGCAGTGGACAAAGGTTATCATTAACCACTAACTCAGACCCTTTGACAATGCTCAGTTGTGTAGTAGATGTCATCAGCTTTGGCAGACTGCTCTTACTTGGACACGCTGTTCCTACTGGAGGGTCTGATCTTTGTAATTATTATTTA
>VCAZ01000055.1:2348995-2443995 GCA_005784505.1 Bagarius yarrelli | reverse complement strand
AGAGAGAGAGAAAGAAAGATTTCTTTTATAAGGATTCTGATAGGCTGTAGGTAGAAACTGTTTTTCTATCTGATGGCAGCTTTAACTTCCACAATGAAAGATTGCAGGCTTCTACATCATTTAACACATCTGATTTCACTCTTCAGCTGTTTTGCAGGATTTTCCTCTGCTGAATTCAGTGTGTTAGAGGAGCATAAACACCTCCAGGCTACATGAGTTATTCTATAAGGACAGTGGCAAGATTTTTAATGTATTTATTTAAAACCTTAAAGCTTTCAACTGCACAATACAAACTGTTACTGGAAATAACTAAATAAAACTATTCCAAAAAACTTTTTTTGAGTTACATCAGTCTGTCTACTGTTTGCTAATAGATGAATTTAATGATTCACACATTTTGCAGTTAATAGTTAATCTCTTGAAACCTGGAAGAATGTTTCTAACAGACTTTTGTGTGTAGATGTTCATCCTTATGTGAGCTGATAGTCGATTGTAATTCCCTCCAAGCATGTGTGGCTTTTGTGATGTATATTTTACAACAGAACTTCGAAATCTGTGGGTTTAATCGGGGTACTCTGGTTTCCTCCCACAGTCCAAAAACATGTCCATAGGGGTGAGTGTGTGTGTGGCCCTGTGATGGACTAGCGACCTGTCCAGGGTGTACCCCTCCTGCCTTCCGCTCTTTTAGAGACGGCTGGGATAGACTCCAACAGATCCCTGTAACCCCAAAATAGGGAATAAGCGAGTATAGAAGATGAATAAATTAACAGATAGATAGATAGATAGATAGATAGATAGATAGATAGATAGATAGATAGATAGATAGATAGATAGATAGATAGATGCTGTCTTTTTATTGCTTAATGTTTTGTTTATAAATGGTTTTTATCATTTATTTCATTAATTTAATGCCTTCCGCTCTTTTAGAGACGGCTGGGATAGACTCCAACAGATCCCTGTAACCCCCCCCCAAAATAGGGAATAAGCGCGAGTATAGAAGATGAATAAATTAATAACGATTAAACAGATAGATAGATAGATAGATAGATAGATAGATAGATAGATAGATAGATAGATAGATGCTGTCTTTATATTGCTTAATGTTTTGTTTATAAATGGTTTTTATCATTTATTTCATTAATTTAATGCCTTCCGCTCTTTTAGAGACGGCTGGGATAGACTCCAACAGATCCCTGTAACCCCAAAAATAGGGAATAAGCGAGTATAGAAGATGAATAAATTAACAGATAGATAGATAGATAGATAGATAGATAGATAGATAGATAGATAGATAGATAGATAGATAGATAGATAGATAGATGCTGTCTTTTTATTGCTTAATGTTTTGTTTATAAATGGTTTTTATCATTTATTTCATTAATTTAATGCATTGACACTTTCATGAAGTGTCTATCTGTCTGTTTGTCTATCTGTTTGTCTGTCTGTCTGTCTGTCTGTGTGCCATCCTGAATTAAGCCAGAGAAGAAACAGCAGACAAAAAATCTATTAGCACTGCCTTCCATCCTCCAATCATCACCGCTTCTTTTACTTTATTGCATCATGTCCCTCGGGCACTGAGATCCCCATCCACACGAACAGATATAATCACTTCTGAAATCTCTCTCAGGCTGCTGGGTGAAGGGTAATTACATGATGTGTGTAAAGCTGCTTATATCATTCTACTCTTATGGAACACTGTAAGACTCGAAGACAAAGTGAAAACAGTGTGTATGAGAGGACATACTGTATGTTAGCAATAAAATAGGGGTCTATATATCAGTTGATATATGCAGGGTTTGTTTTTGCCCCTGACATTTTGCGCACTCATATTTACTAACATTTTTAGTGATTAATTTAATTCAATTTAGTTCACTTTTATTTGTTTAGCGTGTTTTACAATGGTTATTGTCTCAAAGCAGTTTTACACAATCAAAGATAATTGTACAATGTGAATGAAACAGAAATCAGTTTGTCCCTGATGAGCAAGCAGAGGGCAACGGTGACAACTCCCTGAGATGGTAATAAAAAGAAACCTTGAGAGGAACCAGATTTAACAGAAAACCCATCCTTATTTGGATAATAAACAGATGGCAGGAATTTTGCAGTCAGACTGTGTGTGTAAGAAACTGTAGTCATAAGTCCTCAGAAAACAGTTGGAGCGTCATCATGGTAAAGTGGAAGTGTCCTCAGTCACCATGGTGATATGATAATATTAATAAAATCTGTGGTTGTGCCGGAGCCTAAAGTCAATTTGATATAAAATGAAATTTAAAAAATTCTATTCTAAGGTGGTTTCAGTGTAGTGAAGCCTAATTTAATATAGTGTAACTGATTGCTTAGCTCAATACCTTTTAAGTAGCTTTCCCAACACTGAGTATGATCATGCTCAGTGGATGTTACTGAAGTAAAGATAATGATGCATAGCATGTTAGATACTTTTACAGTTACAGAAGAATAAAGAAGAAATCTTGGGTTTTATTTCTAGTCATTCGAATAGGACCACGTCTTTTAGAAGTCGGGCAGAATACATTCACTGGCTGCGGTACAAAGTGTCTTTGCAACAGTATAATGTTGTTGTTTTGAGATTCTGGTTTTTGATGGTACCGTTTTGTTTTATGAAAGTTTTTAACTTCTCTAGAATTTCTTTCTTCAGACCATTTAGATTTTCAGAATAAGAAAGAGAAAGTAATAAAGTAATAGAGTGAAAGGGTAAGGGGTTGTGCAGTGAACACCTCCAGTAACACTGAGCCCAAACACGAGCAATCTCCATTGTCTGGTGTCCCTGATTCCCTGAGTGGAAATCATATTGTTGGCTGAACTTGAAGCACATCACTGATTGGACAACTTACAAGCGACTTACATTTATTACATATTTTTATCCAACTGACTGTAAGGGGCTTTACTCAGGGGCCAGCAGTAAAACTTTGGAAACTAGATCTCTGGATCATCTTGAAACGGTGTGATGTAATGTTAATATTCCCCAACACACACACACACACACAAAAACCATCTTAGCTCTCGCTATTCACCTATCTTGGCACCTAGCACACTTTTATTTCCTGTTTTTATTTCCTTACCACCGCTCACACACCACCATGTCTCCCAACTCCACCCTCCATTCACAAACCGAAACTCGATCACACCTCCTGCTGCCATAAAAAAAGCAATGATTAAAACAGGCCAATTCATACAAAACCTTATATACAATATTATGTAAATCAAATGCTCATTATTTTCATTTCTTATTTTTTTGATACAAAACAATAGTTTACATTAAATAAACTGTGTATGTGCTGCTGAGTAGCCTGAAATCTATTTTTGGTGAATAAAGTTTGATGAAATACAGAAAGGTAATAATAAGTGCAGTATTATCATGTACCGCCCGTCTATTGCGTAATGTGTGTTGACATGCGGGCATTTGAACCATTGACCAATCTGCCAGTCTGTCTATCTGTCATAACCGGCGTGACAGCCACACTCGTCAAACCAAATTATGCAGGATGACATTTGCGGGTCAAGGGCTTTAAACATTCTGCACAATGATAGAATGTCTAAAAAAACTGAAAATTGAAAACTGAAAAACTGAATATTATCAGTATTTTTTATTATTACAAAATAATAAAAATAATTCTAAATACACAAACTCCAGTCAAAGTCTAAGACAGCTGATGCTCTTAAACACTCACAGTGTCGGAACTCAGAGCCCACCTCTGAGTGAACACATTCGTAGCAGTGTCACAAGCTGGGCCAATTTCAACCATGTCCTTATTAAATTCATTCATTCATTCATCTTCTATACCTGCTTATTCAGACTGCCACACACACACTCACACCTATGAACAATTTAGAATCACCAATCAACCTAACATACATGTTTTTAGACTGTGGGAGGAAACCAGAAATCAAACCCGGCCACCATGCTGTCCCCTAGATAAATTATCAAAGAAAATAATAAACTTCTAAAAAGAATAAAAAATTTCAAGTCCAAGGTGAGAAGAGCAAAAATCTCCAATTTATTGCAGTCAGAAAGCATTCAGAGAGCATTTTTAACGATAAATGGCACAAGCAAAAAGCAAACTCCAAACAGAGTATAATCCCAAAAGATCAGAAGTGCCAAGATCCTGTGGAATTTAGTCCCGGCCCTTTTTAACCAATGCATTTCCATTATTTTACTCCAAAAGTGATGTATGTTACCATTATTTCTAAATGATGTATTGTGATGTGCATTGTGATGTAAGTTACATTGGTAGGTAACCATAGCTTGTGATTTGGGTTGCATTGTGATGTAATTTTCTTATTGTGAAATAATTTCCCATCAAAGTCAAATTGACTTCCTGTTTGAAGTAAAAAATTTTTTTTAAAAAGGTGTCATCAATATAAAAGCCTTTTTTCTTCCTGCAACCAGTGACCCTTTTACTGTTGACCTTTTGATTCCTTTATACTCTGAACATTTATCTGCTAACAATTCATAAGTTTAATTTTATTTACTCTTCTCTTTTATATGTTTTATATATTTTTTTGTTGCTTAAACTACTTCTAAGTTAAACTTTAAGATTACCTATTTAGTCTAATCCTTTAATGATTTGTCAGTTCACTCAGTATAATTACTCAACACTCAGTATAATTAATCAGTATAATTACTCATCTACTTTTAAGACTATATTATGCATAAATCATCAGTGGTAAGTCATTATTTTAAACTTGTTTTTTCTCCCTCTTTCTCCAGCTCTTTTAACTGCTAAACACAGGGAGTACATTCAGTGGGTGTGGTGTTCTCAGCTGGCCTGTTTGACTGGGGAGATCAGTATCTCTCCTGACCATCTCATCCATCTACGCATTCTGAATGAAAATACCTTTCCTGTGCATCTAGTTTTTCCTCCCCGAATCTGCAATGTCGGAACTTAAACCTTTCCGACTTCCTTCTGACGAATCCACCATCCATCATTCCTCCCTTTCGTTCTCCCCTATCTTCTCCTGTTAGCCCCAATGTTGAGGATGACATTATTCCAGCTGATTAATTGTTGGGGCCTTTTAATAAAAATGTTTCTCTCAGTACCACTGTGTATTTAATGTGATTTTTTGCATTTTAACTATACTAATATGTTTTTAAACACACACCTATGCTTTGTTATATTGTAGATTTTAATAGCACACTGTCCCTGTTTTTCTTCTTATCTGCCCTATTTACATCATACTAAGCTCCTTTTTTTTTTCTCCTTTTAGTGCTACTTCTAATATGTATATATTATAGTCACACGCCACCCTTATTTTTAGCATTTTTCCCAACAACCTGATCACACTCAATCCTTCTGTGCTGTTTGTTTGACCTTTGGCCTAGGTCGAGTAAAGGTAATGAAACGTTCATCCTTCCTGCAGTTCATGACAGACAACCTTACATTTAGCATGAATGCAGTGGCTGTTAATGTCAAGCTGTCATGGCAAATGTTCACATACAATCATTCAAGCGTGTGTTTACTGTATTATTGTGCCCTTAATCAAATCACAGTTACGGCTATCAGATGTGGGGGTTTTTTAACCAGAGAACAGTTTAACCAAGTCAACCATCTTCATCCCTGTAGTACTTAAAACTGTGAAATTTAATCATTAATTGTCTTAAAATTGTTTTTTGTTTTGCTGGTTGAAAGTCTCTTCATATCTCAATAGCAATCTCTAAGTTAAGCGGCCTAAATGTATTAATATGTATTTAGATATTCTGTAAAGGTGTAGAACCAAGAAGTGTTCGTCCAATCAAAAGGTTTGGTCTGAATATTATGATAGTCTTTCCTACCTGCCTGTTCACACAGGCGTGATACATCATCAGCGCGTTCACATACTGCAGGAAAAAAGTAACAACTTGAATATGGGTGTGTTTCCACTCTGGAGTCGACTACAGACCAACTATGTCATAGTTATTTTATTTATTTTGGAAAGGTAGAAATATGGTGTGAATGGATTTTGGTGTGTTTTGATAGTAACTCATAGTTTATGTATGTTGTGTATCTTTAAGAATTAGTTAAACTACAGCAGCAGTGTGTAGTCGGGGATATTATATTTATAAAAACCTTGGAAGAAACCAGGCTCAGTTGGGGGGTCAGTTCTCCTCTGACCAGATAAACCAGTAGGTTGCCCATGGTCTTGTCCGGATGGTCGTTTAGAAGACGAGAGATCACTGAGAAGCTGCCTTATTGTCTCCAAGTGATGGCGGCGACGGTGAGCTCGGATTAACAAAAAACAGACATATGCTAGTGTAGATGCCATTCGACTTATGATATACAAATATATTGTGTGTTATTGGAAATGTTCCTGGTTGACATGACTATTGCAGCCTGACAATTCTTGAACAGATTTAAATGAAAATGTGTGTATTATGTGTAGGCCAGTTTAAAGAGATGTGTCTTTATTCTAGTTTTAAACTGGCAGAGTGTGTCTGCCTCCCAAACAGGGTAAATTATTCGCTAGAGTTCAAGCGCTAGATAAGTCAAGTCAAGTCACCTTTATTTATACAGCGCTTTTAACAATCAGGATTGTTTCCAAGCAGCTTTACAAAAATACATCTATTAAACATTAATTAGAACAGTCAATTTGATTGATATCCATAAATTTAGAGACCCCAACTAAGCAAGCCAGAGGTGACAGCGGCATGGAACCAAAACTTCATCGGTGACAAGATGGAGAAAAAAACCTTGGGAGAACCAGGCTCGGTAGGGGGTCAGATCTCCTCTGACCAGATAAACCAGTAGGTCACCCATGCTGCAGTAAAGTTTCTGTGGTCTTGTCCGGATGGCCGCTTAGAAGACAAGAGAAGCTGCCTTATTGTCGCCAGGTGATGGTGGCGACAGTGAGCTCGGAATAACAAAGAACAGACATATTTAAGTGTAGATGCAATTCGACTGGTGATAAACAAATGTATTATGTGTTTTTGGTGGTGTTTTGGTTGACCTGACTATTGCAGCCTGATAATCCTTTGACGGATTTGAATAATAAAAATGTGTGTATTATGTGTAGGCCAGGTTAAAGAGATGTGTCTTTATCTAGTTTTAAACTGGCAGAGTGTGTCTGCCTCCCGAACAGTGCAGGGTAAGTTATTCCAAAGTTTAGGCGCTAGATAAGAGAAGGATCTGCCACCTGCAGTTGATTTTGTTATTCTAGGTTTTATCAAATTGCCTGAGTCCTGAGAGCGCAGCGGATGTGGAGGACTATAATAGGATAGGAGCTCACTCAGGTACCGAGGTGCTAAACAATTTAGGGCTTTATAAGTAATTAACAAGATTTTTTAAAAAGGCTAATATGATTAAATTTTTTGGTTCTAGTAAGAACTCTAGCTGCTGCGATTTGGACCAGCTGGAGCTTGTTTATTAGACGTGCAGAACAGCCAGCCAGTAAAGCGTTACAATAGTCTAATTTTGAGATCATGAACGTATGAACTAAAATTTCTGCATTTGACCTTGAGAGCATAGGTTGTATTTTTAAGATGATAAAATGCATTTTTATAAAAGCTGAAAATGTGGCTTTCAAAGGAAAGATTACTGTCAAAAAGCACATCTAAGTTCCTAACTAGCGATAAAGGGTTGACAGAGCAACGATCAAGTGTTAGGCAGTGATTTAGATTATTAGAGGCAGAGGCTTTATGTCTGATAATTCAGCAATAAGAAACTATTGGTAAAACTTCCCACTACAATTTGGAGCTCACATGTGAGATTTGTGTTTATTCAGTTCCAATAGTATTAGTGAGATCAGACACTAATGTCGAGGTGAGGAAGTCTGGGGTTCACTGGGGTTCTAGTTCATCCCAAAAGTGTTCAGTTTAAAGTAGTTGAGTCAGAATCAGGACTCTGTACAGGCCATAAGAGTTCTTCTACTCCAATCAGTACACAGCATGTCAGCATGAAGGAAGAATAGAATGATACAACATATAAAAAAATTCAATACCACTGCTTGATTGTAAATTGGTGGTAAGGTGTCCACAAACATTTGGCAATATACTGTAGCATATGAACACCTCTTGTATAGACTCATGGCCAGATTAAGGAGTGTAAATTTTACAATCACTTTTATGAGATAACGTATCAAGAAGGGGTGACACGAGTAGTGGCAGAATGTACACGTCTGTAAAGGCTCAGTGCTACTAAACATTCACTCAAACTGCACTTCAGTGTTAAACTGATACCTTTCCCACATCTTAAATTGATTTACCTACCTTCTTTCTATAAAAGAGAAAAACATGAGAAATCTTATGAAATCCTAAAATAGATCCACTAAGACATTGAGTAGCCTCTTGCATGCAAAGTATAGTTTCATCTTAAATCTCACAGAGACACAGAATGCATTTGCACTTAAGACATTCTGCAGTTTGTGAAACTAATTTACTATTTTAATCTGTAATCTGGGTGACCTGCTTTCCTGGCTCAGATAACAGATTGTTATCAGTTTGTAGATATAAATTGTAAATTCCTTACGCTTCTAAAGTTTGGTATTCCGCAAGGTTCTGTTTTGCCTTTTGTGTGTAAATAACGCCTTTAAAGATAGAACCTTCATCAAAAAATATTTCAAAATAAAGCAATAATACCATAGAAGTGCAAATTTTAAGGTTTTTTTATATTTAATGGTTAGTTTAGTCATCTTTTACAAGTGAATTTATTTTTATCTATTTAAATTAAACAGTTCATATATACAAAATACAAATATAAAAAATCCATCCATCCATTCATCAATCTATTTTCTACCACTTATTTGAAACCGGGTCGCGGAGGAAGGGGGATAAGAAGAGCCGCCCAAACTTCCCTCCCCCCAGACACCTCCTCCAGCTCCTCCAACGTGTCCTGGGTTTTCCCCGGGGTCTCCTCCCGGTGGGACATGTCCGGAACACCTCCACAGAAAGGTGCCCCGGAGGCATCCCAAACAGATGCCCGAGCCACCTCAACTGGTTTCTCTTGATGAGAAGGTAAGCGGATCTACTTTGACTGGTAGATTGAAAGCTTTGCCTTTCGGCTCAACCAGTTTACCGCAACGGAACTATATATCGACCACATTACTACTGCCGCTGCATAGATCCATCTGTCAATCTTGCGCTCCATCTTCCCCTTACTTGTGAACAAGACCCTAAGATACCTAAATTCCTCCACTTGAGGCAAGATCTCTCCTTCAACCTGAAATTAGCAAACCACAAGAACCATAGCCATATTAATAAAATGTTGTTAATCTCAACATACTAGATAGTAACTTTTTCAATGGTGGCTTAAATGGTTAAGGAGTTGTTGATCTGAAAACCAGGAAGACCTGGGTTCAAGCCTCACTGCCAGCCAGCCACTGTTGGGTCCCTGACCCTGCGCTCTGACCCCAACTTACTAAGATGGGTTCCCTTTCTGTCGTTCACTCCGGCCTTGTGTCGAGTGACGACACTAGGGGTCACATTTTCGGAGCCTGAAGTAGTTCTGATCTATTTTGAAAAGGCCACTGAAAATAGACAAGCTGTTTTTAAGAGCCAATTGAGCGTCTTCGCAGCAGCAACAGCAGAAGCAGCAGCAGCAAAATAAAAGCAGTAGCAGCAGCCCAAAAAGAAGAAGCAGTTACCTTTTTTGTGTTGTTGAAGTTGCAGCACGAGCAGCGGTCTCTCCGGCGGAACCCGGAGTGGCGGGCCGTGTGTTTCTGGATGCGGTCAGACCATTGCATTCGATGACCGACACGAACGCTGTTTTCTGTGAATGGGCCCTATCCACGCAGCGACAGAGATCGAAGATGGGTCATGCCCTGCTTGCAAGGCATTTCCCATCAGCACATTGCGTGCTCGGCTGGGGATTTTCACGGCCGCCCCGGCTTCTCTCCGCTTAGCTTCCTCTACTTCTGGGTATGGGGTTGCTGGGGAGCAGCCGGGAGGGGCAGTGGCCATGCGAGGTCAGTACTCACCATCCTGCAGGTCTACCAGACACAGGCATTTAAAGAGTACTCGGCTTTGAAGGTCACAGTGCAGGCTCTGGGGAGGGCGATGGCCACTCATGTGGTCCAGGAATGCCACCTGTGGATGAACCTGGCTAATATGCGGGAGGTAGAGAAGGTTCGCTTTCTCGATGCCCCCATATCACTAGGCGATCTCTTTGGTGACACCATGGAGGAGTTCTCCCAGCAGTTCTCCACAGTAAAGATGCAGACAGAGGCGATAAGCCACATCCTTCCTCAGCAAAGGGCAGGGTTAGCGCCGCTTCCTCCAGCCCACTCCCTTCAGGGATCAGGTGGTGACCTTACAAGCCCAAGGGTAACAGGGCCCCCAGAAGGAAAAAAAAGGTGAGTATTAGAAAAGGCTATCGATGAGGATCTACCTCATATATCCTCCCCCTTGTGGGAGGAGATGAGGCGCTCATGCACGCTGGTAAGTTATGAGGTTGAGTAGGGCTAAGCTTTGACACACTGGTTCCTGTGGGCACTTACTTTCAGTAGACCCCTGACACAGTCCGGTGCAGTGGCGTGTAGTATATGGACCCCTAGTGTCGTCACTTTACACAACGTCGGAGTAAACGACAGAAAGGGAACGTCTTGGTTACATATGGTAACACTTTGGAGATGTTGTGTCCCTCATGCTACTGCACCGGACTGCTCTAGGGGAACTGTCATTCGGCTCCTCAGGACAAAACGATGAGCAGAATCGTAGCTGGTCTATTTATACCTAGAAGTCCGGGGCGTGACCAGCTATGCAAATTTTGTCCAATTTCATTGGCCTTTTTAAAAATAGATCAGAGGTACTTCAGGCTCCCAAACGTGACCCCTAGTGTCGTCACTCAACACAACATATCAGATCCCTCCATCAGGAAACAAGGGTTACCATATGTAACCAAGACAATATGCAAAGAAAGAATTTCACTGTGATGTAAAAAAAAAGAGTAAATGTGACAAAATACAGGCATTTACATTTGTCTTCTCTGGCTTGCTTAGTTGGGGACTCTTAATTTACAGATATTAATTAAACTGAACTGAGTGTTTTAATAAGTTTTAAATATTGTCTTATTTGATTCTGTAAAGCTGCTTTGACGTAATTTCAATTGTTAAAAAGTGCTATAGAAATTATAAAAATATATTTTGGGGGATTTTTGCCTTTATTTATAGGACAGTAGATTTACAGAAAGCGAGGGAAAAACAGGACCAGGCAACATCCTTGAGTTGGGAATAGAACTTGGGTAGTGACATACCATATGTCGACAGGCCAATTCACAAGACTCCCATGCTGAAAGTATATTTAAAGAAAAGATCGCTTAAAAATATTATTGACTAATTAAGCAGAAAGACATCATTAACAAATACAGAAGTGTGTCAGCAGATTTATGATTTAATTCTGTCTATTCTGACAGGCTAAAGTGTTTACACAGAGTTGAACGCTTAGCCTGCGACTTTATCCACAAGAAATTTTTACCCCAAATACTATACTGAAGCTTATTTTACATTTAATGAACACACTTGTGCTTAAATGCCATGAAAAACTTAAACAAAGAATAAAAATTTAGATTAACTTGCCTCAAAATGTTTTTTTTTGTCCTTGACTGTAAACATTCACATTTAAACTATGCCATTTGATGGTTTAAAACAAAATAAAAAATAAAATAAAATAAAATTCAAACTGGGACAGGTTTAGAGTTAGGAATGGAGAGTGAAAATTAGACTTTGAGATATGAAATGATTAAAGACTTCTAAACTGGAATAACAAAAAAAGTATTAGCCAAAACACAAGAAATATAAAAATCCAGAAAATGAAAAGACTTAAAAATAATAATAAAAAAATATTTAATAGCACAACATAAATGCTCAAGATTTTCTTTAATGTTTTTAAAATAGTACATATTTTTTTTCATATACAAATATATCAACCAAGCAGATGGACACACATTTCCTACATAGAAAACGCCTGGTCATCATATGGTATGTGTAACAACACAATGACAGTTGTATTACAGCTACCAAAAAGAGCTTTTAAAATTATTACTACAACATAAAAAAATCAAATCCCTTTAAAAAAAAAAAAAAACTTTCAGGTGGTTAAACCTGTGTTTTGTTGTGTTTACAATCATCTTTAAAAAGATTACAAAATTAATCAGCTCTATTGTCTTTTGTTTAAATGATTCACAGCGAGAATAGAGGAGCAGGGTCAAAATGTCTAAAAATAAGAATGTCTATCTATCTATCTATCTATCTATCTATCTATCTATCTATCTATCTAGTTAGCTAGCTCACTAGCTTGCTAGCTACAGAATAGTAAGGGAAAAATTATTTGATTCCCTGTTGATTTTGTACGTTTGCACTGACTAAGAAATGATCAGTTTATAATTGTAATAGTCTAATAATCTTCTAACAGTGAGAGACTGAATACTACATCCACCATGTTGATATTGTCATGTGATATACAGCAGAACGTCACAGCATGATGGTAAACGAGTGCAATTTAACTACATGGAACAATGTTTTTTCTTTAAGCTACTCAACGTGCTTGAAAAGCGCCACATTGCCGCTTCCGCTATTTCCACATACTCTGTATGTAAAGGAGTAATAGATCATCCGGGAACTTTGTGTGTACTGTAATTCACATACTAATACTAATGATTCGGACATAATACTCACCTCACATACTCAGTTTTGCCTGCTATATAGTATCAAAGTATACGATTTCAGATTCACATTTTAGGTGTAATCTGTCCTCCATGTCTGTTTAGTTACTTTTGTTCCCTGAGCTGAAACCTTATCAGTTTTAGGGTATTAGTAAGAACTTGACGTTCTTCAACACGTTTCTAAAAAAAGTTCAAATTTTTGAGCATTTGTACGTTCTGTGCTAACAAGATCAACTCTCAGCACCTTTTTTTACATCATGGAATGACATGTCAAAAAAATCCACTTTGAAAAAATAATCTGATGAAAAATATGGAGTATGTGAGAGTTTGTTTTGTGGTTTAATGTCAGATAGTCTGAAGCTGAACACATTAAACACTAAAGTGTTACTCTGTATCCTTAGTATCATATAATAATAATAATAATAATACTAATAATAATAATAACAATAATCTTTTTTGTACAACCAACAACAGCAAAAACAAAGCAATTTACAAATTGTGCAGTACACAAAATATAAAACATACGGCATGTGTTTCATATGAAAACTTTTTTTTTGTCTTTACATTATACCCACAGATGAACCTGTTGAAAATCCTTAATTTACTTTATAATTTTCCAGAACATATTTCTCATGGATCCAAGATCCGAAGAGGTTTTCGTGTTAATGGCGTGTGCTTTATTAGGTGTGTATGATGTGGGTTTTTCCCCGCTGTGCAGGCTGTAGGTAGGATATGACGGTTCCACAGGTGGGGTGATTAAGATTAAGCAGTAAATGATTTAATGCTACATGCTTGAGTAAACTCAATCAGTGCTCGAAACTCTGTTATGAGGTCACCAAATTGTAGATCAAACTAAAAGACAAGAATGGAAAACTATTAAATTCTGTAAATGCCTATAAATACACTTCATTAACATACCTATATGCCTATAAATACACTTCATTAAATAACGATTATTATGGAAAATTATAAAAAGTTTTTTTTTTTTACAAATGCACTGATTATAGAACAATTTATTAACAAAGTCAGTTACAGTTGATTAGAATATGCTAAGCTGCAAACCATTCTCACTTGCAAAGACTACACCCACAATCACAGACCTCTTCTGTAAGTACTTCACAATCATTTAAAAAAGTCTGTTATATATACAGTAGTATGACTACAGGCAGTATCGTTGAATTTCTGTCAAAATTTTTATCCACCATGTTGATATCGTTACATGACATACATCACAACAGTTTTAAAATGTAAAAATGTTGGGAAAAAAGGCAATTCAACCCCAAGGAACAGTAAGTTTTTCAAAAGTTATTAAAATACTTTAATGACTTCAAAAGTGCTGCGTTGCCGCTTTCTGCCATTTTCACATATGAAGAGTCGTCTCTCCTGTTGGCTCATTGGATAGTAAAGTATGGATTGTATGTGTACCTAAAATTTAAACATTATGATTTATGCACACTATATAGTATGGGATTTCAGACACATCTTGATTCTCTTACCTGTTTACTGTTAACCTGCTGATAGTGGCAGCTTCAAAAAAGCTTGTCTTTTTTCATCTCTGTCCCAACTTTTATTAGACAACACAAGTATTGTGCCGGCTTTGATTTTTAATTTTAAGTTTAACGAATAGTAAAATTATGTTAGTGAAAACAATGAAAGTTTTCCTTTTGTCGTTTTCTCTCTTTAAAAAAATAATGGTCCAAATAAGTTAATATAATGCACAATTTGAGCAAATTGTACAATAATGCAATAATTAATTCATATACAATTATAAAAAGTCTTACTTGAATATAATTGTTTTGATTAAAATGAAGAGACTCGAACACTGTTCATGTTTTTTTTCTGTGAACTGTAACTCGAGTGTCCTCCACAGAGCCCTAACTCTGAATCAATCTTGTTAATTTTTTTATTTCCTCTAGGTATGAAACTTTTGGGACATCCTGTAGCTGGTTCACTTACAGCTGGCACTTAATTTGGCTCCACACTAATTAAATATGTACTACATTCAAGTTAGTCTGTACTTCCTGACCGTTAAAAGCATAAATTCTATATAGTATGTTTACAGGTAGTATGAATGAATCTTGGTTGTACTACATCCGCCATGTTGAAATTGTCATGATGTCACAAATGTGTGAAAATTTAAAGTTAACAAAAGAATAGTATGTCGAGATTATGGGATAGTAAAGTGTACATCGTATGCGTACTTTAGTAGTGGATCATTTTTCCTGTACTGAATTTCACATACTAAGGATTCAGACATACTACTCGCCTACTATATAGTATGGAAGTATGCAATTTCGGATAGAACCATAAACGCAGAAAATAAAACCTTTATTTTTGTTGTTGTAGTCTTACTGTCCAATACTCACCAGTAGAGATAATAAAAGAAGGAAAGCACAAAGAATGACATCTTGCACCAAGCCTCTTTCTGACAGAACTTGAGTGTATCATCATTCATGACACTTGCAGGGTCATAAAGCAGCTCCTTGGTGTCTGTGGGGCTGTGGAAGTACCTGCCAAACACAACGAACAACACCGGCTGTGGAGTACACACCATTATTTCACTCTCCTCATGTTTTAGTCTCTTGCTGTGTGATCCGAATGTTAACGGATGAAGCGTTTTCCACAGCATGAGCTTGTAAATGTGCAAATTAAGCCAAACTCGGAAAAGGATTCTCCTGGTGATTCCCAGCTGGAGTCAAATTCGGAGCAAAAGAAATGTAACTTAACACCTGTGTTCTGCAAGTTCTACATGTTCTACAGCAGTGCACACTGATTTTATAGTGTGATTTTAAAAGAGTTCATTAGAATATATTAAAGTGATTTAAAATCCAAATTATTACATTTAATTTACAATGATTGAAATCACACAGCAAAGGAAACTAAAGCTACTTACATTTGTCTTATTCAGCAAATGAGTGTTAGGGATCTCACTTAGGAGCCCAGTGTCAGACTGGAAGTGTTGAGAATTGAACTTTTTGATCAAAAGTTCTATGTCTCAACCCACCAGTAGACAAACTGCTGTACGAGTCATTTATATGTACAGCATTTGGCAGACGTCCTTATCCAATGCAACTTTAATTATTTCTTTCATACAACTGGTTTAAAGGCCTTGCTCTGGGGCCCAGCAGTGGTAAATTGGTGGCGCTGGGAATCAAACCCTGATCTTCCAATTACCAATTCCAATACCTTAACCACTTTAATACCACTTTCCCATCATAGTGAGTGTTTATTATTATTGTATTATAGATTATTGTAACGCTTTACTGTCTCGATGTGCATTAATAAACTTCAGCTAGTCCTGAACGCAGCAGAAAAAGTCCTCACTAAAACTAAAAGATATGAGCACATCACGCCTGTCTTATCCACACTGCATTGGCTCCTAGTAAAATACCGCATTGATTTTAAAATACTACTTTTAACATATAAAGCTCTCGCGCTGCAGTACCTAAGGCTGCCTGTCAGTACCGCGCATTATTATATAAACTACAGCAGGGGGCAGAGCCTTTTCTTACAGAGCCCCAAAGTTATGGAATAACCTCCCTATGAATGTTCGGGAATCAGACACAGTCTCAGTGTTTAAGTCCAGGCTAAAAAAATTTAATCAAGCATTTTGTATTAATTCCCCTTAGATAAAGGAGCAGATCTGGGGTTCTCATGGGTGTTGAGTATTATGGTGATCTGGTATGTTTAGATGCTGTCTTCCCCTCTCTTATTGATCACGGTGTTGATGATGAGAGCGGCTGGTTGCTTAACATATCAGGGAGCCCTCATGGCTGTGTTCCCTCTGGTTCTCCTTTTAGTTATGCTGACCTAGTTAGTCTTTCCGGAGTCCATGCTTGCACTCTACATTATATACTTAAACACTTCATACACTATGATTATACATACAAGAACTTTTTATGTAAGCTTTCAAGGCACAGTTTAAAAAGGTGGCTTTGTGGTGTGAAATGTTTGGCAATTTGTCAGGAAATCTAGTTCATCTAGATTACAATGTCACTTAACTGTTTTCCTTCCTTTTTTTGTCTTCCCCTCTCTCTCTCTCTCTCTCTCTCTCTCTCACTGTCGAGCTACATATGCCACAACGGAGCTGCCAGTGATTCAGGACCCCATCTCCACTCCGGACCTGTCGGACCCTTCCCTGTGACCCGCTCCAGTTGATGATTACATCACCAGGGTGACCAAGGACGTCCCACTCTGCCATAAAGACGTTCCAGCTGTTCTTTTAGGACTTATGATATAAGTTGCTCACACACACAATATAACCACATAATTCCTGCTACCTGTTTTTCACCCAAATGAGGATGGGTTCTCTGTTGAGTCTGTTTCCTCATAAGGTTTCTTCCTATTCCATCTCAGGGAGGTTTTCCTTGCCACCGTTGCCCCCGGCTTGCTCATCAGGGACAAACTGATTTCTGTTTCATTTTCATTTTATAATTTCTTCGATTGTGTAAAGCTGCTTTGTAACAATGACCATTGTAAAAAGCGCTATACAAATAAAATTGAATTGAAATTGAATTGAATATTATTAGACTCAATGTGGTTCGATGTATTTAAATTTATTACATAGTAAATGAGAGCTTACTGACTGTCTTTCGGGCCAGGGGTTTGAGCTCTCTGCCTTTTGGCTAAAATTAAGTGTAGTATCTGTTCTTATAAGTTTAATATCTGATAGCTCCTCTATATGAGGGCTTTATATTAAACTGATTTTGATCAGGGAGTTGGATAAGAGGCTTGATCCATCTGCTCCAGGCATCAACTTGGTATTGCAGTACCTCCGGAAACAGTGCACCTTTTCAAACTGTGCTAAAAGCAGAAAAAAAATTTTCTTTCTTTCTTTCTTTCTTTCTTTCTTTCTTTCTTTCTTTCTTTCCTTTGAACTACCTGTTTCATAAGGATTTTGTTGCCTATTAGTCAGAAAAGCCATCTTCCTGTTTCTGCATACCACAAAGTAAAACCTGGTGCTGTTTAAATATTTAACTGGCTCTTAGCGAGTCCTCAGTTGGTAAAAGTGAAAATATAAACATCCAAATGATGAGCTTGTTTAATCCGGTACACTGTGTCTTTTCAGATGGAAAGTTCACTCGCGAAATATAAGTTACAAAAGTTGACCATTCGGGTTGTGAATGTATCACTACGCCTTTAGGTTTAGTATCTTTGGGTTTGCTGTCAAAAATGCAAGTATGAACGCTAAACAGACCAGAACCAAATGAATCATTTTCCTTTCTGGTCCGGACCAAATACACCAAATGCACCGAACTACAAGTGTGAACACATCTTAATATTCGAAAACTGTCCTCACAGATGCTTTGCCCTTCATCACTGTCAGGAAATCTAGTTCACCTTGCTGGAGTAATTGGTGCTAAAACATTTCACACCACAAAGCCACCCTTTTAAACTGTGCCTTGAAAGCTGACATAAAAATACATACAAGTTCTTGTTTTTTTTTTTATTTCAATAACAGATACTGAAGGTAATCAGGCTGACCAATTAACTCACACATGATCTTACAAACTCATCCTAACTGATCAACACATTAACTTACACACTTTCAAACACACTTATACATTTAGGTAGTGGTAGTTCGGAAGTTAGGGGTGTTGGACTGCTAACCAGAAGATTGTGGGTAAGATTCCTGCCACCACCAAGTTACCACTGTCGTGCCTCTAAGCACGGTCTTTAACCCCAAATGCTCAGCTGTATGAATGAGATGAATGTAAGTAATTACAAAACAAAAAACTGAACAAAAATTCTGTGAAAGCATTGATATGAATAAAAAAACCAGAAGGAATGTTTGTTACTCAGGTGTTTACCTCCAGGTGTTGTAAAAAAGCAGAGGAACGTTGAGGCCCACAGTGAGCCACTCCTGTGCACACATGAACATGATACAGAAGAGAGCATGGATTGAATACTCTGGAAGCACCAGCTAAGAGAAAACAGACAACAGTGCACATTAACCATACTGTTGTTGCCATGGTAACCAAGTACTGATTCAAGTTGATAACAAATTCCTATATACAATATGTATATCCATATCTAAATAAGGAAGGTGCATATAAAAGGAAAGAAAACTTTATAAATGCCAAATATATTATATAAAAAAAATTTATTATTAATATGCAGTGGTGACTTCTTCAGGAGAAGAAAACTACTAATCATGTTAACAATTAGGGAAATATATACATTGAAAATTAATAAAATAAAAACATTTATTAGTCCTATTAAAAAAATTCTATCGTAATACAAAACAGTCTGTATGTGTGGGCGCTGAATGTACTGTAGGTCTGTAAACTTTTGAAAAGCATGTGATTTGATCATAGGCTCTAATTGGCATGTTTCAAATTTCTCTCAGGGCGACCCACCAATTTGCTTCCTGAACCCCTCCTACTCATTGTTAGCGATTCAATATTGTTATTACATTTTTGCACTGGGGAGGGGTTTGTGAGATCTGTTGTATTAGTATTTAAAAGCCCAAAATAACTTCATACCAACAATAAATTCTCTGTATTCATATTTCTAAGGAATAAGACACAAACATTCTGTATTTTGAGAACGAAAGGGTTAACCTCAGACTAATTTATAAGAGGAGAAAGGGTCAAAGACTAACTAATAAGTGTGTAGTAACTAGTTAATTCTCCTCTCCGCAGGGTTTACTTTTCTAGTGTGAGTCTTTCACATGCCTTTTTTTAACAGAAATCTCTCGGCTGCTTTTTTTTTTCAGGGGGTTGAGCTACCTGACTCTTAAAGGTTATTACACCTTCTCTTTCAATGAAACCGTTATAATCTGTAGAGAATTAAATGCGACTTGTGCCATTTCTTCTTGGCATGAGGAAGACACATATTTTAGTTCTCCAGATTAACACTCTCTTGACAGAGATAATTAATTAATCTTGTGCATCATTAGTAACAGTTGGCTAATTACTCATTTAATGATGAGAAGGCGAGTGTACTTATTTTCACAGAAGGTTTCCAAAACATTGGTTTAATAACTGTAGTTATAGATATACATTATATGGCCAAAAGTATTTGGACAGCCACCCATCACATCTTGCCTGCATACATCAAAAGTGTTTTTTTAAGAACTGTGAGCTCTGAAAGCTCCCCTGATTAATTTCTCTGTGCCCACTAACTCTACTGACTAATCCTGGCTTCTGAAAAAGTCTCACCTTCTCATATGGTTATTTATGTTGCAATATTTTCTTAATCGACTCTTGTGTGGGGTTTGGGTCTGTTGGACCCGATTTTAAAGTTTGTTAGAGAGAAATTATGCTATTAATTATTTCTTTGCCCCAGACTCACTGGACTTCTCTACATAACATAATTTCCATATTTTTAAATGTGATCTAATGAGGTAAATAGAAAAAAAATTAGATATACATGTTTTTTTTTACACTGTCACTAGTTTATGCATGTAACCATGGTTCCACTGCGTAACCTCAGTCAGATGCATGTGTGTAATCAGTCCAGTAAAACAGCGACACGTCACAGGCAGTTGAAATAAGTGACCAGTAAGCTTCAAAAGCTGTAGTAGCGCTGACAGTGATGCTGAGGTATAGGAAAAGACTAAGCAACTCACAGAAACCATGGTTACATACATAAGCTAGAGACCTTTCCCTTAGGATTGTCCTACATAAATTCCAGGACTGTTCTGGAGTTTACTGGGTCTTAAACAAAAGGTTCCATTTTAGGGCATCCTGTTCTCTCATGGCAGGGATCTGGATTGAAGTAGGGTCTCAACAAGCTCAGTTGAGAGACCGGGCGCAAGAAGCTGTGCCCCCTCAGGGGCTAAGCCTACAGCTTCTATAACTTTGGGTGGGACCAGTCTGCCTAAGAAAAAAGTTACCTTCTATATCTCTAGAGGACCATTGAGGAGGGACACCAGGCCCAAGAACCATACTTGGCCCGGCCTGAACAAGGCTATCAAAAGTATCCTAAAGCCATCTTGGCATAATTTCTCCAAAAGCAGCAAGATTGGCATACAGGCAGAGCCTCAGTCATGCCTGTGCAGTGGCTGGATGAGTAAGAGAAAACCACAGCAGACGGTGCATTGTCTCTTTGGATGCGAACAGGTCTATTTCTGTCGGGCCAAAAAGATTCTATAGCAGCTCCAACACCTATGGGATCCTGGGTTGTGCATTGGTCGTTTTGAGCAGATTTTCCTCTGTGTCCAACACAGGATCTGAATATGGTTCACTAATCTGAAAGGTCGGTGCAAACATGGAATTGATGGTTGATGTAGGGGACCACCAATGTTTTATCTGAGCAGACAAACACATGATGGCCCCTCAGGTTGGGTAAGAAGTGTTTCAGTGCCCAAAACACAGCCAGCATCACCAGAAAATTTATGTCCTACAACACATGAGCAGAGCTGCCATTTATGAAGTGTCTGTCATAAGCATTACGCAATGACATCGAACTCATAATATTTGCACCTGGAACCAGGGTTTTCTCCACATATCTAAGGCACAAAGGCATCAATGCATGACCATGATCATGCAGATGACTAAGAGAGAAGCTTCTGACAGATACAGAACAATGTCGCCGCATGTCGCCATGATGACTTCACACTTGTAGAAAAATGCATGCACTAATATAAGATTATAAATACTAAGAGTAATATAAGATTTTATACAGCACACGTATTTCTCCGCATGTAAACAAGGCACAACGCATGTGTATAACGTCATCGTGCATGTGTCATGGTACTCTTGTGTACGCGAGTGTTAGCTTAAAATATTTTAAGTTTAAGTTCAAGTTCAAGGAGCTTTATTGTCATTTCAACCATATATAGCAAATACAGTACACAGTGAGATGAAATAACGTTTCTCCAGGACCCCCTGGTGCTACACAAAACATAGAATTTACAAAACAACAAAGAGCCACTAAACAGGATAGACATAAAGTGCATGTGTGCAACCTAGTGCAGACAGTGCAGAACAGACAGTGCAATAAACAATACAAACATTACAAGGACAGTGCAAAAAAGACAATATAGAATGGAACATAGCGCAATAGCGCCAACCATATTGTAAGATGAGGTAGACACGAAATGTGCAAATTACAACAGTATTGTGCAAATAGCATTGTAAAGTGAATAAAGTGACTATAGCATTGTAAGTGACTATAGTATTGTAAAGTGACTGTGCTTAACAAAAAATGTTCGAGTGTGTGCGTATTTGTGGGTTGAGGTAGTTCAGTTCGGTGAGGTAGTTCAGGAAAAAAAACTGTTACACATCCGAGTTGTGAGGGTCCGAATGCTACGGTATCTTTTCCCAGAGGGCAAGAGTGTGAAAAGTGTGTATGAGGGGTGTGTGGGGTCCTCCACAATGCTGTTAGCTTTGCGGATACAGCGAGTGGTATAGATGTTCGTTATAGAGGGAAGAGAGACTCCGATGATCTTCTCAGCTGTTCTCACTGTCCTCTGCAGGGTCTTGCGATCCAAAACAGTGCAGTTCCCAAACACTCGATGGTCCCTCTGTAGAAAATTGTCAGGATGGGAGGTGGAAGGTGGGCTTTCCTCAGTCTTCACAGGAAGTAGAGGCGCTGCTGGGCTTTTCTGCTAATAGAGCTGGTGTTGAGTGACCAGGTGAGGTTCTCCATCAGGTTGTGTCATCGGCGAACTTGACGATGTGATTTGAGCTGTCCATTGCTACACAGTTATGAGTCAGCAGAGTGAACAGCAGCGGACTCAGCACGCAGCCCTGCGGGGCCCCAGTGCTCAGTGTGGTGGTGCTGGAGATGCTGTTTCCAGTCCGGACTGACTGGGGTCTTTCCGTCAGAAAGTCCAGGATCCAGTTGCAGATAGAGGTGTTTAGTCCCAGCAGGCTCAGCTTCTCAATCAGATGCTGAGGAATGATTGTGTTAAATGTTGAACTAAAGTCTATGAACAGCATTCATACGTATGTGTCTTTATTGTCCAGGTGTGTGAGGGCCAGATGGAGGGTTGTGCCAATAGCGTCGTCTGTGGAACGGTTCAAATGGTACGCAAATTTGAGGTGTTTTGTCATCAGAAGTCAAGTGACAATATCAACATAGCGGATGTTTATATCAGAACTTTATTCACACGACTAATAATCATGGTATATAGAACAGACTCTTGCATAATTATGAGGTAGTATGGATGCAGCCCAAATCTTTGAAGGTTAATGTCCTAAAATAGGTCTAATGACAATGCAGAGGTCAGAGAGCAACTGCAAACACCTCCAATATCTTATGATATGATCTTACTTAATATTAGATCTTAATTCTTACATCTACACAGCTTATTGCAAATTAAAAGTTATTTATAACTATATGCCCTGCTTTACACAAAAACCCAGACACAATTAAGAGAACCTGAACCAACCTGTAATTATACACCCACTATTACCCAATTCATTCAACGCTACCTTTACCTCTTATTAATATGATACTGCTGACAATATCGAGCTCATGAGACCTGATCAGATCAAGGACTTTTTAAGTGCACTAGCCAGAATCACACGAATGTGAATGAGTGGAACTTCATGCCTCACTTATCCTGAGTGTCCTCTCTCTCTCTCTCTCTCTCTCTCTCGCTCGCTCTCTCTCGCTCTCTCTCGCTCTCTCTCGCTCTCACTCTCTATGTGTAAATTATGCTAATTATTCACTACTTACCTAGAAATTGGTACACATCTATCAAGACATCCATTATGAGGACTGACTTTTTATAATGGAGTCTGTAGACAATCTACATGCCCCAGGGAAATGCTTTAATTTCACTCGTTAAAGTAAAACTATGTTACTGCATGCATCCGAAAATGTTCATTAAAGTTATCTGATCGGATTGTTTGCTTTAGTAAATCATTAAACTGCATATCTTATTTTACTCATGGCAAAATATCCTCTTGCATGGGGTGTCAAATGATCCACTAGTCTTCAATCGCTGCCTTTTTCCTTTAACAGTAGCAGTAATTAAGTACAAGTAAGTACACACACTTTATCACTCTTATTCTCCCAGCATATGATTGCTTTTAAACTGATTTTTCCATTAATCTGTTTAGACTTTGAGAAGTTTTTAACATACATACTTAAAACATATTTTGTTTTCTAGTTATTTTTTAAATAATGGAACAGAGTTTATTCTTGTATTTATAATGATATTGAAGTGGTCTATTTCAGTTGCACACTTCATAATTTTACTAAACTTTTTTTCAAATTGGCAGCATTTTAATCTGAATGCAGATTATTAGCACTTTAAATCTAAACAGCAACATGATTTACTTCAATATTAAACTATTGCACTGTCAAAAGTTATTCCTTTTTAACTAAAAGTAAAAATTCTGATTTAGAAATAAACGGGTGTGTGACGCAGTGGGTATAGTTTCAGTGAAACTGGGCATTATAATTAGTAATAGTGCTGAAATGTTTAGTCAACATTATCAACAATGAAAAAAAGGTTGGCATATTTTTTTTTTAAAATATTTCTTTAATCTTATATGACCTAATATTTGAGCCTGCAATAGCGCAATTTAACCAGTGTGGCGCTGGAACATAGGACTATAATTCAGTGGTCATGCAGAAGATGATTTAATACTTATGAATTTACGCCAGTAGAGAACAGCAATGTTTTAAGATGCAAACAAAATTTGCTTACGTTCTTTTTTAAGTTAAAGAAGCATTTGATCAAAGTGATGTGGATGTTTACAGCAGCTTTGCAGTCCAGTCACCTCACAATTATTCAGAATGTTTTAAAGCAATCTTACAATTAAAGATGAAAAAAGCCTGTCGCTTTCAGTTCTATTTAACCTGTTTGAGTCTAACCTGATTTTATGCTATAAATCATCTTCAGTCCATGTGGAAGTTCGCTGATGTTAAATCTTATTAATGGTAAGGGCTAAAAAATAGAAATGAAAAATAAATGAATACCAAAAAAGTGTAAGTAATATTAATATAATTGTTTAACATTTTCCAAAATTAAAGTTATTCCTATGTTTTATGAGTATGAATATTTATAACTGATTATTTCTACTACTTGCAATAGATAAATAATTAATCAAGTCTCCTGAATAATAAGTAAAATATTACCTCCAATCGTACCGCTCGGTCTCCCGCAGGACAGTGAGTGCATTGTGGGTAAACTTTCTGCTAGACATTTTTAATGCTGTAATTACCTTGTTTCATTTATTTATTTAATTCCTTCAATTATTCATTCTGATAATTGTTTGTTGAATGATTATTAAAATAATTTGTTCATTGCAGCTCTAGGTGGTAATATACTAGGTTATATTTTTTATCTGTCTAATAAAAATAAAACCTAACATTGTGCCCTGTGGCCTAAACTCATCATTGTGCTTATTATGGGTGAGAGGTGAGGTTAATTTGACTCAATCTAGTGTTTTTGTACAGTAGTCAGGCACACCATTTTTTCTAGCACAATTCATTCTAAGCTTGAAAATTGTGGTGTGTAAGAGACCATCAGTTTCTAAAACACCCAAACCAGCCTGTCTACCACCAATATACACTATATTGCCAAAAGTAACTCACCTGCCTTGACTCGCATATGAATTTAAGTGACATCCCATTCCTAATCCATAGGGTTCAATATGACATTGGTCCACTCTTTGCAGCTATAACAGCTTCAACTCTTCTGGGAAGACTGTCCACAAGGTTTAGGAGTGTGTTTATGGGAATTTTCAACCATTCTTCCAGAAGCGCATTTGTGAGGTCACACACTGATGTTGGACGAGAAGACCTGGCTCTCAGTCTCCGCTCTTATTCGTCCCAAAAGTATTCTATCGGGTTGAGGTCAGGACTCTGTGCAGGCCAGTCAAGTTCATCCACACCATTCTTTGTAATCCATGTCTTTATGGACCTTGCTTTGTGCACTGGTGCACAGTCATGTTGGAAGAGGAAGGGGCCAGCTCCAAACTGTTCCCACAAAGTTGGGAGCATGGAATTGTCCAAAAGTTCCTTTCACTGGAACTAAGGGGCCAAGCCCAGCTCCTTAAAAACAGCCCCACACCATAATCCCCCCTCAACCAAACTTTACACTTGGCACAATGCAGTCAGACAAGTACCGTTTTATACACCTGTGACCATGGAAGTGATTGGAACACCTGATTCCGATTATTTGGATGGGTGAGCGAATACCTTTGGCAATATAGTACACATACCACACTTCAAACCACTAATTCAGGTGCTAAATAAACTATAGCTCGCGTTGTGTCACATTATTGGTCAATGGTTTTACCAGTTAAGTGTCCAGTGACTGTATATTTTTAATTTGATGGATAAACAAAAGGTGTTTATGCACTTATTTCTACAGATAGTGTTAATCCTGCTGATAACTGAAATATATATAAGTATATATAGTGGGTATTTTGAATTTTCTTTAGGAGACAAATCCTCATAAACAGGATTGGGGGGTACAGCGTATGAGTGGATGGTAATAACACTGGAAACAGAAGGCAGGATCAAATGCTTTAGCTAGAGTGTTGTTTCTGAGATCTGTGACTGGTTAATTGTTCCTGCAACTGAACACTGTCTATTACCCCTAACCACAACGCTGCTATTAGAAAAGAAAGACTGATTAGATAAAGAAAAGATTATCACACCCTTGAAAACCACTCTTGCGAGTTGATTGTTTCATCTCTAACAAACCATTCAAACTTAAAACATGGACAACACAAACAGCTTGTTTTAAAATAGCTGCCAACAAAAGATGTTTGTCAGAATAGAATCTGTTAAAACGAGTAAAGATGTTTTTATTGTCGGTGCAAATGCACAAATAGGGACAAAGATCATTTAGTTAGCGGTGCTAAGCTTATCTTAGAATCTTCAGAAAGGATCTTTCTGCCTAATAAAAAATATACTGCTACACTCCCGGTTACGCTCTGCTCACAGGCTTTGATTAGCGTGTGCTGTGCTAAGCTACATTTTTTTACCTTTCGAAGCAGACAGCATATCCGGTCAATGTTCCGAAGTCTTTCACGCTGTAAACAGAAAAAAAAAAATTGTTGAAACCTGCATAATAATAATCATTTCAAAATACTGAGCCTAGGATCAATAATCTGGTAAACTTCTGGGAAAGGTAGTATTTCAGTTAATGATATTGAACAAAGAGTTTTACAAAAAAATAATTGTCTTGGCATGTTTAGCTCTACAGCTCTGATTAGTTTGGAGGTTTCCTATTTTAAAAAAAATCCACATCACTGTTTTGCTGGAGTGTGATTCTGCTATTTTTCCTACATGTAATAATCTCAACTTCAGAGAGTTGTAGTAGTGCACATTATGATTATTTTATTATAAAAAGTTACATAGAACTGGTTATAAAAACAGAAAATCTAGTGTAGTTTTTTTACACTTTATTGCTGCTTTGTAAAAATGAGCTTGTTACTAAAAAAGGCTGAATTTTTATAAAAGCATCACAAGTGATGCTTTTGGGTTATGACAGAACATTCTGCATCTATTTTTTTTCTCCAGGAGAAACAGATCAAAATGCAACCTGAAATGATACCCCGTCAGCAGTCTTTTAAATAGTAGCCCTGCTGTCATCTTTTAACAAAACCACCAATTCTTTCTCTCCCAGAGTTTCTATTGTCTCTACTGCTGGCCTTTTTCTGATACATTATTCTGACCTTGCTCATAGTTTGTTCATTCATCATCTATTTAGCTATTCATTAATCCACTCATCCATCCATTTAATAAATCCACCCATCCATACATACAACCATTTGTCCATTTATCAATTCATCAATCCATCCAGCCAGTCATCCATCCGTCCATTTATCTATACATCAATACACCCACCTATCAATCCATCCATCAATTTATAAATCAATTCATTTAACAATCATCCATGTATTAATTTATCCATTCATCAATCAATTATCCAGCCACCCATGTATCCATTTATTGATCCATACATCCATCAATCTTTCATTTTCAAGTTTTTTCAAGAATTTCAAGTTCAAGTAGCTTTATAGTCATTTCAACCATATATAGCAGACACAGTACACAATGAAATGAAACAACGTTTTACAGGACCCCGTGGTGCCACACAAAACAACACAGATTTGCACAAAACAACAAACAACAAAGAGCCACTTAACAGAACAACACAGAGCTTAGTTGTTATAGCAAAGTGCATGTGTGCAACCTGGTGCAAACATAAATCCATAAATCCATAAAATCCATAAAATCCATAAATCAATAAAAAAAACACTATAACACATACCATCCATCCATCTGTCCATCCATTTATTTATCAATCATTAATCCAACGATGGCATACATACATACATACATACATAAATTTATCCCGTCATTACACCAACACCCATAACACCCTAACATCTATAACACCAACAAAACTCAACACACTGAATACCCAACACAATCCAACCATCTTTTACTTTAGCTCTTAAGGCATGCAGTGACACCAACACTCATAACAGCAAAACTCAACACCTTACAACCACCTTCCACTTTAACTTTTAAGGCATGCAGTGATGCCTTGTTGAAAAAGATCAACCATATACTTACTGTTCCTGTTCAAAAATCACTTCAACTGGTTATTATTACTTTTGAGTGGTAGCAGCTCTACTCCACAAATACCCTAAATTGCTGACCTCCTTAACATCCTTAACAGCAGAGTAGAATATCCCACAGAGCACACACTTTTTATGTCTCCTTTACTGACTATAACACTGCTAACGCTGACCTGATTTATTTATAATCTCATTTTATTAATCAGATTACAAATGTAATTCTTATTTTATTTATGAATTAAAAGTTTACTATTGCTGCTCATGCTGCATTACAGTGAAGCAAACATTCAGGACAAAGTACTATATGCCCTTTTCCCCTTTTCCACATACTATACAGGGGCTCAGTTTTGATGTGATTGACATTAAAGGGTATGCCATCTGTTCCATGCAGAGTGCACAGCCAGTTAACTGTCTTTGACTCTTCAGGATTTAAAGTTGAGTTTATTGGATAAAATCTTTTTTGTCCACCACTAGATTTAAAATTAAAAACACTTCTCAAGGTCATTTCCAACATGAGTACCAAAGTCATTTGGCAAGACTGTGGAGACAGTAAGTGATATTCTCTGTATGGGACCAATCTCTCAGATGTGACCAAAGTTGAACTTTTTGTCCTAAATGCAAAACGCTATGTGTGGCGGTAAAGTAACACTGCTCATCACCCTGAACAGTCATTCCCACTGTGAAACATGGTGGTGGCAGCATCATGCTGTGGGGATGCTTTTCTTCAGCAGGAGCAGGGACAGGGAAGCTGGTCAGAGTTGATGGGAAAATGGATGGAGCTAAATAGAGGGCAATCCTGGAAGAAAACCTGTTGGAGGCTGCAAAAGACTTGAGACTGGAAAGGACATTCACGTTCCAGCAAGACAATAGCCCTTAACATACAGCCAGAGCTACAATGGAATAGTTTGAATCAAGGAATATTTATGTGTTAGAATGACCCAATCAAAGTCCAGACCTAAAGCCCATTGAGCATCTGTGGCAAGACTTGAAAATTGCTGTTTACAGACACTCCCCATTCAATCTGGCTGAGCTTAAGCTATTTTGCAAAGAAAAATGGAGAAGTGGTGGCTCATGGTTAGGGTGTTGGACTGCCAACCTGAAGATTCTGGGTTCAATTCCCAGATTCAGCTGGGCCCCTGAACAAGCAAGCAAGCATTCTCAGTTGTATAAATGAGATAAATGTAAATCACTCTGAATAAGGGTGTCTGCCAAATGCTGTAAATGTAAGAATGGGCAAAAATTTCGCTCTGGATAAGGGTGTCTGCCAAATGCTGTAAATGTAAGAATGGGCAAAAATTTCAGTCTTAAGATGTGCAAAGTTGGTAGAGACATACCCCAAAAGACTTGCTTGTAAGTGCAGCAAAAGGTGGCTTCTACAAAGTATTAACACGGGGGGGGGCTGAATACAAATGCACACCACACTTTTCAGATTTTTTTATTGTTAAAAATGTTGAAATCCATGTATCATTTGTGTTCCACTTCACAATTATGTGCTACTTTGTTTTTGTCTGTTCATAAAATCTCAATAAAAAACAATTCAGTTTGTGGTTGTAATGTGACAAAATGGGAAAAAGTTCAAGTGGTTCAAGTGAATACTTTTTCAAAGCACTCTAGTTTAAGTTACATGAGCCAGCACTACTGATGGGCAGGTTAGATGGCAGCACATAGAAACTGAAATCTGATTGGACAAAAAAAATGTAGGACAGCTTCTGATAGTGTTTAGGCCAGCAGAGAAGGACTTACTGGCCCAGACTGAAAAAAAAAATGTATATATGTATATATATATATATATATATATATATATATATTTCATACCCCTGGAAAATCTGACTTAAAGTTTATGTCTACGAGACTTAAAGTCATTTTATTTACATTTAAACAAAAAGTGGCATGTTCAAATTTATTAATACCCTTTGCTGTCACAGTCTATGGGAAAATCCAAAGTTCTATACAATTCCAAATAGTCCAAGCTGTTCTAAAGCATCCTAATTACCCTGATTCATTGGGAAACAGCTGTTTAATCAAACTTAAACAAGTAACAGGTGAAAAACAGAAGCCCTCTGCTGTTGGTTTGTGGACAGTCGTGGTTAAGACAAAGGAGCTCACTGAGGACCTACCTGCAGCAGCTGCGCATTGTGGCTGCTCACAGGAAAGGGCTATAAAGACTATATCTAAATGTTTTGAAGTTCAAGTGGCTACAGTGCAAAGTATTATTAAAAAACACAAGATGTTTCGCACTGTGAAAAATCTCAGAGGACGTGGTTGGAAGCCAAAAGTGACACCTGTACTGGCCAGGAGGATAGTGAGAGAGGTAAAAAAAGAATCCAAGGATCACCACCAAGGCCATCCTGATGAATCTGGGCTCTGCTGGTGGCAACATCTCAAGGCAGACAGTCCAACGGACACTGCACACCGCTGGGTTCCACGGACGCAGACCAAGGAGGGACACCACTTCTCCAGATAAGGCACACAAAAGCCTGCTTGGCCTTTGCAAATGTTCATCTGGACAAAGAAGACTTCTGGTCTTCTGTTTTATGGTCAGATGAAACAAAAATTGAATTGTTTGGTCACAATTATGTTAGCCTTCATGTGGCGTAAAAAAGGAGAAGCCTTCAACCCTTCAACACCATCCCCACTGTCAAACATGGTGGTGGGAACCTAATGTTTTGGGGGTGTTTTTCAGCTGGTGGACCAGGGAACCTAATCACAGTTAAACAGCACCATAAAAAAGGAACAATACATCAAAATTTTCAACAACAACATCAGACAGTCTGCAGAGAAACTTGGCCTTGGGCACCAGTGGACATTTCAGCACGACAACGACCCAAAACACACAGCAAAAGTGGTGAAGAAATGGTTAGCAGACAAAAACATTAACGTTTTGCAGTGGCCCAGCCAGAGTCCTGACTTAAATCCAATTGAGAATCTGTGGAGGGAGCTAAAGATCAGGGTGATGGCAAGGAGACCCTCCAACCTGAAAGAGTTGGAGCTCATCGGTAAAAATGAATGGACAAAAATATCAGTGGAGACATTAAAAAAGCTGGTCAGCAATTATAGGAAGCGTTTAATTGCTGTAATAGCCAATAAAGGCTTTTCTCTTGATTATTAAGAAGGGTATGAATAATTTTGGACATGCCACTTTTTTTGTTCAAATGTAAATAAAAGCTGTCTGATGCCTCTTGTACATCGTCTTATTATCTTTTGGGAGAAGCCTGTGTCATTTCTGGTCAAAAACACACCAATCTCCAAAAAAAAAAACTTGCTGGTTGAATATAAAAGTAATTTTAAGTCAGAATTTGCCAGGGGTATGAATAATTTCAGGCTTGACTGTACTATATATATATATATATATATATATATATATATATATATATACAGTCAATACAGAGACCATCTGACTCTTAAAACCAGCCACACCACAAACACCCTCAACAACCACACAAACTGGAACTATTACCCACAACAAAAATAAACACACACACACAACATCAAACACTACATAAAACTAATAAACTAGATAAAGACACATATACTCGTGGGTAGTTTGTTATTATTGGATAATGTTGTTGATTGTTAGCGTGTGCATGATAAAGCAATAAGGCTTTTTTCCAAATCACATACTTTGATAATATATAGCAGCCTGAATGATTCAAATATCTATTTCTATGTAACATTACAACTGTCTTCAGGTATTTAGCCTAGCAGCTAATAGATAATAATATATAATAAGCAGTGATTCTTTATTTCTTTCATTATTTTTTTTCTGCAACAGACATCCTAATTCAGCTGTTTAACTCAATAATTTAGTAATAACTCAATGGCCAGTCACTTTAACCAACTATATTTTAAAATGTATAGTTAATTACCTCATAGTTATTTAGAGTACTTACTGCTATTATAGGTAGTATTAGAAGTACATTAAAAAAGATTTACAATTGAAATAGTTAATTGAATATGTTAAGACAAAATAGTTTCAGTGCCATTTCATAACCTTTTTATTAGCTTCTTATGTAGCTGGCTTTTTTCAACATCAACAAACAACAAACAACAAAAAGTTTATTTGTAGGTTAGCTAATTTCTAAGTAGCTTCACAGGCTACAATTTCATTTGTATACAGCTGAAAACTAAAGCGTCAACTACATTGTGGAAATAATATTAAAACAACTATAAGTATCACACACATGCAACACACACTTAATTTGTATACAGCAGCAGGCCAGGCCAAGCAATATCATCATCATGAAATCTATAAAATGTACAGTACTTACTGCGTGGAATGGGTTGCCCTGATCAATTGGCACTTTAAAGTCTGCATGGAGCTCATCGAAGGCTGTTATCTAAAAAAAGAACATTGACTACCATAAATTTTTTTTTAAAAAAGTTTTACTGTATATATTTAGTATAATTCTGTCCATATATTTAGTATTATACTGTTTAGTATAATTGAGTCACATTCTGTATAAACATACAGTGTATATACACATACAGTCAAAAATATAGAAAGATAAAGCCACTTAAAGCACTTAAAAAGTGCTGTGTCGCTGTTTCCTGTGTCGTCTTTCCTGCGGGATCATGGGATAGTAAAGAGAGAAAGAGTAGATCATCCAGGAACTATTTGTACTGTAGTGTATTTTTTATATGAAGGATTAGGACATACTATTTCCCTTGCAAATAGAATAGAAGTATGCAATCTCGGATAGAGCCCTTAGGTATGTTTGATTTCATGAAAGCAGTACATGAATTTGTGCAGGTACAAAATTTAGAATCAGTTTGAGAATTTTGATACATGTACATTTTATAGGTTAATTATTTAACAAAACCCAAGTGTGAAAGATAAAATTTACAGTTTTAACTCTTTCTGGCAACCCTGTCATCAGTGAGTTTATGTACTGCAAAAAAGAAAAGGCTGGATAAAAACTGATTAAAAACCTGAATTAATCTTGGTAGTGTGTTTTCACTCTGGAGTCGACTACAGGAGTCTGAAAAGATTATGTCATGGTTACAGTTTTTCTTTTGGACAGGTAGGAATATGGTGTTGTTGGATCTTTCTGTGTTTATCAGGAGACATACGTTTCACATTTACAACCAGATCTCTTCAAACAGCTCCCATCAGTGTCCCTGTGAAGTAGAAGGCGAAGACAAATCCATTCACTCTAACACTCAGAGATCAAGACATGAAACTTTGTTGGCATGGCATGCAGACGGAGGAGGGTCATTCTGATACTCGGCCGTAATTTTAGAGTCCAAATCCCAGCGAATGGGAGCCACAACGAGCTGGGGCGGGAAAACAGTATCTGGGCATGTAGCAGGAAGTGGAGAGTCATGTCTACGAGACAAAGCGTTGGCCTTACTCTTGGTTCCCGGCTGGCAGGTTACTGTAAACTGAAATCTTGTAAAGAACGTGCCTGACGTGAGTTCAGACGTTTAGCCTTTTGGAGGTACTCCAGGTTCTTGTGATCAGTAATCACCACAAACGGATGGGTGCTCCCCTCCAACCAATGTCTCCATTCTATTAATTCTAAGGCTTCGTTAATTGCCAACAGTTCTTTGTTGCCCACATCATAATTGCGTTCTGCTGAGGTTAGTTTGAGAGAGAAAAGGGCAAATGAGTGAAGCTTAGGAGGAGAGCCCTGTCTCTGAGAGAGCACTGCAGTCACCTGATTATCAGAGGCATCTACTTTAACCAGAAATGGCAGTAGAGTGTCAGGGTGCCGGAGGATAGGTGCAGTGTTAAATTTGGCCTTTAGTTTGTTAAATGCTTGGTTGACCGCTTCATTCCATGGCATTTTAGAAGGCTTACCTCCCAAAAGAGACGTTAAGCGACCAGCTGTCTGGCTGAAGTTCCGGATAAACTGACGATAGAAGTTGGCAAACCCCAGGAAACATTGCCACTCCTTTACAGTCTTTGGTTGAAGCCATTCCGTTACAGCTGCCACCTTGGACTGGTCCATGGCCACCCCCACGGAGCTGATGTGGTAGCCCAGAAACTGATTTTTGTCTTGGTAAAACTCACACTTTTTTGCCTTGACATAGCTGATTTTTCAGTAAGCAACTCAGGACAGTGCGTACATGTCTTACATGCTGGGAGAAGGTGCAAGAGTAGATCAGTATATCTATGTACGCTAAGACATAGACATTCAGAAGGTTGTTGATGAACGATTGGAATACTGCTGGAGCGTTTGCAAGACCATATGGCAAAGCCTGGTACTCATAGTGACCTCGGGTTGTGGTAAATGCTGTCTTCCACTCGTCACCCTCTCATATGCGAATCAGTTTGTAAGGTCCAGCTTGGTAAAGAAACGAGTCTCTCGTAACTGTTCAAAAGCTAAGGGTACTAATGGCAGAGGGTATTAATATTTTTCTGTGACTTTGTTTAAACCCAGTTAGTCAATACATCAATTCATGGGTGTAGACTGCCATACTTCTTCTTCACAAAGAGAAAACCTGATGCTACAGGAGAGATTGATGGACGTATTTAACCAGAGGCTAGAGCTTCATCAATATAGGTCTTCATGGCCAGGGTTTCAGCCTGTGACAGAGAATATATAGACTGCATGGGGGGACTGAGAGGAGTTCAATGGCACAATCCTCTGCACAATGTGGTGGTAAAGTGGATGCCTTGACTTTACTGAAGACCTCGAGAAGATCATGATACTCATGGGGAGTTGAAGCCCCAGGCTCCTTTTGTAAAGTGGTGAGACATAGAGTGGTGAGAGGAGATGTGGGCTGGAGACAGTTCCTGAGGCAGGCATCAGACCAACGTATAATGTCCTTCTCCACCCAAGAAATCGTGGGGTTGTGCGCTTGTAACCAGGGGAGACCCAGGATGATGGGATTATTGCGAGATGAGATAACATGAAAATAGATGTTCTCCTGATGGAATTTTCCCACCCTCAGAGTGACCCAGATCGTACGACAGGTGATACCAGAACCAATGTGACGATTGTCAACAGCTGTGATGAGGAGAGGTGAAAGCTTACTTTGGTTGAGTGATGAGCCCCTGCAATATAAACACAATCGGCCCTGTAATCTCTGTTGCTGTTCCTTAGGTGACAACTTGGTGAATCCCACCTGCATTATCCTTTTCTGTATGGAAACTGTGACTGGACTGTGGCGGAGTAGATTATCCACTCTGACCGCCATGGCTACATACTGAGAAAAGGAAACTTCTCTACACGCTAGTTTAAACTGTAAACGAGGGTGTAAACTATCCTTAAACACTTATTTTAAAGAAACCTTGTTCCACCCACTCTGTGCTGCTAGTGTGCGAAAGCTTATGGCGTAATCAGCAGCCGACTGTTCTCCTTGGTGTAGCCTTAGTAGCTGTGTCGATATTTCTAGCCCCCCTGCAGGATACTAAAACACCTCTCTAAGCTGTGACATGAAGTAATCCACTTACGAAGAAATTTGTGGGTCAGAGTCCCAAACTGCAGATGCCCCTTCTCGAGAGTAACAATAACAAAAAGGCACATTTCTTACTGTTGGTTGGGAACGCCACTGGCTTATTTGATTGACGGAGGAACCTGCGGTATTGTTCCAGGGTTCTGTCAAATTTATCCGGTAGTGGGAAGTGGAAAAACGAGGCTCCAGTAACCGGAAGAGAAGGTGCTTGAGGCGGGGAGCTTGTAATCGCGCTAGCTGATCCTGGAAAGCCTGTAGCGTTTGTGCATGGTAATCCACTGTCTGGAGGCGAGATAATTCCACTGGATTCTGACAAGGCGAAGTATTCTGTGAAGTGGAAGGCAAATACGAATCCATTTCGCAGAATGTAGCTTTATTGAACACAGTGGGATACTTCAAAAGAGTAATCAAAAAACTAGCAGAGTTCGGTACACGGAAGTCAGAAATACAATGGGCAAACAAATCCAAAACACTAAGTGAAAACTCAGAATCAAAAACGAAACAGAGATCAAAAACTGAAAAGGCAGGCAAACAAGAATAACGCTCGGTATGTTGCATAATACAAACAAGACTTTGCAACGTGCTAAACAAACAGTGAGCTAAGTACACATCAAAACCGGAAGTGGGGCGGAAGTAAAAAGCAGAACCTAGAATTCAGGAAATGGTGCTCTCTGGTGGTGGGAGGAATCGTTACAGTCTTAGCTTGTGTTGCAAAGTGCTTTTAACCTCCTATTACATGTCCCACCTCATATACAAAGTCACTTGTACTCACCGGCATCACTAGAAATTTTGGACCCCATGAAATAATTTTTTATTTCTGCTACTACTATTAATACTAATAAAGTGCATCAGCTCTTAGAATTACTCCAACCTAATGCTAATCCCCCTAAGCGGCACCACTGATCACCACCACCATTGACCAACCACCAGGCTCACTGTACCTTTTAACCCAACTGTCGAGCGCCCACTGTTTTCCACTCTGCAACCCAGTGCAGTGCCTGTTGTTATAACAGTCATCTGTTACGTATTTTATCCTGTTACAGTATCAAAGCGGCAAACACTGATCTTAATAAATACATTTTCTAGATTAAAAAATCCCAGCTTCTAAATTCTATTTAAATCTCTGAACTTCTTCTGAACACTCAGAGTTTTTTCTTCAGTCTGAATCATTGAGAGCTTTTTTCTAACTGCAGCCTAACTATGATGGAGCCATTTGAAACTTGCAGGCTGGGAGAATACTGCTGACAAAACCTTTCTCTGACGATACACACTCACAGCAAGAAGAAGCAGGCTCAGATGTGCCTGCTGAGCCATCAAAGAAGAATAAGACACAAAAATAAAATGATATACCTTTGCTGATTTGTGGCATCTGGAAAGAAGGAGAGAAAGATTCTGTTGAAGGGAAAGTAAAGATACCATCTTACTGGTCATATTTTGAAAGGCTTAGGGTTTGCAAACTTGGGCAAAGTTGACTTTAAGTGAACCCCACACCCAGGAATGATGACCAAAACTGCCCAGTGCCAATCTTTACTCTGTTTGTTTGACTGTTGTTTTATGGCAGTTTTTATTGTTTAATGGCTCGTCTGGAAACTACTGTCTGGTCGAAAAAGTAAGGGGAAAACGTTAGGACGATTGGACCATGCACTTTGGGGACTACAGGAAATCTGTTTCATTAATTTTAACAGTTTGGATAAGGTGTGGTAGTGAGCTCAACCACATATCATTTTAGAGGGCACAAAATTGCTAGCCGCACCCTTGACCATCAGTCTAAAGGGGTGACTACACACAAACACAAGTTTTTCGGTGACATTTGTCCTTTGATTTAGTCTCCAGGTCCATTCCTTAAATGCTTTTTTAGTCATGTTTGGTATAATTGGCATGGAGTAAATAGTTAACCATCAGATGAAATTTTAAACTTGCACTTCACTTTACCCTTTGTATAAATGCACAATGCTAACAGCAGTTCATTGACTCTGTATTGTACTTTGCACAATGACAATAAAGTTGAATCTAATCGTGATTATTTTGACTAATCTACAGTTCAGATGATGGCTTTTAGGGGTATTAAATCTGATACAGATTAGATGTTTTGCAATTACATTATTTTCAATAGACATGCATCATCATTCTAAACTGGTGTAAGGCTAAAAATGATCAGACTTCTGCTTTCCTGTCCCAAACACACCATGAGGAATAAAAGCACCTTTTGATATTCCTGAAGGCACAGAGGTACTGATAGCACAACATTTGTATAGATTAGGGTCTGCTAAGGGTCACACTATTTACACAGTGGGTGAAGCTGTAATCTGCTGATTGGTTAGTTTAAATTTCTCACATTCTGTCCCATGGAACATAGTCATGGAAGGGATAAGAGAAGATTGTAACTAGTGCTCTGGTTCTTTTTGTTATGGGGCTTTCGCTCTATATTTGCTCTTTTTCGCCCTCTTCTTTTGCTCTGTCTCTTTGCTCCCTTTGCTCTGGGTCTCTTTCTCTTTAAGGCTCTGCTTTCTCAGGCTCTTTTTCTTACTCTCTCTCTTTCTTTCTCTCCCTCTCTCTATCTTTCTCTGGTAACATTTTTACATACATGATGGGCACAATTATCTGTCTATATTTTACCATTCTTTATCTGTTTTAAAACCAATTCAAGTGTAACCATAAAAAAATAGTCATTAAACTATTTTAAGTATAAAATTATGTGCTAACTAGACTTGCTAACTGACGCACAACCACAAACAGTTGATGGATTTGGCATGCCACAGTCCCACCACTCCCAACTCCGGTTTTCCATCCACACACACACCTTCATACTGAAGTAACAGCCACTGATCCACAGCATAATATTATTCAAAATATGCCTTTTTTCCCCTCATTCTCTTCTTCCTCAACCACTGATCATTAATTCACTGTCGCCAGCTAAACATTTACCTTAGTTTTACCTTTTAGTTTTAAAATTAGTTTACATCAGTTTAAGATCATGATCAGTTTACACTGGAAATCTGATATTGGCCACATTTAAAACAATAGTTTGAACAGCCATACAAGAAGGTCTGAGCAAATATCAGGTAAGACTGCAGTGGTATTAATTGTCTCAGTGGTAAAGAATACTTAGTGCCTGTCAGTCATATTACAAAACATGTATTGATAGTGGTGATGAGATCGTGTACTGTACATGCACCTTAATGAGATGCCCTTATTTAAGATTTTCTCCCTGCAAGGAAAACTAATGTAATAGATGTTTTAATGTAATAGATGTTTTAATTTAATAAATCATATTAAATTATGCAGTTACATTTTTAGGACATTTAAAATAAAATGTTTTTTTGACACTGGTACAAACTGACACCAACATGGTGGCTTTTTCATCAAAACCAATGTATATATTATGATGACCTCATCTATGATTTCCTCATACAAGGAAAGCTTTGTACGTGTTTACACTATTCTTCTGATCCAATTTCGATTTTTTTCCCCTCCAATTGGTACAGATATGGCAAACGACCATGTAAGCAGGAAAAAAACAAATGGGATATGAATCGAATACATTCATTAGCGTCTGTTATGTAAGCAGACAAATCAGATTTTTACCTGTTAATGTGAGTAAAACATCATTGAATAAGTGACGGTGACGCATGATGTTAACTCCAACAGATGGACACCAACAGTGATATATAATAACCTAACACAACTGTGTATTTTAATATTTTCTACTTAAAGCCTGTTTTATATGTAAACAAATTAAAAAAAAAATAACACACACCACTTCCTGTGTATAGTTTAAATAAAAATATCAGATACGAGTCTGTTTTTAAATTGTAAGCGGGTTGTCAAAAAAATCTAATATAGTCACAAAATCAGAACTACACATTAAGACCTGCAGTGTAAATTCACTTTTTTATAGTAGGCAAACACAACAACATCTGATAAGATGCTTACAGTCCTGCTAGGTTTACACAGACAGACTGCAGATGTCTTACAGCATCTGGAGGCATCTTAGCTATTTACAGTAAAGACGTGCTGATGTACAATCAGACAGTTCTACAGCTGTGTAAATCCGAATACCTTATCACTGAGATAGGGTTTAAATTTATAGTGAAAAGGTTCTGTATAGTCACAGAAGATGTTTCCTCCTAAAATAACTTTCACATATCTGGAAGGACGTCCCACCAGTTTGATGTTCTACTATTAATGAAATCAGACACAAATGTTGAGGTGAGGAGGTCTGGGATTCAGGTGGGGTTCAGGTTATCCCAAAGGTGTTCAGTTTTAAGGAGTTGAGTCAGAATCAGGACTCTGTACAGGAGTTCTATAATTAATTGTAATTTAATGCTACAACATACAAAGACATTCAAGACACCTGTGTGACTTGAAGAATAACCAACACTATGTGAGAGTGCTGGTAAAGTTGTCCGCATACTTTCAACTGTATGTAATAGACACACAGAAAGTCCCTTCATGCACACAGTACGTTGCCTAAAATTCAGACAGCATCCTGCATTATTCATTATTGTCCATTCTATAATAATTGCATACAAATACATAATTTAAAAATAAATGGGCTGGGATGCAGCAAACACAAGTGGCACATAAATAATTGACCGTCTCGCTCTTTAAATGTTAACACTGGAACAGCGAAAGACCTGAACTGGGCCAGAGCACTCACTCAGCGAAACACCTTAATGGTCATGCAAATGGCAATTAATAATTTGAATAAAATCCTAATTAATTCTTTAATTTCCAAAGTTGTCTTTTCTATCAAAAACATTAAGACATTGTCCTCACAATGCAGAAGGGACAGAGTCATGTTGAGTAACGTGGCCAATACAATAATGGTATATGCTCTTAATAACACTTTTCAAAATATGGCTTTAAAAATATAGTTATATCAGCCTACCAACACAATGGTGGGTCATTCAACGATTGTTTAATTTCCCCATTGTTTAATTGTTTTTATATTAATTCATTGATTTGTCATTTTAACAGACTTGCACACAACACTAATAGCAGCATAAAATTAAGAGATCTAAACTACAAATTTAACGTTGCCTAAAGGGTTTTTAATGTCCCCGCAGTGGCAATTTGGTGGTGCTGGGAATCTGACCCTGATCCTCCAGTTAACGATCCAACAACTCACCACTGCACTACCACTTCCCCACTTACATCATCTTTTAAAACTGACCCAAAAAATTATAAAAAGTAAAAAGGGTGCGATAATCAATGGATGCAATTATTATTCAGTATTTTGCTAATGTTTCATATTCAAAAATCGGCAAAACAATTATCTCTTTAGAAAGAAAGAAAAAAAGAGGAGAGAACTTGGAATGTACCACTGATTGCTTAGTTATATTTATGTATATATATTTTTGATAGTGCATTAACCAAGAAACCAAAACTCTATCAGTGACAAAATGGAGAAGAAAACCTTGAGAAAAAACAGATACTAAAGAATAAAAATTTGATCCTAATAGCGATTGAAAAATTCTGCAAACAAACATTTTTTAAATACATTTGCACCTGCATCCACTTTATTTTTACATATAGACTGTTTCTGTTTAAGGGTCTCAACCAGAAGCCCAGCAGCAGTGTAATTTAAACTTGCAACCTTTCACCTGTCCAGCTTCCTAACTAGTGAGCTACTCACTTCTCACTTTCACTACTAATTGGGATAAGGTTATTTCAGGGCAAATAGAGAAAATACTTATTTTAACGTCGTAAAGGAGTCTATACTATGAAACTGCTGCCATATACAGATTTAATGAGAGGGAAGTTTTACTGGCCTTATTGTGGTTTTGAGTTCTAACATTAACATTAACCATGGCCCTTTTTATTCCTAAAAAAATGATTCGTTTTTTGAAACGCTCAGAAAGGATGCTACGAGACATTTATTTTCGTACCTGATCCCAATAATGTTATTGCTGAATTGGGAATTCCACACACACTCCACAGTATCAGTCGAGTCACTATTCATATCAGTGCAGTATTAGGTTAAAAGAACAAACTTATGATCACTGCTGTTCTTTATATTATTTATCAATAAGAACTGAGTAATAACTAATGTTTTTATTTATTGATTTACATTAGATTATTAGGGTAAGGCATGCAGAATAGAATTCTGGTAGATAATATGGATAGGGGAAAAGCTGCACAGTGCTTGTCAAGGAAATTATAAAGACAGGAACAACGATTATCTCAATAAATACAAAAATCACTTCTAAATAAGAAGCCGGGACAAAGCAGAAAGTTAGGATGAACTGGGCCAAATCGTAGAAATGCCAATATAATGCTAAAATGATAAAAGGTAAGAAAATATAGGAATAGAGAAAATGCCAAAGCAGATTCTGCATTAATGTGTAAAATTTTTGGTAAGTCAAGTTATGATAGGATGAAAACACCACCACCACCCCACCACCCACCAACCCTGCTCATAATTTCCTCAGGTAAAAATTTGTAACTGAAGAAATTATGAGCAGGAGTTTTAAATCTATCTAAGGCTTAGAAGAGCAATGAAATGCATCACAAGAGTATAAATAGGTTAAAGTTATTCTTAATCAAAATATCTAAATCTATAACAACTGATCCCTTAGTGTGTGGTGTCATTTGAGAAAGACCTGGGGAAAATTCCTATTCCACGGAGACTCCAAAAGTGTGTTACAGAGGAATTTAAAGCATCTATTAAACCCAGTGTGAAATAATACACAGGTACAGCCAGATGCAGACACTTACATGCCAGATGGCGAAGAAGATCAGAGAAGCACAAAGCACGAGGGAAAGCATGTAACAGAAAGCAGCGAATGTGAACATTGTGGATCGGCGTTTTAATCCCTGAACGGCGTCAGGAAAGAGAAAGGAGAGAAAAAATAAAAGCGCTTCACGCGTCGGGTCTCTGCCACCATTCAGTCATCCTAATCCAGAACAACGACACGTCTCCTCTGATGTCTGCTCGGATTTTTATCCAGACTTTCTGTTTAAGGAAATAAAATAAAATCCCATGATTGGTATCTGAAGATGGACGCGATGAATAGCGCAGATGAAATCCTCGTGCGGGGAACACACTGAGCACAGGAGAGAGAGAGAGAAAGAGAGAGAGAGAGAGAGATTCGAACCTCGGATCATCCTCACAGTCATCTTTCTCACACCTATGGCTCAGGATGGGGCTGAATTAAACAGGTGGACACCCCCCCCCACACACACACACACACATCTCTCTCTTTGTTTCTGTCTACGCACTTTGTGCTGTTTCTCGATGAAGCGACTAATTTAAATGATTGCATTTTGTTGCATTTAAGATTGTTTTTCTAGGTTACGTACTTTACTGTATCCCAGAATCTTTTCCGTAATACCATATACCTTGGCGCCATCTGGCGGATAGACTTTGAATTGTCACGTTATCTAACGTACTACATTTTATTTGTTAAATGTATTGATTGGCAAACCTTAGAGGAGAGTTGTAGGCAGTCTAGTCATGAACATACCCACAGAATCCCAGCCCTCATCCTGGAGATGCCCCCTCCCATGTGGTAATAATGTGACTGCCAAAGCATCTGATTTAATCAACCAAGTGATCGATTGGAGTGTGGTTTACTTCAGAACAATATATAGGAACCTGTAAGTTTACTTATACAAACCCATTTTCTGGGTTTCTGCGGGTGCCTCACAGTCTGGCACAGCCACACATGTGGGATTTCTATTGATTAATTTTGAAAGGGTTTTATGCAAAAGATGCAAATACAAGTTTTTAAAACACGAATAAAAAAAATTACCAATACACACTGGAAAAATCTACATATGGGCCATGGTGAGTAAAGCACACACTATTTCCCTTATAGGCTAAACTCGAAAATGTTCAAAACAATCCCCTGTGAGATTACTGTGATTACTTCACATGAGTAAGATTTCCCATCTAATTTGCCAGCAATTTCATGCCAATCTGTAAAATCAAAAATGACTCAGAGCTTATTTGAAGCTGTAGCATGTCTATAAATTACTACAAGACAAGAATCATCAATTGAAGATGATTAAAAAGATTATGTAGTTAAAGTTTGTGAACACCTTACCAGCACACACACAAGAATGTGTCTTACCCAAAACTGTTGAAAAAAAGTCTGGCTGTAGACATGATGTTGAAATAAAAGTGTTGTTTTTAATTATTAGATAAATGTAATGGAAAAATATCCTGATAATTTATCTAATATATCCTGCACGTTCAGCCACCTGGACATTACGCATGTTTTAAAATGTACAGGATTCAATGAATGCTAATGAATTATTGTAAATATATGTATGGTATTTTATGCATACAAAGTTAAGTAAATCTAAATGTGGGGTTTTAATCTAGAAAATGAGATTATCGAAAACTATCCTTATTTCCCTGCAGATCTTAGTTCCAAATCTTTTCCAACACGCAAAACATGTTTTTTTAAAAAAAAAAAAAAAAAAAAAAAAAAAGCCTGAATGATGTGATTAGTTGGGACAGGTTTGCGTATTTAGGATTGAATTAACACACTGCATGGCTGAAACCCTTCAGGAAGAGTTTGCCACCCTTGCTTTAGATGTTGGTTTTGTAGTTTAAAGCAGATCTGTTTCTCCTAACCAGTTTCCTTTCCTCAGGTTGAATGTTAATGAGAGTTTAATTGTTTGTTGCTTTGTTTCTTTTGTATGCATTTGTTACAATCTACCTGTCTGTATGTCTCTCTATCTATCGGTAATATTTGCTTTATTTGTCTGATCTGTGATTTATCTTATCTATCTTCGGTCCGACTGACTGACTTACCGATCTACCTACCTACCTACGGTGACCTGAACCACCAGTCTCCATTCTTTGGATTTTACAGCGCACCTCATTTTTCATTTAAGTATGTTTGTTCAGGCGATGTTAGCAGTTCTTTAAGCTTTTGTATTTTAGCCTTCAACCCACTGCAAATTGCGCATGCTTGAGCCTGAGCGTGCATGTGGCTGAGAGTCCATTGTGCACCTGCAACCAGACTCCACTGGAGATTTGGCAACATGACAATAACCCTGTGCTGGAACCCCGACTGAACCCCAGACCTCCTAAAATCAACATTAGTATCTGATCTCACTCATACTATTGGAACTGAATGAACACAAATCCACACAGTCACATGACCTAATCTAGTGGAAAGATCTAGTGGAGATGTGTGGAGATTATTATAGAAGGAACACATCTGGAATAGGATGTTGATATATGTGATAGTTAGGTGCCCTAATACTTTTGACTAAATAGTGTACATTTTTATTTGCTTGGCATAAAGAGTCCATGTCTTTACTGCACCATTCGGCTGTTCAGGCATGAATTTTGATGTACATTCTTCCTTTAAAAAAGAGACTGATTCTGTTAGGACGTATGGTATGTGACTAATTTACCTGATAGCCAGTAAAGTTAAAATAAACCACACCCTCTCTTCCAATCTATACATACTTGGTAATTTCTTAAAGAAATAATATGGAGAGCAGCAAACAGAGTTAAACAAGTGCTATTACTTTATTTGCGGAAGACTTAACCCCACACAATACTAAGATGCTGTGTGAGATTAAAGCTATACTGAAGTAGTGTGTTTGAGCCTAATTCAGCTGCATTGATAATGAAGGAGCTCTGCACAAAAATCACTGGCATTCATCTAGTTGTCTAGTCAACCAATTATTTAGCAGCAGCACAGAGCAAAAAATCACACAGCTTCAGGTAATATTCACATCAAATATCCTAATAAAAGAAAAGATCTGTGTCTCTGATCTTGTGATTTTTAAACACAATAGTCTTTACAGCAAATATTTGTTCTTTCAGTATTTACAAAATTAAGCAATGTTATATCTGAAGAAGTTTGTAATTTTGTATTTACATGCTTTGGACAGTCTGATGTGGAATCATTTTAAAATTTAGGATAATTGGTAGATTTCTACATCAGTTTGTCAAAGAGGTGTGTTACAGTTTCAATTCTTTGATAAACTATGCTGAAAATTGTGATTCGCCGCTTTACCTGTCATTCAGATGCCCTATTGATCGATAATGCTGTTTGCTCTGGATCTTCTGCCTTTGAGAACGAGTGAGACTAGTTTAGATTAACTTTATTGTGGCAGATGCTCTTCTGTCCCCCTCTGGTGGCAGAAGTCAGTTGTCTCTCTCTGGGTTCTGACACCTTATTTAGAGGTTTAGATTGATGTTGAGCAGGTAAGTTGTTAAACATCTTTTGTGCCCCAGTAGAATCTTAAATTTAAATTATAATTTACTTTATTTGTCCATGTAATAATTTACATTGATAATCCTGGAATAAAAAAATTCATCTTAATGCCAAAACCAAAACAAAAATGCAGCCTACGCATTAATTGCAAAGCGCTGTCTTTTACGCAAAAAAGGCCTTGCAGTTGAGGTGGGCCTTGCACACTGAAGTCCAGATCTCTGCCCAAAATTGCATACTTCCATACTATATAACAGGCAAAAGTGAGTATGCTAGGTGAGTAGTATGGCTCGTAATGGTGACTCAGTATTCACAAGTAAGTGGCAGAAAGCCCCAATGTGGCCATTTAAAATGCTTTAAGTAGGTACTTTAAGAAAAAAAAACAGTTAGATAATTGCACTAGCTTAACAACATTTAGGTTAAACTTTATCCAACTTTAAATTTACGATACTGTACATTACGGATGGAGACCAGGTGTCAGCATGCAGTTGAGGTGGGCTATGAAAAATGACAAAGTACTTGAGGTTGGCTAGTACAAACCTGTACACCATAGCAAGCCCTCAGCATACCATTTTTTCTGGGTCACTATTTCTCATATGCTGCCCTCCCAATTTCCACCGAGGGGGTGGAAAAAGCAAAAATAAACACTTATAAACACATCATTATTTATTCATACGCAAAATTCTTCTGACTAGAATTAGACAATCACACAGGTCATCAGGTCTTTACACATAGGATTGACTGTAGGTAGTATTTTCTGTTTATTAATCACTTAATAGCTTACATTGCAGATGTGCTAACTAGACTAAGGGATCAATCAAAACACAAGACTGTGTTTAGCTTTTTTAGCTTCTAGCTAAGGGGAGTCAGCTTTTAGCTAAGGGGAGTCAGCTTTTAGCTAAGTAGAGTCAGCTTTTAGCTAAGGGGAGTCTGCTTTTAGCTAAAGGGAGTCAGCTTTTAGCTAAAAGGAGTCAGCTTTTAGCTAAAGGGAGTCAGCTTTTAGCTAAAGGGAGTCAGCTTTTAGCTAAGGGGAGTCAGCTTTTAGCTGTGCAATTGTTGAATGAGCACTGTACTATACACAACTGTTCTACTGTGTTTATTCTAAACAGATTTTGTGGAAAATCAAACAATCATACCTAAAAAAAGCGAAGACAGTTTATTCCAGGGTCACCCACACACAATTGTGTGTGACCTGTCTCGGCTAGAGCATGCTAGTTGACAGCATGGTAGATATTAGGGGCAGTAGTGGCTCAAATGGTTAAGTTGCTGATCTGAAGACCAGAAACACTTGGGTTCAAGCCCCACCACTGGCAAGTCAACCACTGTTGGGTCCTTGAGCAAGACCCTTAACCTTTCCTGCTCCAGGGGCACTGTATCGTAGCTGACCCCCAACTTATTAAGATGGGATATGCAAAAAATGCATTTCATTGGCTCTGTACACGTACCTTCGACAATGAAGTTGAATATTATTATTATTATATACCCACGGTGTAAGCTATTGCCGCTGTGTATGCTTCGCTCCTGGCTGGCACTGTTTTATAGCGGTGGCTGACTGCACAGCCTTAGCGGCTCAGGCCCCAATGCAGTGTAGGCTAAGATCGTGGGGGCTGCAGGCTGACTTTGCGGGGACAAACCTGGCCTTATTTTAATCTCTCCCCATTAAATCCCTAAGGGCCCCCAGAAGCATGTGCTGCAGTTTATTCCCTCCCACATAGAAGTGTGTAAACTAAACATTTAAACAAAAACATGTAAACAAAACGTAACACTACATGATTATTTTGTACATATTTACAAAATAATCATTTTATTGTTAATCAGTATAATCATCAGTATATGGTTCACATTATTACATGGCTCATAAGTCATGGATGTTAGCAAGACATTTATTTAAGAACTATTTCTCTTTTCTGCTTTTGGATAATTACCTGTAAAATCGAGGCACAGGTAGCTAAGTTTTTTGTTCACCACTCACCTTCACACCATTAAATACACAACTTTTACATCTCTCCGCCAGTATTCTCAAAGTGCTGGCTAACACGCTCAGCCCCATAGTGCTGCAGGCTCTTTTATCGCTTTGGATATGTCAATGCAACAAAATGAGAAGGTAGGACCAGCTATTTGTCTGCTTTGGAGTTACCATGAAAGGTATCCCAGCCTTCAAGGAGATGATGAGTAGGTGGGTGGTCAAGACTATCAACCTCAACTCTCATAGTTGCCAGAAAGACTCAAAGCACACTCTAAAAAGGGTTCTAAAAATGTTCACCTCTAAGGCATGGGCCTTGAAAACCACTTTAGCAGACATTTGTGATGTGATAGACTAGGCCTCCCAGCACACATTTGTCTGTGAATACTACCTGGCGCTGGCGTTCAAAAAAGTATGTACCGTCCTATCAGCGTCTGATTTGGGATCCCACATGTGAGACAGCGGCTTAGGTGGTGCAGCCCCCACAGCGCGCTTCTGGTAGAGGCTAAATTAAGTCTCAGAAAGAGTACCTAACCAAGGAATGAGGTCTTGTTGGGCCACAGGCAGGGGCAGTAGGTTGGGTATCTGGTATCTGGTTGGGTAAATGAAAGACGCTGCATCTTGTGGCTTTACCACTGGCATCCCTTTCTTTGTACTTTAGTTCGAAGCCTGACTTACATTAGTTGAATGCTCGTCTTTGTACTTCCTGGTCATGATGCACAGTGACTATGATGTGTTGCTTTCCACTTAACGTAATTACACATATGCGTCAAAATTGCAGTTACGCATTAAGTGTTCCTATAGCATTTAGATGCAGTGTCCTGTTCTCTGGGAGAACAGACTTTCTTGAAACATCCCTTTGACATTATTTTCACCCAGTGAATTTCTCAAATTGTTGCGATACCATGAAATATCTATAAAATAGTGATTTATTAATGTTAAGCAAACCGGACATTTTCGTGTTTTAAAAAATTACCAAGACTAAAAGTAAAATTTTAAAAACCTTCTTAAAAGATCGATTTGTTTGCTGGGCAGCATGACCCCACAGAATGCACTTTCGTTAACCTGCTGTAAATCAGCAGCAAAATCAATCAAATGTAATTAAAGTGATTGGGTTATAAAAACTTTACAGGCAGTTTTGGACTGAACACTGGACTCTTAATTAAGGGCATCTTTTTAACCTTTTATTTTTAAAAAGACTTACAAAGGGAACCCAAAGCCTAGACTGGACAATGTGCCATCACACATAATAAACTATTTATGTAATTTATTCTACAATATATGTAACTTGCTAACTACTAAGTCACCATAAACCCTGAAGGTAGGTTTGTTGCAAGGTAACATTAGCCTTTTTTAAGGATGTTATACAAATAAAAAATAGAGAGGGTTGTGTCAGAAAGGGCATTCGACATAAAACTTTGCCAAATCTAAGTATGCGAAGCATCTGTCGAAATTTCATACCGAATCGGTCGAGGCCTGGGTTAACAACGACCACCAACGGCACTGTTAACCTACAGGGTGCCGGCGGAAATTGGGCTACTGTTGGTCAACGGAGAAGAGGAGGACGCGTGAATAGACAGAAAGAGAAGTTTTAGAAGTGAAAAGAGTGTCAGACAGGGTGATAAGTCTGAAGTTAGAAATTAAAGGGCTGATGGTGAATGTTGTAATTGGTTATGTCCCACAAGTAGGTTGTGAGTTAAAAGAGAAAGAGAGGTTCTGGCGTGAGTTAGATGAGGTAATGGTGAGTATTCCCAGAGGAGAGAGAGTAGTGATAGGCGCAGACTTTAATGGTGATGAGGAAGTGTTGGGCAGGTTTAGAGTCAGGAAAAAGGAACGGTAAAGGACAGATGATAGTTGACTTTGCTAAGAGGATGGAGATGACTGTGGTAAATATTTTTTTCCATAGAGAGGAGCATATAGTGACTTATAAGAGAGGAGGATGGAGCACACAGGTAGATTACATCTTATGTAGACGAAGTGATCTGAAAGAAATTAGTGACTGTAAAGTTTTGGTGGGAGAGAGTGTAGCCAGGCAGCATAGAATGTTGGTGTGTTGGATGAAGATATTGGTCTGGAAGAAGAAAAGATCAAAGGTAGAAAAAAAACCAATCGGTAGAAGCTAAAAAAGGAAGAATACTGTGAAGAATTTAGACAGGAGTTGAAACAGGCATGTGGCAGTCAGTTAGGGTTTAGTATGGCTTTATGCTCTGAGAATGCTGATAGAGAAGTACAGAGATGGTCGTAGGGAGCTGTTTTTTGTAGACCTGGAGAAAGCATATGACAGGGTACCAAGAGAAGAGCTGTGGTATTGTATGAGAGGAGCAGGACAGTGGTGAGGTGTGCAGTAGGTCAGACAGAGGAGTTCAAAGTGGAGGTGGGACTACATCAGGGATCAGTTCTGAGCCCCTTCTTGTTTGCGGCAGTGATGCATTGGTTGACAGACGAGGTCAGACAGGAATCTGCATGGACGATGATGTTTGCAGATAACATTGTGATCTGTAGTGAGAGCAGGGAGCAGGTGGAGTAAAACCTGGAGAGGTGGAGGTTTGCTCTGGAGAGAAGAGAAATAAAAGTCATAGCAAGACAGAGTACATGTGTTTAAATGAAATGGAGGGAAGTTGAACAGTGAGATTACAGGGTGACGAGGTAAAGAGGGTACAGGATTTTAAGTACTTGGTGTTGACAGTACAGAGCAGTGGAGAGTGTGTAAAAAAAGTACAGAAGCGATTGGAGTGGGTGGAGAAACGTGTCAGAAGTGATGTGTGACAGGAGAATGTCAGCTAGAATCAAGAGGAAGGTGTACAAGACAGTGGTGAGACCAGCTATGAGGTATGGTTTAGAGACAGTGACACTGAGAAGAAACAGGTGGCAGAGCTGGAAGTAGCAGAGCTGAAGATGTTGAGGTTTTCTTTGGGAGTGACGAAATAAGACAGGTTCATATTGGTAGAAGGATGTTAAAAATAAAGCTACCAGGCAGAAGGCAAATAGGAAGACCAAAGAGGAGGTATATGGATGTGATAAATGAGGACATGTAGTTAGTGGGTGTGAGTAAAGAGGATGTAGAGGATAGGGTTAGGTGAAGACAGATGATTCGCTGTGGCACCCACTAAAAGGTAAGGGGGTAAACAAATACAGTTAAAGTTTAGGCATAATTAAAAAAAAATATATGTGCTTAATTATGTAGGAGATAAGTATAACCTCATAAAAAATGTTGTCCTTTGTTGCTTAGATATTTAAATTTCATTCAAATCCTACGCAAGTGCCTAATTGCAGCCTAGAAAGTTTGGCTGGCAGGTAATTTAAATTCATGAGTACAAACATGATAATACTACTAATCTAATAATTTCTAATAACTAAAAAAAAACAGAGAGCCAAAGTAAGGTTCCTGCAGATTTCTACTTTATGCTCATCTGTAATATATGTAAAAATTATTTATATTAGTAACTACTCATCTTCTTTAACAATAACAATAAATCTTCTTAAGTTTTCTTGAACTTCTGAACATGAATACACAACCAGCACTCCAATGATGAGGCTTCAGTAATAAACATCCAAGCTTTCAGAAGCTCATCTGTTCACATTCTGTCGGTGTGGTGGTCCTAAAGCATGCAATACTGTTCTGTACTAACAGCAGATCTTTAGGAGACTTCTGGTTTAGAAATCTGGAAAGCAGTCCACGATTTCACAAGGAATAATTTCAACAAGTTTATTTGAAGAATCTTCTAAGACCGGAACAGCTATCGCAGGTGCATCAACTTGCTTAAGGCTAGGGGGTCTCAGAAGGTCAAATCTAGCACTGTTGTGGTTGCATGAGAAGTGTGTTAGCAGAAACATCTAAAGTTAGGGGTTTGACCAATATCTACCAGCCTTAAGATGGATCTTTAGTGTTCTTTATTGGCTGGAATTTTTCTATTTCTATTTTTGAATTCAGACTTGTACAGGAAATTATTGTCACACACAGAGTAAGAAATACACCAGCACATTACTACAACATTTTTTGGCAGCCTCGTCTAATGTCCTGTTATTAGTTTTAAGAGAGATATGCTCTATAGACCACAACTCTTTATTCTTCAGTTGGATAAAAAAATGATACAAGACTTTTGTTTTTGCCTGGATTTTTTTTATTACATTAAAGAGAAAAATTGTTTTATAAATTTTGGTTTCAGGACTGTGAAGACTTTTCAATTTATATCCACTGTATATTTTACATTTTATTTAAAATATACTAAACCTGAAGAAATTAGGAAGAACAGGTCGATAGCTTTTCACAAAACTGTATCTCGGCACATATTTTAAAGCCCGACGAGTTCATGCTTTCTAGAAATGTAACCTAGAAAACCTTATTTTTTAAGAATATTGCTCACTTCGGCATATTGCAATGTTTCAATGAGGTCATCCTGTTCATTCTGTATGCAACAGCTTGTGATAGATCACACCTGGATAACTACCAGATAAAGTACACTGACTACCAGTCAAGCCTTCTACATATGTTTCTGATATATTTGATATATATTGATATTTTTCGTTATATTTCTGACATGGCAGACGCCCTTAAATTCATACATCTCTTTTTTTTAATTCAACTGAGCAGCTGAAGGTTAGTAACCATACTCAAGTGCCACCAGCAGTGGTGCTGGGAAGAATAGAACCCATGATTTTCTGATCAGAAGTCAGTATTGAGATACCACTGCCTTTTTGCATCTTTTTTCTTTTTAATCTAAGTCACCTCTGATGCATGTACCCAAACCGGATATTCACTTTAATTCAATTCATTTTTATTTGTATAGCGCTTTTAACAATAGATATTGTCTCAAAGCAGCTTTACACAGAATGTGGTAACAGTGAAAAGTTTAAGTTTGTCCCTAAGGAGCAAACTCTGGTGGTGACTGTGCTAAGAAAAACTTCCTGAGATAAAGTAGAAAGAAACCTTGACGGCAACAAAGAGGAAACTCAAGAGGGAACCCATTCTCGTCTAGGCAACTGAAAGTCTGTTTATTACAGTTTATGGTAATGCTTATCTAATGCAATGTAAACTGTAGCTTTGTGGAACAGAGTGAGTTCCTATCCACTCATCAAAATCAAGTAAAGGGGCAGGAAATTGGTCAATGGTACCTTAGGGAGGGAGGGAGAAGAGAGAGAGAGAGAGAGAGAGAGAGAGAGAGAGAGAGAGGAGAGCATATAAATTTAGTTTTAGGATTAATACAGGATTTTACAAACCTTTTTTGAAGTAGACGGTTAGGAATGTTTTATTTAGTAGTAAACTAGAATAATGAGAATAATGCTGTATGTGGGAATGTTGATTCCAGCCTTCCATATAGCTCAATTGGATAGTTTGTAGGGAATTCAGAAGATTTGTGTCAAAATTTTAAGAAAAGATAATTTCTTTTTCCTCATAGCCATTCCAGTCTCCATACCTGTCACACTGCTCTCCTGCACTTTACTGTTATAGCCACTGGGGAGTCGTTTGGCTGTTTTTTAATGAACTCCACATGCATGGATCTCTACTAGTAATCAACACACCAACACCAAACTCTGTAATGATGAATAGTGCTGATTAGTCCCTGTAGCGCATACTGGATTACACACCATCACTGGGTAAAAATAAGGGCATAATAATTCTCAGAAAGACAATTTCAACATACTATATATATATATATGTGTGTGTGTGTGTGTGTGTGTGTGTGTGTGTGTGTGTGTGTGGCAAATTCTGCATATACTCTATAACAGGTCACAGAAGTGTATATTTTTACAGAAGAAGCTCAATCACACCACTAACAAAATTACAATAAGAAAAATCTCAAAACAATTAAAGTGAAGAGTACATGGTGATATTTCTGTGGTAACACAGTGGATAAAGCGTTGGACTCTACGACGTAATTCCCAGTGTCAGTGAGCTACCACTGCTGGGCCAATAAGCAAGGCTTTTATCCCTCAAACACTTAGATGTACGAATGAGATACAGGATAAGGGCATCTGCCAATTTCCAGAAATGTCTATTGACCTGTTCAGCCTGTTGGTAAAAGTGAAAGACTCAACAGATCAATAAAGTTTATATGATTATATACAGTGTTAATGTAAGTTTATAGTAATTTTACTGTCATCACAGATGTTTGCCAACTTGTCAAGCGTTGACTTGCATCAGCAGACGGATGATGTCACTGGCTCACAATTAGCGCAGGGTTGAGTACCTGTAAAAATGAGCCAGTTGCGATGATCCTGTAGTATTTTGCATAGCATATATAAAATGTTATATGTGAACCCAACTAAACTTGAAAAACTTATTCAGCACAGATGAAAATGTCATGAAGATACAGCATCCTAAACATTTTGATGAGAAAAGCCAAAGGAAAATAGACAGTACAAAAAGCTTAAAAAACTTAAATAAGTATCTCAAAATGCACATAACATGAACTGGATGAGCAACAACAGCAAAAAAACACATTACACTACATTGTGCACAGATTCACTATAATCAAATTTTCTAAATTCCTTCTCAAGCATTCTTTTTCTGCTGGTACAGAAATGTTTCTAATAAAGAAGTTATGTTGCTGTTAAAAAAATGAAAAAATATCTCTCTAAAAGTAATACTATAAATAATATAAATGTGGAAAACAGCCAGGAACTCACCGCACCACATACAGTTTAACAGAAAACACATGTGCATATGATATTTACTATAGTATGCAGAAATGTTTTGAGTATGTTTAATAAATGTACAAGGAAAAAATGCTTATAATGTAGCCTAAAGACACATGGTTTATACTTACATTTAAATTATTTAGCAGATTTTCTTCAGAGTGATGTACAAAAGTATATTGAGTCATTAAACACATCAAGTCTGGTACATTAGATCACAAGTGTAACAACACAAAAACTTTGTTTTTTTGGTAAACAGAGATCATTTTAATAATGTACTTTGTTATTCAGGATTTTATCGTTTTAGAATATTCACCTTTTACTTCATCAATATCAAATTTAAAATGTTTTATGAAATGAGTAAGGTGTTGCCCTGGTAATTGGAAGATCTGGGTTCGATTCCCAGTGCCACCAAGTTATGACTGCTGGGCCCCTGAGCAAGGCTAACCCCCAATTGCCCAGCTGTATAAATGAAATAAATGTAAGTCGCTCTGGATAAGGGCATCTACCAAAAGCTGTAAATGCAAATGTAAATCATTTAATTAATAGAAATTGTACTAATTTATTGCCATAATCTAATATTAATGTAATGGGGTTTGTTTTATTTATTTATTTTAGTCATAACTAAAAATGCATATACTGTATAAACCTATTACATAAAAATAACTATTTGCCACTGTATAAACACCATTTTATGCAAATAAAATTCATCAATACAGGGATTTGTGCAAACATGGCAACCATAACTTTTGAGTGTTTCATGCAGCCATTCATGCCTTAGTTTTTCCTCATCATGCTGCATTAAAAATAAATGTTTAAATCAAAGTTGTGGGAATATATTTAAAAATTTTATTAACTATTTTTTTAAATTACTAAATAAATGGTCAAAACCAGAATTTATGTCTTAAGGGTTTTTATGGTGAACTTCTGGTGGTGCTCATATTAATAAGTTCTGCACCAGTTATACTCTATACGGGCTTAGTAACACTTCTGGCCTCTGGGGGTAAATAAACTTTTTGCAAAGTTTGGGGTTAATCCAACTCAATAATTTCTCGTAGCATAAAATCATTGGAATGTTTCACTGTCCATTCAGAATGGACATTCAGTTTATCAAAGACACTCGATAGTGTGGCTCGGTTTTTTGGTCATTTAAAAATTATTTTCTGTTTTTAACACGTATATATTTACTTCAAATTCATATCATACCCATGAAAGCCTGCAAAATTTGCTGTTTGTTAATTCGGAGTCGAACCTGGTCTGGATGTTCACTGACTGGATGGAGAAACTCTTGTCTAAAATAACTCAGCTCTGTGGACCGCAGGACATAGTTGCAGTGAAGCACATCCATCAGTGAATGCTGGAACTGGAAGGAGGAATAATGCAGCGCACACACTGCTGTAACCAGAACGAGATTAACGCGTATCGGGTGGAGGAGGGAAGCATGTCTTGAGCAGAAACTAAAAAAAGCACACGCGCGCGCGCACGCACGCACGCACACACACACACACACACACACACACACACACACACGAGCGCGCGTGCACGAAGACAGAGGGTAGCCGATCAATAAACTGTTTTATTGCAAACCGCAGCATGGGAGCGCGTGTCACATGCACTTGCTAGGCAAAAGCAACAGAGGAGGAGGTGGTGGAGGAGGAGAAAGAGGAGGAGGTGGTGGTGGAGGAGGAGGTGGATGATGCTGCGGCAAGCGATCTACGGCGCGCTCAAAGCCTCGTTCTACTGGCTCGGCTTGTTCGTGAGCCGGCACCCGGTATTCTTCCTGACCGTGCCCGCCGTCCTCACGGCGCTGCTGGGCGGCGCGGCACTGCGTGGATTTGCGCCCGAGGCTGACCTGGAGCGGCTGCTCGCGCCCGCGCATAGCTTTGCCAAGGTCGAGCGGCGCCTCGCCTACAGCCTCTTCCCGGTGGAGCGCTCCAAACACCGCCTCTACTCGGACCTGCACACACCGGGCCGCTACGGCCGCCTTATTCTGCTCGCGAAGCGCGGCGCCAATGTGCTCGAGCTAGCCGAGCAAGTCCTGCGCGTGCACCAGCACGTGCTAGAACTGCGTGTCGCGCACCGCGGCTTCAACTACACGTTCGCGCACCTCTGCATGCTTGACGGCCAGCGCGAGCCACGCCAATGCGTACTCGATGATATAATCGCAATTTTTGAGGACATCCGCGAGGCCATTTTAAACAACAACACGTTTGCTAAAGTGCCAGTGAGCTACCCGAACAGCACGTTAAGGGTAAGAGGAGCGTCGCTTTCTGGTCATAATGCGCACAAAGTGATAACATTGAACATACACTTTAAACTCCACTGTTCACGTGCTTTATGCTGACGATCGCAGCATGCAATAGGACAAATATATTCTGCTTTACTACACACTCATTCATACAGTCTAGAGCACGCGAATATCTTTATCTGTTGATCATGTATATGATGCTGTATGATGTATGTAGGAACGCTTTAATCTATCAGTTGCAACCGGCGAATGAAGGTTACTGCTGATGATGATGCCGCTTGCAGAACGAGAGAGCGCGCGCGCGTGTGTTTATGATTTATCGGTAATGATAAAGCAACGTGAACGCTATGTAACAATGAAACTGCAGTACAGCAGCAGCCTATGAAACCGAGACTGTTGTGACGTTGCCTCTACCGCAGCTAGTAGGGAAACCCTCGGAATGATGAACGCATCCTGTAACTGTGTGTGAGTGTGTGTGCGTGTGTGTGTGTGCGTGTGTATATGAATCAACTGCATAGACCTGCATTGCACACAGGCATCGTGAACGCGTGTGTGTGTGGCTGTGTATTGCTGTAGCAGTGCTGCTGGTGAGCTTCCTGCCCTCTCACACAGCGCAGGCTACAGTTTGGGATTTGTGTGTGTTGCATTTGATCATGTTCATGTATAATATGGGGGGAATAGCAGCTCTGTGCTTAAAGTGTTACACTGCTGTTGGGAAGATCATGGGCTCTATTCCAATACCACCAAGCTGCCACTGCACCTCTCCACTTTTATTATGCACATTTTGAATATAATTTATTTCCATTTTTTTCCCATTAAATCATCCAGCCTAACACATAACACTTTGTTAGTTTCCCTGTGACCCTAAAAAGCTTTAATTCTGGTTTAAACACCATGAAAGTCATTAAAGTGCCACAGTGACTTTTTGTTTGAGGTGGCGGAACTGAACAATTCTGAACTGAAAGAAAATCTTGGCTGCTTCACAATTTATGCAATATTCCCTAATTCGGGGTCACAAGGATCTATTGGAGCCTTTCCCAGCCGTCTCTGAAAGGGCGAAAGGCGGGAGGGTTACACCCTAGACAAGTTTATGTAAATTAATAAAATTGAAAATTTCAATATGATAAAAACTAAAATCCTCTGCAGACCTGGTCTTATTTAATTAGCATTTTAGGCATAATTGAACCTGATAATTTAACAAAACTCTTACTGATCAGAAAGTGATGATTTTCTTTTTTACATTAGTGCTGGCTCTCGATCAACTACAAGGCTTTATGTTAACACAGCTGTTTTAAAATTTATAAGGAAGAGGCTCTGTGTAATCTAAGACAAACAATAAACTAAATAAAAAAACACTGCCATTATTTAACAAGGGCATTTACAATGGTGCTTTATAGATCTTTGGAATTGTCCATATATCTCATCAGAGTTTCACATAAATCTTAGAAGTAGACTATTGTTCTATAGGCGCGGGATTAGTGTTATCTGGGGGCCGCTAGTGATTTCTTAATCACACAAGGTCCCCAGATAATCCCAAGTAAATCCAATCATACAAACCAGCCAGAAATACTATACTCAGACATTAAGTAAAATGATCAAGTATTATAAGCGGTGAGTGGCAAAAGTACTGTATATAAACAGTTCTTATCATGAAATATTTTAACCAATTTCTCAGAACAGCTTCAACTTAGGCATGTTGGTGGGTTTTCTTACATAAACTGCTTGCTACAGGTTCTTCTGCAACATCATTATTGGATTACGGTTATAAAGTATGTCAGCTTTTTCTTTACCCATTCTTTGCTGCATGACCCAATCACTCCTGAAATTCAGTTGGAGCAATACTTATCTTTCAAAATTGGCTGAAAGAATTCTCAAACGACTTTTCCATTAAATATAAAAGGCTGTTCAAAATAGAGTAGAACAGGCCTAAACCATGAGCCTACCACCACCATGTTTCACAGATGGGATGGCATGGGAAGTGCGAGGAATGTAGTGTTTCTCTTTCTACAAACACAGCACTTCTAATTTAAGAAAAAAAATCCTATCTTTTATGGCTTTCTCCTTGCTCCTCTGCCATGCACACATGGTTGTTCAGTGTTCTCCTGATGGTGGACTCGTGTACATTATCATTAACAAACGTAAGGGAAGCCTTTGGGGTTTTTTTAATTACCATGGGTTCCTTCGTGACCTTGTGGGTTACAGTACATCTTGCTTTTGAAGCGATGTTGTTTTGGGTATCACTCCTAAAAGGGTAGCAATGATCCTAAATTTCCTTTATTTTTAGTTTTAAATTTGGAATCCAACTTCTTTAGAGATGGTTTTATAATCTTTGTTTCTGTTATTGAGATCAGATTAGTAGGTTATTTGTGTTATTTTAAGATCAGGGCCCTGTCAGACACCTGATTATAGGTTGAATCAGATGGACTCAAAATTTTAATTTACTGTTAGTCCTAAAGGTTACCATTCTTTTGCTACATACAGTTATGTAATATTCCCGAATAAATAAATATCTGATTATCATATTTTTAGATTATTTCTTTGTTAGTCTTTATTTTGCCTACTTTTACTTGTGAAAATCGGACAGTGTTTTAAGTCATATTTATTCAGAAATATTAAGCGTTATTAAATATCATTTATAAAAGTTTAGGGGTTTAATTTTTGTGTTTTCCCTGTGCTTGTGTGTGTTTACTCTGGGTACTCCGGTTACCTCCCACAGTACTAAAATATGTTAGATTGATTGGTGAAATTGCCCATGGGAGTGAGTGGTGTGTGTGTGGTTGTTTGTCTATATGTAGCCCTGTGATGGATTGGTGACCTGTCTAGGGTGACCCCTGCCTTTTACCCAATGACAGCTGGGATAAATACCAGCAGGTCCCTGTGACTCTGATTAGAAATAAGTGGCTATAGACAATGGCTAGATGGATAGATGGATGGATTAGCACCATGTTGGAGTTCTGGCAAAGACTCCTCTGATATAATTTATAAGAATCTAAAAACTACAAGAATATAGAATTGTACATTATAGAAGAATCTAGAACCTGTATATATATATATATATATATATATATATATATATATATATATATATATATATATATATATAGTATATATATATAGTATCTTGTATCCTACAAACTTACCATCCAGCTGATTTCCTGTTCCTATTAATATATTACATAATATTTTGATCGCATTAAACCTGAAAAAGTAGTTTTTAGGCCTTTGGTTCCAGGTTATTTAAAACATTTTCTTTATATGTTTTATTTTTAAAAATCTGTATAACTTAAGCCTACAATAAACATTATACTCTACAATAGACTGTGAAGTGAGACAAAAACATTGATTTTGCGTATAACTCTAATAAATCATCTACAACAGTTAAAACGACACAGTTGTTTTAGTTAATGGTCCAATAGGACTCCATGAAATCTTGAGAATTGCTAACTGTAGCCTGATAGCACTGAAAGTGTTTGTTCTATCCTGTCCAAATCTACGCCTTCTGAACGCTTAAACAAACCCAGACTAGACAACCAGAGACGACATTACTACAGTACATCATGTGTCATTCAGAAATGAAAAAACGTTATAATACAGTTAACACATGTACTAAAATACCAAATATAAAAAATATTCCCTGTTGTTAAACTAATTTATAAAGATACCCAAACTCCATAAATTGTCACTATCTGAACACACCACATTACTACCTGTAATACTATAACTATGACATCATCTTTCAGACACTTTGACTTCTGTAGTCGACTCCAGAGTGAAAACACAACACTGAGATTAATTTAGATCTGTTTTGAGCAGCAGGTAGGAAAGACTATCATAATATTTGGAAAGTTTTTTATGGTCCTACACCATATGATTGTTACTGGGATGTGAAGAGACTTTCAACCAGCAGAACAAAGTATTTTTTCTGAAGACAATCAACTATTGTACCTCTAACACAAGATGAATAATGTTTAAGAAATTGCTGTTTTATATGATAACACAGAATCAGGATGGATCAAGCAGGTCCAGATATCAGACCTAACCTGTCTGAATCACTGTTGTAGCTGGAATAATTTTCCGGTACTGATATTACTACAGCTGTAAATAATAGTTATTTGAGTTACTTAGCTTTTCTAACAGTCTGCTCTCCCTTTCATCATCCAGGCGGTTTTACCTACAGAACTGCCCTCCAGTGGATGATTTTATTCATTCTGTGCAAACTATAAAATCTGTTGTGGATAAAAATCTTAGGTCCCTAAACCATTCAATCCAACCTGTCAGAAATCCATTCCACATTCAAGGTCACTAAAAGGCGCGTGTTTTATGTGATGCTTTATGTGAACATTAACAGGATGTCGGGACTAATATCTTCTGAAGATATGTGTGGGGAAGTGGTAGCACAGTGGTAAAGGTGTTGGACTGCTAACCGGAAGATTGTTGGTTTAATTCCCAGCACCACCAAGTGACCACTGCTGGGCCCCTGAGCAAGGCCCTTCACCTGCAGCTACTCAGTTGTATAAATGGTATAAATGTAAGTCACTCTGTAGAAGGACATCTGCCAAATTCTGTAAAAATAGAAGTTTTAGTATAGCAGCGCTAACACGTGATGGACTGATTGATTGTATGTGTTCCTGACAAAATGACTGATAAAGTGTTTTTGGGATTTATTTTTATTAAACTGTAAAATAACAATATTAAAAATACAAGGTACAAATTTATAAGCCATTTTCAACCTAAAATATATGTAACTATATATATAAATATATAACGTGCACATTTTAAACTTAAAGTGTGTAATTTCACCAGACGTTGCTTTGCTAATTTTTTCTTTCTCACTGTCTTTATTTATTTATTTATTTACTGAGTGATCTATATTTACATTTCTGGCATTTGGCACCCTTACCTATAGCACACACACACACACACTAATTGATTGATTGACTGGTTGATTGATTGGTTGATTGCTTGCAGTGAATTGCTTGTGGAAGTGATAGCTCAATGCTTACAGTGTTGGTCTGGTGACTGGAAAATCATAGGTTCCATTCCCAGCACAACCAAGATGCAACTGCAGGGCCCCTAAACAAGGCCTTTAACTGCTCTATTGGAAATGTATGTTGCTCGTAGTAAAAGCGACTTTTAAATGTCAGAAATGTACATGTAAATGTGAGCTGTTATTGAATGTTGATAAAGACTTGTTTACATCATTAAGCACTCATGTAAACTGGGTCAGCAATGCAACAGTTCAGTGGAGTTCAGATGAACTCAGTCCTGCTGTCTTTCTTACTAAACACTATCGAGTGTCTGCTGTTTGTTTTCTAACTCTGAATAATGAGCCCAGACCAAGAAATGCTAATATGACTGGCTTTTTCCTGATGTTATTGTTATTTATTTTGTATTAATTAAATCAAATGTCACAAGATTCCTCACTGTAGTTTTATGTTTACCATTCTAATTTTGTTGCATAAGCGGTACTTTAATGATTTCTTTTTATCTGCATTTATGTGCATGACAAAATGTAAAATATGTTTCATGTAAAGATATTTGAAAACAATTAACCAAAAGTCCTGTGTCTCTGTATGTTGTATCATTTCATTCTTTCTTCACTGGAACTGTGAGACTTAAACTCTGCTCCAGCATGACAGTGTTTCTGTACACCAATTTCCTGATCTCCATAAAGACATGCTGTGTTCCGATTGCAGTAGAAGAACTCTCATATCCTGTGCAGAATCCTGAATCTGACCCAACCCCTTTAAACTGAACACCTTTAGGATGAACTCAAACCCTGACTGAACCCCAGACCTCCTCACCTCAACATTAGTGTCTGATCTCACTAATACTATTTGAACTGAAGGAAGACTAATCCACACAGTCACATAATAAAATCTAGTGCAAAAAAGTGTGAATATTTTTACATGAGGAAAAGTAAGACTAACATCTGGAATAGGATTGTTAAAAACAGGTGTAATAATTTTACTTCTGATCTGAGCAGCTTAACCTTTTGCAATAATTCTATAAAAGCTTTTGTGTTAAAACTCTCATCAATCATGAATAGCAAAAATGTTTTACTGATTAACTTTCTGGCTGTAGTGTATTTCTTGTCAATTAAAGCTTAGGTGTTTTTGGATTGTTTTAGATGTATTATTAATAAAGACGTTGTAATAGCAGTGTTTGCTACCTCATGTAAATGTAATTTTTGATGGACATCTTTCAGCAGGTAAAACTCGACAAAAAAAACAACCCTTTATGTTGCAACACGAACATTTGGCTAATGTTGCTTAGAACTAAGTAGATCAATTTTGCTGTTAAGGATGGAAAAGGAATATGTATACTGTCAAACATGAGGATTTTTTTACCATCCATAACAAAAAAGTTAAGGCAAAGAAGCTCCTACACCTGTGGTTAGCACTGTTGTCTTTCTATGTGGAGTTTGCATGATCTCCCCGTATTTGTATGGGTTTATTCCGGTTTCCTTCCACAGTCCAAAAACATTTCGAATTGGTAAAGACGGCTGGGATAGGATCAAGCAGATTCCTTTGAACCCAAATTAGGGAATAAATGGGTATAGAAGATGAATAAATGAACAAATGAATAATAAGTTTTCAATAAATAGATTTTTTCAATACTTGGAGTGCAGGTTCTTATCCCAGGTCCCAGAGAGTAGCGTGACTCGTGTTTAGAGCTGCAGTAACACTGAAGAAGAAATAAAACAAGTAGTAGAACTAAGGCTACAGCCACACAAAGACAGAGCTTTCCCTATCTATTTTTTTGCCTTGTTTAAAAAAAAAATCTGTAAAGTTTTTTCAAGAAATGTCTGCGTACAAACAAACCACTGAAAACGATATTATATACATGCCAGACCAGTATGTGACGCTGTAATGTTGCTACTGTGGCAGATCTATAATTTTAACCAAGCTGTCAATTTCGTTATCAGATTGATTGATAGCCTGTATGGCGCCGGTGCGAGACAGTGTGTAAAACACATGTAAAATAGCGTGTCACAATGCACAAATATAATAAACGCCATTAACAGGACAATAATCAACGGCAAATGTCTGCATCAGCGATAAAATAAATAAACAGTCATACACTAAACACAAAGTCCAAAGATTAATACAATGTTTAGGAGTACTTAAAACAGCAGCACAAAAAAACAGCAGCAAAACAGAAACAGTAGTAGCAGAACAGCAGCAGCTCAAAACATCTCAAAAACAGCAGCACCGCAGAATGTCGCCCTGCCGAGATCACCAGGCACACTTAGGTGTAGACACCCTTACCTAAAGAGTATCAGAGATAATAGATTATATGCTTTAAACTACATCAGTGCAATAAAAAGGGTAAAATTTACCTTCCGCTATCTAGCCAATACGCACACTGTCATGCACACCTTTAGCCAAATATTTCTCACGCGCTAACTAGTGCGATCAAGGCAAAATGCAGAATCAGGGACAGCAACCGATGGCCTACACATCCACTATCGTGACAGAAACGCAGTAGCAGTCGTGAACGATACCGGAAGTTATCGCCCCCAAGGCTATGACTCATGCCAGGTAACTCAGGTATGGGAATATATAAACACTGTGGCCAATTACATAAAGTGAAACCGCACTAATTACCACCAGAAATAGAGAGCATTAAGTGCCAGTTAGGCTACAAACAAGGCAACTACATGCCACTACTTGTCACACTACTAATCACTGTAGTAGCAAAGGCGCAGAATATTTGGCTTTAGTAAAGTAATTACGCTCAGTAGCTTCTGCAGCACGAACACAAGCGTGTAGTCCACCATTGTTGTTGTTTTCACTTTAACTTGACAGGAATCACAGAAGTGATTAATTTGATTCATCTAAACTGTGGGATTTTGTGGATTTGTTTGATTTATGGCACGTAGTGAAACAGCCTAATCTGAGAGAGTCAGTGTGTGACATTCATGAGTACGAAAATTTGGTGGATTTCTTGAGTGCCCGCTTTAGTGGAAGGCAACTATAGCAAAACAGGCAAAATCCTTACTGACTTAAGTTTCTCAAAGACTCTAATAAATTGGATTAGTTCAATAAGTGATTCAGAAAATTTGAATTGTAAATGGATTTGAATTTCTCATCTCTAGTGCAAACTTTACCTGTAGCAGGGGATGAACAAGACCAAGGTCCTGATCTTAAGTGTGTCTAACGAGTGTGTGTTAAAACAGTAGCACTTTTAAGACTGTCCTACAGTATATTCCTGGACTTTATCTTTTTTCTTATTTCTGCAGGATGGCCGAGTGGCGTTTATTGGGCATCAGCTGGGCAGTGTCGTGCTGGCGTCACACGGGCGTGAGCGTCATGTCAAGTCGGCGCGAGCGGTCCAGATCACCTACTACCTACGTCAGCTGGCTCCCACGGGACAGGATGCTATTGCTAAGAAATGGGAGAGCGAGTTCGGCAAGATGGCACAACATTTAGCGACAACCAGCCCTGATTTGCATGTTCAGGCGTTAACATCGTTTGGTCTGTGGCGTGACTTCCACGCTACAGGAGCACTGGCAAAGGGCGAAGTTCTGGTGGGTCTGGTCCTGGTTCTGCTGGCTGCCACAATATCCAGCTCTATGCGAGACTGTCTGCGTGGAAAACCCTTCCTGGGGCTGCTCGGTGTGCTCACTGTCTGCAGCGCCAATGTCACTGCTGCCGGCATCTTCTTCATCTCGCATGGCAAGTTCAACTCCACACTGCTCGGTATCCCTTTCTTTGCCATGGGTATGTCCAGAGTTTATTTCTTCATTTTGTTAACTGTGAGAAATAATAATAAAAATACTGCCTTTTTTCCCCATCCCAAATAGTTTATAGAATATGGTGAGCCCTGTTTATATCCTGAATTAGCATCTGACAAATAGTCAAATAGTCGTTCTTAACACCTGGCCTTCTCATATATCTTATTCTTTTCAAAATTATTTCTAACAATCAACAGGCAATACATCAGTTTAAAAACATCTCCAAGTTTCCAACCATAAAATCACAACTAATCAAAAGAAAGTATAAATATATAAAGCAGATGAAGTCATCTGCTAATAAACAATCAGTTAAAGTGTCCAGTTATTTGTAGCAGCATTTTGTTCAGTTTTTGCTTAATTAAACATTATTGTCTTTTCAACTAACAGAAAGTCAGACAACAAAATGATGCATTAGATTACAATATTTTTTCCTTTACATTTGTTCAATTCAAAACCTGTGCACAAGGCTGTAACTGTAGCTAGTGTAAATGTCTGGTCGTTTAAAACCTATTTAATTTGTATGATTTTTTTTTATGTATTAATGAAGCTAAAACTACGAGAAAACTATCTGCATTTGAATTTGCCAAGTGTCATTTAACAAAACTGAATATTATGTGGCAGTCAAAAGAGTTTGGAAAATTAACATTTAAAATTTAACATAATGAATTTTTAAGGCCAAATTTTCTAGACAAAGTGTTCATCAGTGTTGATCAGTGCATCAAGAACAAGGACACATTTGTGTGCATTAGTTTTGTGTTTTTACTTGATCCAGAATACAGAGAACTGATAACAGCGGCAATGAGTACTCGTCTGTTAAGGATTTTTAATCAAATTATAATCTAGATTTTGTTTTTATCAGAAAAAACTTTCAATACAATAAGAAAAGCATTGATGGAAATACATTTCAGAAAGTATTTCAGCATGCACATCAAAAAAGTCATGTGATTTTGGCATTAATGGACTAACCACTGGACGGTTTTCAATACACAACATCTAAAATGTTGTTTTGTTTATTCTTAACTGTTTTAGCCAAAATCTGTCATCAACGTGGTTTAGTATACTTAATATAATGTGAACTGATTATTTAGTTGACATGTTTAAAAAAACTTAACCATTGGGTGAGTAAAAAAATTTATAAATTGGTTAGTAAGGCAGAGTTGAAAAAAATGTAAATAAATATGAGAAGTACCCTTTGCACATCCCTCTTACTGTTTAAGTTTTCAATATGAATTTTTCCTTACAAAAACATCGATACATGACACAATCTTGAGAAAAAATTTTTTTTTTAAAGCACCAGATAAAATAAAATTACTAACATAGTGTATATAATATTAATATAGATAAGAATTTTTAAATTAATAAGTAACTTCACTTTTATAGCCGGTTATAATAACAGTGAAATGTTGGCAGCGTTACAAAGGTTTTGATTACAGTAATCAGCCTATCACTGGCAAATAAAAATTGGGGGGGGGGTAGTTTTGTAACATTTGCTTACACTCTGGTTTTAATTAATTTACACTTCAACATCAGTCTCACAATCGTCTTCTTTTATTGGACTTCTTGATGCTATTGCAGGCCCTTACACGGGTGTGTGGGTGAAAGGGAGAAGTTTTACTGGAGTAACATTCAGACGCAGACTGAGTGCCTATTTATAGACCCATCTTTAAGCTGCCTCATGTCCTGGCACCAGAAACAGAAATGAATTGCTTTTAAAGGAGAAGGACAGGAAGTAAAACTAGACAATTCACTACTTCATGTTAGAGAATGTTCACCATTGTAGTTATCAACTTTAAATAAGAAAATTATTAGGAACACCTGTAATTTTACACTCAGCCAACAGGTACACTTTACTCTTCAAGGCTTACATCAGAACACTAACATGAATGTTAGAAAATGAAATAAATGCATGTCTATGATAAATAGAAATAGAATGTAAATTGATATAAGACGTTGCCCATATGATTCTGAGTAACAGTTGATTGGCTGATTAGATAATGGCATGAATGAGCAGCAGTGGATTTAAAATGGTCAAGGAGAATGGGCTGTATATAATCCAGAATTTTAAAGTCTGATGGAAGGAAACTCTTAATTGGAATTTATAATATCTTATACAGCATTAAACTGATAAACAGATTGTCCAAGTCAGACAATATTTTAAAAATGTATTAACAGGACAGGTGTGTGTGGCTCCCTGGAGAAATACCCTGAAATAAATATAAATATATATTTACAAACAATACTTAAATTATTCTTAAAGGTTACTACAGGATACAAATTTGCAAAATATGAATTTGACATTTTTTTGATTTAACTGTTGTTAATCTGTCAGACAACACCGGGGTGGAGTCAGAGAAGATCTGACACCAAAGAAACAGCACAGCTAATATAACTGTATCCTGCATTGTTTTCTAAATAAATCAGGCTATAAAGGCTAAGAAAATTATTCAGAGACTCTGCAACGGCAGCTGACATCATCCGTATCAGTATCATTTACATTTACAGCATTGCCAGATGTCCTTATCCAGAGTGGCTTACAAAAGGGCTTTAAAGAATCCATCCATCCATCCATCCATCCATCCATCCATCCATCTATCCACCCATCCATCCATCCATCCATCCATCCATCCATCCATCCAGTTAACAAGTCTTCGGGTTTGACGCGTTTGTTCATTCTGTGACAGCCCCATAAATTTAACGAATACAGTCTGAGCTGGAAAGAGAAATTTACGAGATAATTTAGGTGACAAAACACTTTGTGAAATAGTCTTAGAGAAAAAAATGTAGGCTTCCTAAATCGGCAAGTTATGAGCTACTATTATCTTTAAAATGTTTTCTGAGAACGGGCCAAGATTTAACCCCCACTGTGGGGCACTACTGCACCCATTAAGACTCACTGAGCTAGACTGTGCTGGGGCTTGAACACCCTTTTTATTTAAGTTTATTAGGAGTATACAATATAATCCAGTATACATTCAATTCAATTTAATTGTTGTACACAAGCAAAGAAATTATAAATACAAGTGAATCAGAAGTTAGTTTGTCCCTGATGAGCAAGCAGAGGGTGACGGTGGCAAGGAAAATCTCCCTGAGATGGAATTAGAAGATACCTTGTGAGGAACCAGACTCAACAGAGAACCCATCCTCATTTTGGTCAGGTAGCAGGAATAATGCAGTCACTCTGTGTGTGTAAGCAACATAAATCATAAGTCCTAAAAAAAAACAGCTGGAGAGTCTTTACATGACACTAGATGATATTCATTCATTACATAATATTATTATTATTTTAGTTTATTATTAGTTTATTATTTTAGGTTATTATTTTAATTGGTTAATGCTCTAAATTGTTAATCAGAGGATTGGGGTTTAAGCCCCACCACTTCCAGACTGGCACAGTTGGGACCTTGAGCAACGCCCTATAATCCTTTTGTCTCCAGGGTGCCATATCATGGCTGACTCTGTTTTCTGACCACTACCTCTGCAGCTGGGATATAGGAATGAAAAAAAATATCACTATGCATGGCGCTATATGACAAACAGACATATATTACACATCTTCAATGCAGCTTAGAAAACCATCAGTTGTACAGTTCTGTCTTCTTGTTTGGCTAAAAAGTGAAGCTAGATTTCAGGTAGTCTTTGGCGTTTGGAGGTAACATTACTTGCTGCATTAGGAAGTGAGTCATAAATGCAGATGGCTCCAAGACAGGAGCAGAGTGATGCACACAGGAAAACGCAGTAAAATTGAGCGGCGCAATGAATCTTTTATTTCAAAGACATTAAATGCAGCAGAGCGATAGAGAAAGAGAGAGCGCGAGAGAGACAGAGAGACAGGATGCACTGAGGAAGTCAAGGCAGTGAAGAAAAAAAGTAAAAGGAAAGAAAGAGACTTGACATGCTGAGACAGTTGCTATTTATACTGTGATTACCACCATTTATTCATTCTTTCATCTTCTATACCCCCTTATTCCCTATTTCGGGGTCACAGGGATCTGCTGGAGCCTTTCCCAACTGTCTCTGGAAGGACAAAAGGCCAGGGGGCTACACCCTGGACAGGTTGCCAGTCCATTACAGGTCACCAATCAACCTAATATACATGTTTTTGTACTGTGGGAGGAAACCAGAGTGCCCAAAGTAAATCCACGCAAGCACAGGGAGAACATACAAAGGCCCCTGCCCGGGAATCGAACCCGGGCCTTGGATTACAACCAATAAAATATAAAAGATTTTTTTGTCTTAGTTTCTAAAGCAGGAGAAATAACACTCTGATCAGCATACAGAACAGGAAGAAGACCAGCAGCAATTTCAAATCATTCCCACACTAATTAATGATTATTAGGCCCCTAATCAGTTGAGATCGATAAAAGTCTTAACTGACAAAATAACAAGAGACAAAATAACAACAAAAACATCCAGAAAAAGACATTTAAAAAAATATACATGGATTTGCATTTTAATGAGTAAAATAGATATTTGATCCCCAAATCATCAGCAAGATTTCTGGCTCCCAGGTGTCTTTTATACGGGTACAAGCTGAGATTAGGAACACTTTCTTAAAGGGACTTTTTTAAAGGGTTTACCTGTAAAAAAGTCACCTGTCCACAAAGGCAATTAAGCAATCAGAATCCAAACTCTTCACCATAGTCAAGTGCAAAGACATGCCCATGGATGTCAGGGACAAGACTTGAATGGACTGCAAGCTTCCACTGCTCAAGAAAGCATATGTACAGACCCGTATGAAGTTTTCAATGAACATCAAATGACTCAGAAGAGAACTGGGTGGTCAGATGAGACCAAAATCGAGCTCTTTGGCATCAACTCAACTCTCCGTGTTGAGGTGGAAACATTATGCATTGGGAGTGGGGGACTTCAGATCTTTACCCTATGGAAAATCAGCCTGTGTTTTTGGATGTTTTGTTGTTATTCTGTTTCTCCACTGTTGGAATAAAACTTTCATTAAAACTATAGACTGATCATTTCTTTATCAGTGGGCGAACAAAATCAGCAGAGGCTCAAATAATTGTTTCCCTTACTGTTATTAACTATGGAGACAAACAAGAGAGCAGAGCAGCAAAGAAACAGGGAGAACAATGTAACAATGGGGACACTGAACTCCAAACTAAGTCCAAAAACATAAGACAGAGACTGTGACAACAGCAATCAACCATGAGGAGAAACCAGTCAAGACAACAAGTAGTAGTAACATAATTAACATTAATATACTTTTTCAAATTCAGGATTATTTCGAATATTTCTAATAATTTATTAAATATTAGGGGTTTTTTTTACCCGATCTACCCTTGTTTCATTCAATTTTTTTTTTCAAATATTTGAAAAAATTGTTGCATGCAAATAATCAGTAAAAATCAGTATCCTCTGTTTTTGCTCTGGGTTTCTGGCCCTTGTTTAATTCCTTATGGTCTAAGCAAGAGGTTAGTCATCACCAAGGCTCTAAGCTAAAGAAGCAAGAGAAGACCATCAGGATGATCAGGCAGGTCCAGAGGTTGAGGAGAGCCAAAACGTTTTGACATCATCACATCCTGAAACAAAAGAACATGTGCAGCTCGAGTGACTATAATTTAACCTGGCAATATTCATATATAGACATAAACACTGCTCTCATCAGGTGGATTATCATGATAAATTCTGTGCTGCCAATAAGGCCAACTTCCGGACTGATGACGTGTTATAAAAGCACTATCTTGTTTTCCTTTTGACAGAGAAAGCAAGAGACTTTTAATCAGTAAACTATTGCTTAAAGCAGGTATGTTGATAAATTGCTTTTCTCTGAGGTAACAGTACTGGGTGCTGCATTTTCAGTTATTATGTCATATATTTAGGTCAGTGGTTCAAATAATTTTCGACGATTGCCCCTAATTCAAGTTAAAACCACTTTATGTTTTCTTTTCTGAAATTTATGATTCAATCAGACTCTCATTTGTAATAAGTGACAGTTATTCCATTAGTAGAATAAAAATGAATAATATTCTTTAAGATCAAATAAATAAACAAATTTAACAGAGGATTAGCATAAAGTATTGAATAAATATTAGTTTGTAAGTTAGTTAGATCACCATGTCTGTTGATTTGCTGCTATTTTTTATAGATGGTAATAAAATAAAGGTGAATAAAATCATACTGAAAATCTTAATATCTTGGGGAAACTTGGCAAACTTTGAACAGAACCGCCTAACACACCAGTTTTTTTAGCTATAAACAAAGTCAGTGATAAAGACAGTAGGTTGGCAAAATCTGTTAAACCTGGAATGACATACCTTACATGTTGGTGTTTCTTTACAGGGCATGGAACCAAAGGAGTGTTTGAGCTCCTGGCTGGCTGGAGAAGAACCCGGGAGAGTCTGCCTTTCAAAGAGCGAGTGGCAGATGCCTTTGCTGATGTGATGGTATGCTACACCATGACCAGCTCCTTGTACATTATCACGTTCGGCATGGGTGCCAGTCCTTTTACCAACATCGAGTCTGTGAAGGTGTTCTGTCAGAGCATGTGTGTGGCTATTCTTGTCAATTACTTCTATGTCTTTTCCTTTTATGGCTCCTGCCTGGTGTTTGCTGGCCAACTAGAGCAGAACCGCTACCACAGCGTTTTTTGCTGCAAGATCCCCTCTGTGGAATACCTGGACCGCCAACCCACATGGTTTAAGACCATGATGAGTGATGGCCATGATCTCTCCACACACCATGACAGTATGCCCTACCAAAATCACTTTATTCAGCATTTCCTGAGGGAGCATTACACAGAGTGGATTACTAATACGTACGTCAAGCCCTTTGTGGTCATTCTCTACCTGATTTATGCCTCCTTTTCATTTATGGGGTGTTTACAAATCAGTGATGGCTACAATATAGTGAATTTATTAGCCAGCAATTCACCCAGTGTGTCGTTTGCCCTGACCCAGCAGAAATTGTTTAGCAATTACAGCCCAGTGATCGGATTTTACATCTACGAGCCCATCGAATACTGGAACTCCACAGTTCAGGAGCACCTCAAGACACTGGGGCAGGGATTCAACAAGATTTCATGGATTGATAATTACTTTAATTTTTTGAGGGTCACTAATGTCAGTGCATCAACGAAAAGTGATTTCATAAACATTCTCAAGACTTCATTTCTAAAGAGACCAGAGTATCAGCACTTCACAGAAGATATCATTTTCTCCAAAACTGGGGATGAGTACGACATTGTTGCCTCCAGGATGTATTTGGTAGCCAGAACCACAGAGAAGACAAGGGAAGAGGTGGTGGAGCTTCTCGAGAGACTCCGACCGCTCTCTCTCATAAACAGCATTAAGTTTATCGTCTTTAACCCCACCTTTGTGTTCATGGACCGCTACAGTTCCTCGGTGGTCTCCCCAATTCTAACATCAGGCTTCAGTGTCCTGACCATCCTCATTCTCACTTTCTTCCTCGTCATTAACCCCTTGGGGAACTTCTGGTTGATTTTGACCGTCACCTCTGTGGAGCTGGGTGTCCTAGGCCTCATGACACTCTGGAATGTAGACATGGACAGTATCTCTATCCTGTGCCTTATTTATACTCTCAACTTTGCCATGGATCACTGTGCCCCTCACCTCTACACCTTTGTACTGGCCACCGAACACACCAGGACTCAGTGCATCAAGATTTCGCTCGAAGAGCATGGGGCAGCCATTTTACAGAATGCCTCATGCTTTGTGATTGGGATAATGCCCCTGCTCTTTGTGCCTTCTAATCTGACCTACACACTGTTCAAGTGCTCGCTACTTACCACCGGATGTACAGTGCTGCACTGTTTCATCATCCTCCCGGTGTTTTTGACTTTTTTCCCTCCTTCCAAGAAAAGGCACAAGAAAAAGAAACGGGCCAAGAGGAAAGAGCGGGAGAGGGAGCGGGAGGAGATCGAATGCATTGAGGTCAGAGACAACCCTGACCATGTGACCAGTGTCTGAGATGTCTGTGTGAGTGTAACAGGAAATGTCCAGTCCAGTAGGATGAAATCACATGTAGCATTTCACAGGTCACTGGGATGACCTTTAACAGCTCGACTTATGGGCAAGCTTGTACCGTTCATCCAGATTAGTATATAGCATCTGTCTGCTTCTATTAACAGGTCACCTGGTATTTAGGTAAACAAATTGGGAGGTAAAACTTGCAGATCATATTAAAATCATAGCATGAAACATCATGCTAAAAAAACCTGTCATTTCCCCAGCATGGTGGTAAGAGCTTAGCTAGAGAGAGTAACGCTAGTCTTAATACTAAGTCTTAAAGTGTGAATTAGAATATTGCTAGAAATCTTTATCAACTAAAGGCTGAAAATACTATATTTATGATTACTTAAATTCCTGTGCTGAATTAGTCATTTTATTAAACAAAATATAACAAATTTTGTAATTTATTGTCCCGGTTATCAAATATGAGCAAAAGCTAATGAGTAAACATTCCTTAATGTAGCATGACTTTGAGCAGAGCAGATACACTGTCGACTCGACACTAATCAACAGTTAGGTACAGTTTATACAGTGACGTTACACTGTAACTTGACGTCCTTTGTAATTACTCGATGTTTGACTTCCTTTTGCAGAATATTCTGGTTGTAATACAAGAAATTACAAGCATGAGCCAAGAATCAACCAGAGATTCTGAGTAATGATATATGTCTAAAACAGTAGCTAAATTACAGACAAACAGACGCTACAACAGACTTTGTAGTGATGTTGAAAGTAACAGTAAAGAAACACTTCCAAATCCTATCATATCCAACACCAGACTATCGTATCAACTGTACATTCACTCACATTCACATGGATATTAGCAAATGCTTTTTAATTTTAAATATCAAGTGACTTACTATTAAGACTAGTTTGAGGAGCTGACAGCAGTGTGAGTGTTAGACAAATAGATCTTCATCAGCTGATAAGAAGCAAGAAAAGAAAAGCTGTAGGAAGAACAGAAGCTGCAGGAAGCAATTACAGTAGCCTGAATAATAGCTAGAAAATAGTTGCTACAGTCAACTAAAATTAAAAAACAATACAAAATAACAACAATATAGTAAGAGGCTTTATTACAACAGTAAAGCAAGTAGAATACACACCCTGTCATTATAGATATAATGTTGTAAGGCTTTTGTATCGTTGCCTGATATAAATATTTCGGTCTTTCAGATTCAGCTAATGAGCTAAGATAAAGTAATGCAGCTAGTTGAATTTTAGGCAGCGCTCAGCCTTAATTATAGATAAGCATAAAATAAAATTGAGTACTTAAGAGCTAGTTTTTAAATTTATCTTTGTTTGTGAAATCCATGGATAAATTATGTTGTTTATGGCAATACACTGCGTAAAATAACATGCTAACTATCAGCTGCTAAATACTTCAAAATATTGTTGAATCTTCAGCTGTTAAACATATATTGGATATATTGGATATATTTATTTTGTTGATTAGTGACAATTTGATTCTTATTTGAAAAAAACTAGCATGCGTGATTATTTGCCAGAGATTGTTGTCAGTGTTGCATTCATTTGCCATCACTGCTTCAGTCAAGGGTGTAACAGTGAAAGGGGTTGTAAAATTACCCCCAAAACCAAGTGTAAGGAATCCAAGTTAATCAGTTTTTCACACAACCTGGCAGGGTAGACATCCTTTCTTAGGGCATGATGTGTCTTATTCTGTCTTAAATCGTATACAAATCAACCTCATCTTAGAAACTGGGTAGAACTCCAGCTTTGGGTTGCAGAGCATTACATCCATATGGAAGCAGCGATGGCTTGTTAAAGAGGGTGTGTACGGATTCTCAGAATTTCAGGCATTTAATACCATGTGTAAATGTCTACAATGTTCAACGAATGATGGCATCACTATGTAATTCCTATGTAGGAGGAGAGGGCATGCCAGAGACCTAGGATATATAAAGTAAAGAAATGCATTAAATCATAATCTTCCCGAGAATGACTGTCTACGCATGTAATGTATGTATGCATGTATTTAATAAGTGTGCATTTTTATTTTTACATTTTGCGAAATGTTGCAACAGTATGCTTTTTTAAAAACTCGATTTCATCTTGTTAGTAACTTGTTATCTGTGCTGTACTAATGACCAGAATATATATATATATATATATATATATAATATATAATATATTATATATATATATATATGTATGTACAAATGTATAGGATTTTATAGTTTTTTTTTAAGGAATTAAAAGTGAAAGATTTTTTCTATCCAAGACTCTTCATATAAAAAAACTGCAATAAAAGGCTGAGTAGGTCAGGAATAAATTATGGAATGTCAACTGCCTTCTCAATCATTTCTTTCCACACACACACATTATAAATCTTTACTCATATTACTACAGTTTCTCATTAGTGGAGTCTTCAGTGTCATGTATTCTAAATGTAAGGATACTCTTCTCTGATAATTTAGATTTTTTTTCCTTATGTTTTGAGTGTTTTTTTTACAACCTAAGCAAATTTCGAACATAAACAGACCTTTTTTCCGAAATGCTCAGATTCATAAATCAGGTCAAGAACGTATGAAGCTTGGTAACTTTAACAGTATTTGTAAAAAGAGCTCAGGATACAAAAGATTCAGTCAGATTTAAGTCTCTGTGTCACATGTCCTAAATAATATGATTATTTACAAGAAGGTCCTGTTTGTCAGACAACATTGTGTGTGGTGCTGTATTTATCCATTCTATAGATGCTGTAACCTTCTTATGTGACCTTCAGAACAATATACACCACATGAAACTCTTAACTATTAGATCATCTTCTGTCTGTTTCCACAAACTCCGAGTTACACAAGCGCATAGAATGTTTTTTTTATGTTGTATCATTCCATTCTTCCTTCACTGGAACAACTAGACTTAAACTATATTCCAGCATGACAATGTGCCTGTGTACAAATCCCCTGATTTCCATGAAGACATACTGTGTCCTGTGCAGTCCTGATTCTTACTTAACCCTTTAAACTGAACACCTTCAGAATGAACTGAAACCCCCGACTGAAACCCGGACCTCAACGTTAGTGTCTGATCTCACTAATACTATTGGAACTGAATCAACACAGATCCACAGTCATGACACAATCTAGTGGAAAACCTGCATAGAAGTGTGTAATTACTGTAGGAGGAAGTGTGAGACTACTACCTAGAATAAGCTGGTATCAGCCAGAAGCTAGACCCAAAATGAAATAGACAGATTAATATGTTTTTAAACTTGATTCTTGGGTAATACAGGACGTTACTAAAAGAGAGAGCCTAATCTAGCCACAGTGCCATTCCCAAGCCTGGATAAATAGATAGGGTTGTGTCAGGAAGAGCATCTGACGTGAAACTTATGCGAAAATATGCGAAACATCCATCCTACTTGCATACTGGATAGGTGGGGGCCTGGGTTAACAACGACCGGCACCGGCACCACTGACCTACAGGGTGCCGATGGAAATCGGGCTACTGTTGGTCAAAGGAGGAGAGGAAGAGGATGCGTGACTAGACAGAAAGAGAAGAGGAAAGGCAAGAGTGTAGGACTGAGAATAGGGATGATAAATGTTGGGACAATGACAGAGAAAGGTAGAGAGCTGGTTGATATGATGGAGAGAAGGAAGGTAGATATATTGTGTGTACAGGAAACCAGAGGGCAGGGTGGAAAGGCTCGTAGTATTGGATCGGAATTCAAGTTGTTTTATCATGGTGTGGATAGAAATAGAAATGGGGTGGGGGTGATCTTGAAAGTGGAGTTTGTGAAGTATTTTCTGGAGGTGAAAAGAGTGTCAGACAGGGTAATGAGTCAAAAGTTAGAAATTGACAAACTTATAGTGAATGTTGTAAGTGGTTATGCCCCACATATAGGTTATGAGTTAGAAGAGAAAGAGAGTTTCTGGCGTGAGTTAGATGAGGTAATCGTGAGTATTCCCAGAGGAGAGAGAGTAGTGATAGGCACAGACATGTTGGTGAGGGGAACAGAGGTGTAAGGAAGTGTTGGACAAGTTTGGAGTCAGGAAAAGGAAGAGTGGAAGATAGATGATATTAGACTTTGCTAACAGGATGGAGACGGCTGTGGTAAATACTTTTTTCCAGCATTTTTTTCTTTTATAAGAGCGGAGGAAAGAGCACACAGGTAGATTACATCTTATGTAGACGAAGCGATCTGAAGGAGATTTGGTGGGAGAGTTGAGATAGAGTTGTAGTGGGAGAGAGTGTAGCCAGACAGCATGGAATGGTGGTGTGTAGAATGAAGATGTTGGTCTGGAAGAAGAAGAGATTAAAGGTAGAGAAGAAAACCAAGTGGTGGAATCTGAAAAAATAGAATACTGTAAAGAATTTAGACAGGGGTTGACCTCTGGGCGGTCAGTTAGATCAGGACTTGGTGATGGAATGAGGAAGTTCAGGATAGTATACAGAAGAGGTTAGCCAAGAAGAAGTGGGACATGGAAAAGACTGAGGAAAGTAGACAGGAATACAAGAATTTGCGGCAGAGAGTGAAGAGGGAAGTGGCTAAGGCCAAGCAGAAAGCATATGATGAGTTGTAATCCAGGTTAGACACTAGAGAAAGAGAGAAGAACCATCTCTGTATTTTTCCAGGTGAGAAGCTTTGGTTAATAATCACATTATACCTCAGAATGGGGCAAATGTAATCTTTGTGAGTTTAACCCCTGTATGGCGTTTGGATTTTCACACACAAGAGTCTGAAGGTTATACAGAATGGTGTGAGTGATACACTGACAGTTCTGAGAGAAACATCTTAGTGATGATGCATCAGAAGAAAACAAACAGATAGTGGGCATCTCAGCATCTACAACACATCATACCTTGACGTGGACGAAATACAACATCAGACTTCTCCCTATTTAGCCAAGAAGAAAAGTCTGAGGTTACAGTGTTTAGGCGACACCTTGATTCATTCTATAGTATTATATTAGACTCTATATTGCTGTATAGTTTGGTTAAGTCTTTGCCCAATGATAAACTTAGATTTTTAGAAGATAAGAAGTTTCTAAATTACTCAAATGAGCTCCATTAATAAGAATCATAAACATAACATATAAAGACTTTACTGCTTTTTTAACCAGATGTTTGGGCCAAAAAACATTTGTCAAACTATATCATATGGTACAAAATGAAAATCTTAAAAATAAGTTTACTAATGTGTATTGTTAATAATAATAAATAATAATAATATTAATGATAATAATTAAAAACAGATCAAAGATGTACTAAATAAAATTATAATTAATTATACTTAAACTATATTGACAAAAAGTCTGTTATACTGTACGTTTACTCTTTTTTTAAAAAGATTTGTACAATTTAAAAAATCAGTAGACTTTAGTAGTAAACCTGAAAGTAGCCTAGTAGTACATAACCCTAGAACACTTAAAATAATTGTATCAGTTTATCATAAAGTGGACTTTCGTGATGAAAAAAAGTTCTAGAAGAATCAAACTTGTCTCTTTAAGTTGACTTACAGAAAAGTTCTCAGTCGAGTTTCAATACAAATTTAGGCGACTACAAAGTTTACTATTATAAATGGAAAAGTGGATAATTTTGTTTGAAGTGTTAAAATTTTACACTTACAAGCACATTTACATTTTGGGCATTTGGCAGACTCCCTTATCCAGAGTGATTTACATTAATTTCAAATTTTATTCAGTTGTGCAGTTAGGGGGAAAATTGATGCCAGTTAGTTGTTATTGGAATGTATTTGCTCTAATGTAAAACAGTAATGTTGATTCTACTGGAAAAAGAAAGGCTTCCAGTTGTCTTACTGGGTGAACTTGGAATAAGTAGTATTGAAACAAATTCCTAGCTGATGAGCTGTGTTCCTATCAGAGGGGAATAACTGTTAGCCATGTTTTACATTCAACCCTTTCATTCTTCAATGCAATCTAAAATGAGGACTGTTTGCTGTGCTTGACGTGAGTCATAAAAAAAAAAAAATTGTAATCATAATCAGAATCTATAATTGTCAGCACCTTCATCCCACTAGCAGCCCTGCGTCTGACTACTTATTTATTGTGTATTCTTAAACACAAACCCTTTAATCAAGCAAACCTTTCAGACCAGAGCTACAGATTATTTTAGGTAATGAAAACTATCATGTGGTTCCAACTCAAACTTGGAGGTGTGTCTGTCACACCTGTTATTCCCAAATGCTGTCAGTTGCTGGCTGGCTTAATGCAAGAGAATGCAAGAGATATGCGAACAAATAAAAAATGGTTATTTATTTATGACTGTCTGTTATTTCCTATCATGTACTTTGACAATCGACAAAGCTGCAATCTATTGATTTATTTAGAATTGATCTCATTTCTGCAGTAAAAAAAATTATACGTATTCTGTACCAGTAATACATTTTATCTTAAACTTTGCTTGAAATTGATCAACATAGATAGACATTTGTGTGTTAAAAGTAATACTATAAAAGTCTATAAAAATCTCTTAGTTAGATGGCTGGCTTATTGCCATCATAAAATGCTTTTTTTTTGGTTTTGTAAATCAAAAATTACATAATTCCAGTCAGGATTTATTTGCATCACAAGTTTGCAACTAGATATCACATTTATATTGATGTATTTCTGTCGATTTTCATATATTTTTGTAATTTAACACAGAAAATCAGCTAATGTTCAACCATACAGATTCTTATAAGTGGTGCAGTGGAAGAGGACAGGCTTTGTTGTGGAGGATGGGACAAATATCTGATGGGTGGGACATTTCACTCAGCTTGCATCACTGAATAGAAAGAGCAGTGGCTGTTTGTTTGTTTAGTGTTTATTTATTTAGCATATACTGTGCTTTATTTAGATATGAGATGCGAACATACAGAGGCATGCAGATAAGGAGGATAGCTGTGCTTTAAGTTACAGGAGGAAAAGGCTAGAAAACAGTTATAGTGCAGTATTTAACCATGTTATATTTAGCTGCATTTCACTTGAGTGTATTTTTATATATTTCTAATATCTAATTGCCACCCACACAACTGCTATGATAACGGGTGACAGCCACCAGACTTCCTCCAGTACATTGAGACTGCCTCCAGTACCAAAAGACTGCCTCCAGTACATGAGACTTCCTCCAGTACATTGAGACTGCCTCCAGTACCAAAAGACTGCCTCCAGTACCATGTTAAGTCAAGTCACCTTTATTTATATAGCGCTTTTAACAATCGGTTCTGTTACAATTCTGTTACATCAGAAACGACAACATTAAACATTCATTATAACAGTCAATTTGATTGATATCCATAAATTTAGAGACCACCATGAGACTGCCTCCAGTACCATGAGAATGCCTTCAATACACTGAGACTGACTCCAGACCTACAAGTCTCCAGAACAGCCATTAGACACAACCAGTCCGCAGTTAAGTACAACTTGCAAAAGACAAGATATTTTAAAAATATCTGTCTACTTCCCTGCCCAGAACCATTGTACTGACATCCACTCCATATGGCATCCATATATCATCAATGTTATATTCTAGTGCTGTTTTTTATTACAACAGACTAAATGCCAGAAATGTTTTTTTTTAATCTATTGCTTTGATCAGGCAGATTCTGATTTAGCAGATCTCACATTAATCCCCCACCCCACACACTGAAACATGCCAAGACTGGAGGAAGAAACACAGCTGCAGTCCAAAGAATAAATACTAAGTGACGTTTCATTATCTAATGGTCCAATGAGATCCATAACGAATGCAAACGACAGTGATTAAGCAAAGTGCCTCCCCCACTAGACCATAAGGACCACAAGCCTTCACATGTTCAAAACCTCTCACTATATATCATTATAAGGCTGATATGGACCACAGCTGGAGCACTAAAGTAAGATTAATCTGAAAATACTCAGCAAATGCAAAATCCCTGCATCTGTGAGGCTAAATATGGACCGGTTCTGCCCAGCTATTTGCACTGGGGTAAAAATATACTGTTTATGCACATCATTAACCATTAACCCTGTGAATCTAAATATACTTATCTGTATAGCTGACAGATTTTGCCATGAGGGAATTTTTACTGGCATTGATGATAAGACCTCAAGGAAGTTTTACTGCCACTGTTGAAAAAGTTTGACCCCCTGGTTTTTTTGAATTTTTTTCAGAATTTAATGGTTTGGACCCTGTGTGAAAAGGTGTTTGCCCCCTAAACCTTTAGGCCACCCTTGGCAGCAACAACAGGCAATTAAGCGTTTTCGATAACTTGCAATGAGTCTGTTACAGCTCTGTGAAGGACTTTTGGCCCACTCATCTTTGCAGAATTGTTGTAATTCAGCCACATTGGAGGGTTTTAGAGCATGAACCACCTTTTTAAGGTCATGCCACAGCACCTCAAGTGAATTCAGGTCAGGACTTTGACTAGGCCACTCCAAAGTCTTCATTTTGTTTTTCAGAAGTGGACTTGCTGGTGTGCTTTGGATCATTGTCCTGTCCTGCTTTAGCTTGAGGTCACAAACAGATGGCCGGACATTCTCCTTTAGGATTCTTTGGTTTACACAGCAGAATTTATGGTTGACATTATCACAGCAGGTCTTCCAGGTCCTGAAGCAGCAAAAACAGCCCAGACCATCACACTACCACCACCATATTTTTCTGTTGGTATGATGGTTCTTTTTCTGAAATGCGTGTGGTACTTTTACACATAATGGGACACACACCCTCCAAAACGTTGAACTTTTGTCTTGTCAGTCAGTATTTTCCCAAAAGTCTTGGGGATCATCAAGATGTTTTCTGGCAAAACTGAGATGAGCCTTTATGTTCTTTTTGCTCAGCAGTGGTTTTCGTCTTGGAACTCTACCATGCAAATTTACATTTGCAGTATTTGGCAGACGCCCTTATCCAGAGCGACTTACAATATTCCTTGTTATACAACTGAGCAATTGGGGGTTAAGGGCCTTGCTCAGGGGTCCAAACAGTGGTGGCTTGCCAGAGCTGGGAATCGAACCCAACAACCTTTGGGTTGGTAATCCAACACCTTAACCATGAGCCACCACTTCCGCACAAATCATTTTGCCCAGTCTCTTTCTTATGGTGGAGTCATGAACACTCACCTTAACTAAGGCAAGTGAGGCCTGCAGTTCTTTGGATGTTATTGTGGGGTCTTTTGTGACCTCTTGGATGAGTTGTGGCTGCGCTCTTGGGGTAATTTTGGTCGGCCGGCCACTCCTGGGAAGGTTCCCCAGTGTTTCATGTTTTTGCCATTTGTTCACTGTGGTTCGCTGCAGTCCCAAAGCTTTAGAAATGGCTTTATAACCTTTTCCAGACTGATGGATCTCAATTATTTTCTTTCTCATTTGTTTTTGAATTTCTTTGGATCTCGGCATGATGTCTAGCTTTTGAGGATCTTTTGGTCTACTTCTCTATTTAAGTGATTTCTTGATTGCAAACAGGTGTGGCCAGTAATCAGGCCTGGGGTGTGGCTAGAGAAATTGAACTCAGGTGTGATAACCAGAGTTAAGTTATGTTTTAATAGGGGAGGAGTGAAAACACTTTTTCACACAGCTCATTTCAAACCACTCCTAGTGATGCTTTATTCATCAGATGTTCTTTATTTTTTTGTTTGTTTTTTGTCTGTTATTTTGGCTTTACTCTTTAAAAAAGGGAAACGCAAAAACATAAATGTAATGTATTTGCAATCAGGTGTCAGGATGTTACAGCAACAACACGCCTGACTGTGATCAGAGAATTTCATCTGGAGTTAATAATATTCCTTACAGTTTTGTACATATTACTAAATTAAATGCATTGTAAAGCAATTCACTGATTGCAATATTTTGTTGATAAATATTGCGAAGGGGGACGAATTTTTTTAAAAGGCTCGAACCACCAAAGATCCCATATTAAACGCCCCCCCAAACACCAGACAACATTAGACTCATGTGACTTCTATACATAGACATTTATTGAGCTTGGAAATCTTTTCATGCAATTTAGTTACAAAAATCATGTAAACAGGTTCACTTGGAAATATGTGCTGAGTGCACAACCGTTTCTTTCCCACACATTTAAATAAAAATGGAATGTTAAAGCCAATTACACTCTGCAGAATTGAAGCCAGGGAAACATTCAGGTTAAAAATAACTGAAAAGCGGAATATTGATTTTATTTAACTGGACACTGTATAGATGTTTATTTATTGCTATAGAGATTAAAATGACACACACACACACACACACATACACACAGACAGACGCACACACTCCCTGATGCAGAAATACTTACAAACCCATTCTGACAGGAGCCTGAACAGAAGGTACACTTCTAGTGTACGCAAACAAATCTCCTGAACGCTATAAGACATAATAATATATGATTTGTTATGGAAATATATCCAATATGTATATCCCATGGATACAATTAAAGATAGAGGCAATTGTTAAGACCGTTTAGGACAGTGTCTGGGGCTTTAGAAACATAGGAATGTAGATTTTTTTCTCTGTATTCGCGTGTACGTACAATATATTCCCATTTTTTACCATAGCTAATAAAAATATCTCTCGCTGCTAAGCAATAAACAAGTTCCATTATTAACACTTGTAAAACAGGCACGATAGTGTCACCCTGGATGAAAAGGTTAGGAAACCATTAAAGAAAAAAAGCTCCCTTTTGACTAAACAACAAAATACATAGTGACTACAGCATGAGAGGTAATATTATAATAATAAGAGTAATCTGAAGAGGATAATATAGAAATATTATTGCTGCAATCATATAGCTTGGAAAAAAATTCTTTTCATGAAATAAAAATATGAAAACAAAAGATCCCATTCATGACTTCATACAGCTTCAGTAGTATTAAATTGCAAATTGGCCCACATGAATGTGGAGCCTGCATATCCAGCACAGTAGTACAGAGTAAGGCCTCAATTGTTGTTGGCAAATAAAAAAGAAAAAGGAAAAAAAGACAGCAAGAAAAACCATATACATAAGTCTTAATTACACCGTTCTAGACTATAAAAATGCTCATTATGTGCAAAAGTAAATCATACAATTTTCTGGAGTAGCTCAGTGACTCAAAGGAGGAAGGAGATCTGCCATCACAGCTTACTTTCAGCAGCACCACCAGTCCCACCTTATGACGATTGTACCTGCTTTTTTAATTTCTCGATTTCCATCTGAAAACCAGAAACAATTACTGTGTAAATCATTACTTTCTCTATACCACCCCTTTACTTTAAAACATCACAGCTGTTTAGCATCACAATATTATTTTCATAGCTTGATTAATCAGTCATTGTTCAGCTTATGCAATTAAATTATTTTTCACATTTTATTAATTATAAATATAACAAGGGAATCACTTCAACTTTTGAAAATGCAGTGCAATACTAATTCAACTTTAATGTATTTAATTATGTTTAATTTTTTTCTTTCTGTATTTGTTTCATTATAATTTTTTAAATTTCATGCATTTACTCATTTTCTTTGTCACAATGTTTAGTATAAAATCACTGAAAGAGACACTGTTTCTTTTTTATTCTGTTAAGATGTTTAAAGCAGTCTAAATAACAGATTGCTGTGCATTGCTGCACTGTGCTGGACCATACTGAACTGGACTGTACCCGTACTGGACTGTGCTGCACAGTACTGGGACTGTACTGTGCTGGATCATGTTGGACTGTTTTGCACTGTCCTGAACTGAGCTGGACTAAAATGTTCTGGACTGAACTATATTGGACTATACTGTAATGGACTGTGCTGTACTGTGCTATACTGTGCTGCCCTATACTGTTCTGCACTGTACTGGAACTGTGTTGCACTAAGCTGGACTAAAACTTTACTGTACTGGACTGTGCTGTATTGAGCTGGATCATATCGGACTGTACTGTACTGTACGTGTTGGACCATATTGGACTATACTGTAATGGACTGTGCTGTACTGTGCTGCCCTATACTGTTCTGCACTGAGCTGGACCGTATTGGACTGTTTTGCACTGTACTGGACTGTGCAGGGTGGTACTGCACAATACTGTCCTGAACTGAGCTGGACTAAAATGTTCTGGACTGAACTATATTGGACTATACTCTAATGGACTGTGTTGTACTGTGCTATACTGTGCTTTCCTATACTGTTCTGCACTGAGCTGGACCATATTGGACTGTTCTGCATTGTACTGGATTGTGCTGGGCTGTACTACACTGTACTGGACTGTGCTGGGCTGTACTGCACTAAGCTGGACTAAACTTTACTGTACTGAACTGTGCTGTATTGAGCTGGATTCATATTGGACTGTACTGTACTGGACTGTGCTGGACCATATTAGACTATACTGTAATGGACTGTGCTGCCCTATACTGTTCTACACTGAGCTGGACCGTATTGGACTGTGCAGGGTGGTACTGCACAATACTGTTTGTTCTGAACTGATCTGGACCATGTTGGACTGACTGTTCTGCATTGTACTGGATTGTGCTGGGCTGTACTACACTGTATTGGACTGTGCTGGGGCTGTTCTGCACTAAGCTGGACTAAACTTTACTGTACTGGACTGTGCTGTATTGAGCTGGATCATATTGGACTGTACTGTACTGTATTGTGCTGGACCATATTGGACTATACTGTAATGGACTGTGCTGTACTGTGCTGCTCTATACAGTTCTGCACTGAGCTGGACCGTATTGGACTGTTCTGACTGTATTGGACTGTGCTGGTTGGTACTGCACAATACTGTTTTGCACTGAGTTGAATTGGAATGTTCTGAACTCAACTATATTGGACTATACTGTAATGGACTGTGTTGTACTGTGCTATACTGTGCTGCCCTATACTGTTCTACACTGAGCTGGACCATATTGGACTGTTCTGCATTGTACTGGATTGTGCTTGGCTGTACTGCACTGTACTTCTGCACTAAGCTGGACTAAACTTTACTGCACTGGATTGTGCTGTATTGAGCTGGATCATATTGGACTGTACTGTACTGGACCGTGCTGGACTGGGGTGTTTCTGCAAACATTCTCATAGTTGTTAATATTAGATGCTTTCCTGACTTCTGTTTCTGTTAGTTTTGTTATCTTTATTTGGTTATTAAAAGGAAATCACACTTAAGACTTTAAGCCTCATAATTATCTTTTTCATTAGACTGCATGAACACTGAATTGCAGTCTTGCTCTACAGCATCACACTGATTTAAAAAAATGTTGGGTCAATAATTTGGTGATAATTATGATCACTGACTGAAGGCAGAAAAAGAAAAACATGATCCCACTGAGATTTACCTGCAGAGCCAGCCGTTTTATCCGCTCTTCATCCAGCTCAGTTCTTAGATCTGCAAGCTCTTTTCTGCAGTAAGAAAAACACTCAAAGACTCAATAATAACAAACTTAACTTTATACTGTTGAATAAGTACACAATGTAAACATGCAGCCTACAGTTACACTGTTTAGTTACACTAAAAATATTTTATCCCCTGCTGATTTTGTACTTTTGCTTAATTTTGGTCTCATCTGACCACAACACTTTCACCCAATTCTTCTCTGAATCATTCAGATGTTCATTGACAGCCAACTTCCATAATCACACCAAATTTGGCATTCCCGCCTTGTGTAGGTCTACAATCTAGTCCCTGTCTATTCTATTCTATTCTATTCTATTTTATTCTTTGCTGACATCCTTGGACAGATCTTTGGTTTTGGTGGAAAATTTTGGAATCTAATTAATTGAGAGTATCCCCTTTAAGACAGTGCTCCTGATCTTAGTTCGTTACCTGTATAAGACACCTGGGAGTCAAATATTTTGTCTGAATGGAGGGATCAAAATGCTTATTTGACTCTGGATGTTTTTGTTGTCATAATGTTTCTCACTGTTAGAATAAAACTTCCATTAAAATTATAGACTGATTATTTCTTTCTTTAGTGGGAAAACATTAGCAGAGAATCAAATCATTATATCCCTCACTATAAATTAATAGGACAGTTTAAAAAAACAGTATAAAAAAAATCTAAACTAAAGGAAGTGTTACAGTGTAGAAACAGTGACATTTAAAAGAAATAGAGATTCTGTAGATGACAGCAGTGCTGTTTGGCTCGGCTAGAAAACTGCACATACAATAACCTCTTAAAAAGGATGAGCTGGTTAAAAAAAAATGTGATAGTTCCTCTTACGTTTGCTGTGTCTTCAGTAACTCTACAGAGAGAAGCAGCTCCTTAATCTGAGTCCTAAGATCGTCTATTTCTTTGCCTTTCTCCTCGTCCACCTCAGTTTTTGCTTTGGGCTCGGGAGCACTCAAACTCGCTGTCTTATGCACACTGGCTGATGGAGCATGCTGTACGGGAGAAAAAGACACATTTTGTGGAAGAAAATGCTACTTTCAACAAAAGAATAAAAAGAATGACTTTTGCATAAAGAGCATTTTTTTTCACTGTGGCAGTTACCTTGCTGTCTATAGGAGGATTAGAGATAAAAATAAAAAAATAATTTACAGTGTGTTTAGAAGATGAAAGAAAGTCTTCCCAAAGTGAGTAGTAAATGTAGGAATTTCTACCAATTTTTTTATAGGATTTACATTATTTCTAAGAGGAAATTGTGATTCGGTTCTTGACTACTTTTTGAACATGATTCTGGAAATGTCAGGATGTATAGTAAAAGTTGACCACTAGAGGGAAATGTCACTCAAATCAAAACTGAAAGTTTCACAAAGCTGAAGGAAAAGTAGAATTCTGAGATTCACTGTATCATAAATATTAAAAGCAAGATGATTATAACTGTTCTGTGAAATATTCTGGGTAAATAAACCCTTACATAATCAACTGAAAATAGATACAGCACAGAAATAATGTAGTATATAAAACATTTCAAGCTGATTAATGCTATTTGCCCATAACATCATCTGGCCAAAATTTTAAACCCTCTAAAGACTGTTACACACTTGTTATGATGAGATGTAAAAACCAACCTTGAAAGTTTCAGACAGCTTTGGTTTTGGAGTTTCCTCTTCTTCGTTTTTTGGAGCTTTCTCACTACTTTCTTTGTTTGGCTGTAACACAATAAGCATGGAAGATGGGGATTTTGAGAGAAGATCATACATCCTTCTTGCGGGAATATGCAAAAAAACTAAATTTCACTGTGCTGTATTTTCTTACTGGAACTGTGAGACTCAAACCCTGTTCCAGCATGACAATGTCCCTGTACACAAATCCACTAATCTCCTTGAAGACATGCTGTTTTCTGGATGTTTTGGAGTAGAAGAACTCTCCCGTCCTAGTTGAGTCCGAATCAGGACGTGAGAGTTCTTCTACTCCAAAACATATGGCCAATTTTTATATCACAATATAGTTCTTAATTTCGGTCGATACAATATAATTCCGATTTATCAATAAACTAATATCTGAAAAAGAAATTTGCCAAGTCTATAAAAATTATATGATATTTTAGAAATAAAAACACTACAAACAATAGAAATAGAGCCGAATCTACCATTCTCATAAAACAGAGACTTATTTCTTAGGCATGTCATGTACACCAATAGTGTCACAGATGCACAATTTATGAAGGTAAAATGATGCCAAAAAGATTTGCATGTGCAGGGTAATATTTGTAAAGGTGTAGGTGACATTGCAAGTGTAAAATATAGTTTTATATATAAAAACTAAATATAGATAAACAAATATATCAACACTGTACTAAAACCATAAGGGCTGGTATATCTGAGACCTAACATAGTATTAAGTTTAAATTCAATTAATAAATGAGTCGTAGGTTCGGCGGTGTAAGCAGATATATATGATCTACATTTCTACATAATCGCTATATCAGTCCTTATGGTTTTAATTAAGCCAGTAGTACTCATTAAACCATAAAACATGATTAAACAATCGTGTATCTATATTAAGTCTCTGTATTTATCAGTTTGTGCAGTGCATTAATAGTAATTCCTGCTGCCACGAGGACAATGCTGAGCCGAAATGACGCAAATTTCTGGTGCGTTATTGAGCCATTATAATCAGATAATAGAAAAACCCATAGTCAACAAGAACCCTTTTTGATTGGTTAGAAGAAATAACCCACCTTTAGACTCAAGCTTACAAACTCCAGTAAGTGAAAGTGCGAGTCAAAGAAAGACAATGCAGCACCTATCAGGTTATTTCAGAAAAGGTTATGCCCTGTGTACGCAACAGCTGTATTTTACACGCAGAGCCATATTCTTCGGATTGAATCGATTTCGCAGTTCTGAACACCACTGTTTTTGCTAGCAAACTGAAGTTTACACACTTGCAAGGCTTTTGGCTGCATTTCAGTGCAAAAATTCTAAAGCAGAAAAACGTAGGTCAGAAGAATACTAATCATAATTATTTAAAATTGCAATTTTTCAACACATGATTTACACTTACGAATTTTTTACAAAACTTATTTTGCCCATGCAAATTTATTTTAAGCTTGCAGTGTCACGTACATTTTCAAAAATATTACCCTATGAATGCAAATCACGTCATTATACCTTCATAACATTTCCCTAAAAAAAGAAACTGCATGCGTGTGTTTTGGCTTAGTGAAACACACCTTTGTGGGATTTTTTTTCTTTCATATTAAAGTTAATGAACAAAGCCGGCATTAAAAAGCGATTCACTATTCTTGCTCTCGGCGCGCTACGATATTGCGTCTGTATCTGGTGCACACGAGTTGAAACCGTGGGAGGTCTGAGATACGCCTCTTCTGTACAACGCGTCATTCTGTGCGCAGCAGAGCTCACTTAGTGGCCTTGTTGAATAAAGCTTGGAACAGTGGATAGGGAAAATAAAAGGGCGGGGTTACACTACGCAAGTAGCTAATTGTGTTCTGCTCTTTCTGGCAGCTGTGCCCTGAATGTCATTCAGTAAAGAATGCTGTGATATATATTGAAATACTGGAAATGTATTTAAAATCCATATCGCCGTTATTGAAAAAAGTTCCATTGCGATATTTATTGATAATAAATTATTGTCCAGCCCCAGATTCTTAAACTGAACACCTTTAGGATGAACTGGAATTTCAACTAAACCCCAGACCTCCTTACTTCAACATTAGTGTCTGATCTTAATTATACTGTTGAAACTGAATGAACACAAATACACACAGTCACAAGACTCAATCTAGTGGAGAGACTGTACAGAAGAAAGGGGCTTACTCTAACAGCAGAATGGAAGGAAATCGGGAATAAATTGTTTAAAATATTTGTGATGGTTAGGTGTCCATGACAGCCTTACTCACAACATGAGGAATCTTATAATTCCAAACTTTATTACTTTACTAATCAAATTACTTTAAACATTAATACTTTTATTTTAAAAATGTTGTAGTTTTACTCACCGATGGGCCCCCGCTGAACTGGGCCGGGAGTCGCCTGCCGGGCATCTTGGGTCTGTTTGCAGTTGGGTGAGACAACTTTTCTGAGGTAGCAGACATATCGTCAAAACTTATAATATCTAATAAAAGAACAAGACAAGCAAGACATGTCTGGATAAAAATGCACAGACAAACCAACCAACCAACAATCTCTTAACCATCTTCTAGTGTACAAATCAACACAACATTTTTACTCTTCACAGTCACTGTGGGCAAATAAGTGTATAAATCATGTATAAGATTCTTAACAATCATTTCAATCTTTGATGGTATGTAGGATGATATTTATAGACAGAGATGCTGGCAAGGCAGGCAATTGCCTGGGCCCCTGCATTTTGAGGGGGGCACCAAAGAGCTGGCCATATGAACAATCAGAAATGTAATTATTAATAATAACATTGGGCAATATATCTCCTCTGGGGGCCCCCCCTCTTGCGTTACACTGGATTTCAAGTGGAAACATGACAGCATAAGTGAGAATAAAATTGACCTAAGGATAATTATATGACAAAAATGTCTGGTTTTCTCACATTTGGTATGTGGCTTTGATCACAGCTTTTAAACACCAGTGCTTTTATTCCACTGCTGTTATATTTATGTTTTATTAGTGCACCTGGTACAACAGTATAAACAGACCTACACTTATAGAGAATGTAAAGCTAATGGCTGGTCTCATTGAATTCTGGGTAATCTTATTGGCGGACGTTGGTATACTGTAAGGATGAATTTATGTTTCTGCTACTGTATTGCATTACTGCTGTGTTAAAAACTTAAACAGTCAGTCACACAGTCATTCAGGAAAAACACTCAACAGTGCCATATTTTCTTTTTTTGTTTTTCCAGCATGTAAACAACACATTACTGGTGTGCATCTTGAGACTGGAGACTGCCACTGACTAATTTACATACAAGATTTTTTAGTGCAAGTTGTTTTCAGTTAAAACTGCGCAAACCTGCAGTGTAGTCTGGGACTTCGCTTTAAGTTGTGAAACTGGTGGGTTGTGTGTGTGAGCGTGTTTTAATAGGTAAAATCTGGGCAAAAAAAATGATTTCCTGCAGTTTCCCTTTATGGAAATTATACATGGTTTTATTATAGTAATTTTTTTTTACTGTTTTTGGGCACATAGTTTACCATTTGTATAAGCACACAAATACCACAGTAAAACACTGATTATTGTAGCAAAACTATGACTCATTTTTGCTGTGTATGTGAGTTGAGGTAGTGCTTCGGAATCTATAATAGAGTCGGTGACGTAGCTTTCTATTCGCTATTACATAATATTACTGGTACAAGAACAATAATGATCATCGAAATATCTCAAAATTAACGCAAACAGATTTTTAGAGTTGCTTACGGCTACACAATACACAAACTAAGCTGCTGAAAATGTTTTGACAACTGCATCTTTTTCAACTAATGTTACAGCCACATCAGTTTGTGTTTGTAACCCAGTCTAAACTAATTAACCACTTGCACATGTACAATCTCACAGACACCGGGGATTGTTTAGTGTTTCTAAAATTGGCCAAGGACAGAATATGCTATCAGCACTCATATGTAGGGCTGTGACATGATCGAGAGTTTTTTTTTACTAATTTATTAAAGCTGCATTTTTTAAAATGTACTAATTTTTCATGGCAAGAAAGAAACTGTGTGTGTGTGAATAAAAGGGAGGAAAGTAGAACAGTGAGGTGACAGAGTGAAGATGTAAAAAAGGTAAAAAAAGTTTGAGCACTTGGAATTGAAAGGTCTGAGTAATGGTGGGGAAACGTGTCAGGAATGATGTGTAATAGAAGAATATCAGTGAGAATTAAAGGGTAAGGTGTAAAAGACAGTGGCAAGAGGTTGTACGGTTTAGAGACACCGAGGAAGAGACAGGAGGAAGAGTTGGAGGTAGCAGAGCTGAAGATGTTAAGAAATGACAAGGCTGGACATCAGAGGGACAGATCATGTTCAATGTTTTAAAGACAAAGTCAAAGAAGGCAGATTGAGATAGTTTAGACGTGCAGAATTGACTTTTGCTAATATTGATAAAAGGGTGTTTGACATGAAGCTGCAGGGAGGAGGTGGAAAGAACCATAAAGGAGATATAAAGATGTGCTAAATAAGGACATGAGGTTAGTGGGTAAGAGTGAAGAGGGTGATTTGCTGTGGCGCTCTCTAAAGGGAACAGCAAGTTTTTCTTAAGCCTTTACTTACCCGAAATGCTGGTCTTCTCAGCCCACTCCCCAGACAGAGTTTTTGGTTTGCTGGGTAATGATGGCTCGATGTCTGACTTTGGTCTTGTGTGTAGCACCTCTCCATTATGCCTGTGAAGAAGTCAGGAATAGTGTTAAAGTAATTATCTTAAATCCTCTTAAAGCAATGTTATTGCACAAACGTAGCTAGATCAGGAACGCAGATACATGTGTAATACACTGAGCTTTACTTACTTAGCTACTGGAGACGGAGCCAGAGGTTTTTCAGGTCGTTTGGGCTGCAGTGCCACTGGACGCAGCATTCCTTTCCCCGGAGGGGGAACAGGCTTTTTAGGAGGCACAATGGGCGCTGGCTTAGCAGGTTTGTCCAGCACGGCCCTGTCAACTTTTATTTAAAAAGACTAATAAAGACGACTTTATCTCTGAGCACAAAATATATATATTTATATATTAAAATAAACATGAGTGTAACATGCAAAAACATATATTATATTTATATATATATAAGACAATTTATAATAACTGATGTAAAAGGCATGCACGACCTAAGAATTGTTAACCAATCCCGATAACCGATAAGTCCTTCTTATGCCCAATTCAGATACCAATAGATACATCGCTTATGAATCAGACTTCAGATTTACCAGACAAAATTTATCGTATCTATCGTATCGTACTTATCGTATCAAGAAAACCACAAATGTCATGTGTTTATTTTGGTATTCAGTTTCTGAAAAATTTATATTTTTAAATTTATTCAATTAAAAAAAAAAATAGAATTAAAAAATATTTTAATTATAATATATTGTATTAGAATTAGAATTATTAGAATATAAATATTTTAAAAAATTAAAATGTTTTTAAAGCACGTTTGCAAGTCTACATGGGTCGCAGGCATGTGATGGAGTAGTTGTGCTAGGATATGCACAGACGGAGCGCGTTTGATGACTGCGAGGGTTGTTGTCAGGAAATGGGAGGCAAACATTAACAGCTCCTCTTTCACACTGAGGTGCGCTGGCTCTCCAGAGGTCGGATTTTACATTGTCTTTACAAATTGTGAAGTTTTTAGTTGATGCGAAGTCCGGCCTAGATTGTTACTTGGACGACCCTCTGCGGTTAGCGTTATTGTCATACCTTGTAGACATTTTTGAAAGGCTGAATGTGTTAAACATGTTGATGCAAGGAAGAAATGGGAAGAAACATGTCGATGCAAGAAAGAAAACATTTGGCTTCTGTCAGAAAAAGTTAGTGCATTCGTTGGCAAATTGGATCTTTGGTGTAAAAGGTTAATGAATAAAAATTTTAAAGTTTCCCAACTTCACTGACTGTGCAAGAAACAGATATAGTTATCAGAAATAGTAGCCCAACACTGTCTCAGTGTTAAGTGGCAACAAACTTTCTTTAAAAAAAATCAACTAAGGGGTAATTCACATATTGCGACTAAAACAAGAGGAAAATGTCGGGTAAGAGATTTCACCTACTTTTTAAAGCACTCGGTCACTAGCATTTTGGAGACGTATGTCATTGGAAAACTTGGAACAAGTATGTGTAAGTGAATGATTTTCACTTTGCTGTAATGCTACTATAAATTGTATTTACAAATAAAATCTCGCTGGAAAAAGCACGTAACTAGCACGTAAACCGCATGGAGCTCTATTTGCATGCGCTGGCCAATTAAATTGCAATTAAAATTGAGTGTGCATGAGATATGTGAACAGACCTGTAGATAATCAAACACAAAGCCACATACAGTGATAACATCAGTGTGTCTGAGGGGATGAACAAGAGTTCAATAAGTCGGGCTGTTAAATGCAATAAGCTTTTTTCTTAGTAAGCTCTCTGCTAATGAATCAGTTACTTTAGCTTCAGTTACCGTCACCTTAATGCATCCTGCTGAAGCAAAACTAAACAAATACTCAGTGGGGTAAAAAAAAAAAGAAGAAAATAGGTCATATCTGACCCAGCGGGGTGTGAGGGGAGACCTAGAAATCTAGAAGACGTCTAGAGGAAAATAGCTTAAAAAAACATCTATTTACAATAGATTTTATTTACACACTAAAAAATAATAAAGATTTTTCTTTTTTTTTTTTTTACACTAAATACACAGCACGCTGGTCTTTATCTTCAATTGTGTAACCAGAAAAAACAGATAACTGATGTGACGATGTGTCTACTGCATGTGTATTAATTGTTTGGTAACCAGCTCACAACAAGGCTGCACG